>CAJQZJ010033689.1:2515554-2761741 GCA_907164525.1 Lophiomys imhausi | reverse complement strand
AAGAAGAAGAAGAAGAAGAAGAAGAAGAAGAAGAAGAAGAAGAAGAAAAGAAGAAGAAGAAGAAGAAGAAGAAGAAGAAGAAGAAGAAGAAGAAGAAGAAGAGAAGAAGAAGAAAAAGCGAACACTCCTAAGAGGAGCAGAGAGCAGGAAAACATCAAACTCAGGGCTGAAATAAAAAAAAAAAAAAGAAACAAAAAGAATACACAGAATCAACAAAACCAAGAGTTGGTTCTTTGAGAAAATCAACAAAATAGACAAACCCTTAGCCAAGCAAACTAAAAGGCAGGTGAAAGTACCCAAGTCAACAAAATCAGAAATGAAAAGGGCGAAATAACCACAGACATCAAAGAAATCAAAAGAATCTTTAGGTCTTACTTCAAAAACTGTATTCCACAAAATTAGCAAACCTATGTGAAGTGGACAACTCTCTTGATAGATTCTACCTACCAAGGTTAAATCAAGATCAGATTAACAGATTAAACAGTCCTATAACCCATGAGGAAATAGAAACAGTCATTAAAAGTTGCTCAGTCAAAAAAAGCCCAGGGAAAGATGATTTCAGCACAGAATTCTACCAGACCTTCAAAGAAGAGCTAATATCAATACGCTTCAAACTCTTCCACAAAATAGAAACAGAAGGAACACTGCCAAACTCATATTATGAGGCCACAGTCACCCTGATTCCTAAACCACACAAAGACACAACAAAGAGAATTTCAGACCAATTTCCCTCATGAACATATATGCTAAAAACTCAACAAAATACTTTCAAAACAAATCCAATAAACATCAAAAGTACCACACACCATAATCAAGTAGGCTTCATCCTGGAAATGCAGGTGTGGTTCAACATATGAAAATCCATCAACACAATTCACCATATAAACAAGCTGAAAGAAAAAAACCACATGATCATCTCATTAGATGCTGAAAAAGCATTTGACAAAATCCAACACCCCTTCATGCTAAAAGTCTTAGAGAGAACTGACAAACAAGGACCATACCTAAAAATAATAAAGGATATATACAGCAAACCGGTAGCCAATATCAAATTAAATGTGAGAAAATTAAAACATTTCCCTTAAAGTCAGGGATAAGACAAGGATGCCTACTCTCCTCTTACCTCTTCAACATAGTACTTGCAATTATAGCTAGAGCAATAAGACAACTAAAGGAGATCGGGGATACAAATTGGAAAGAAAAGAGTCAAATTATTAGCAGATGATATGATAGCATATGTAGGAGACCCCAAAAATTCCACCAGAGAACTCCTACAGCTGATAGACTCCTTCAGGAAGGTGCCTGGATAAAAAATTAGCTCAAAACAAAACAAAACAAAAAAAACAGTAGCCCTTTTTACACAAAAGATAAATGGGTTGAGAAAGAAAACAGGGAAACAACACCCTTCACAATAGCCAAAAACAATATAAAATACCTGGGGGTAACTCTAACCAAGCAAGTGAAAGACCTGTACGACAAAAACTTCAAATCCTTGAAGAAAGAAATTGAAGAGGATATCAGAAGATAGAAAGATCTCCTATGCTCATGGACAGGTAGGATCAATATAATAAAATGGCCACCCTATCATATAGTACAGGATAACCATCCTACAATCAATAGACTCAAAAGAACAGGAACATGGACTTGGTTACCTGTCAGTGGGACTCTCCACACTATTGGAACTGCCATGTATACCTGCTGTGCAAGAGGAAGCTCTTAGACCTCATGTGATTAATGAACTGAGGGGGGCTGACAAACAGAGACACCCCACACCGGAGGCATGGGAGGGGTGGGAGAAAGGGTAGAGGGTGAGAGGGAGAGGCTGGGAGGGGGTGGAAGGAGGGAGTGGCAATGGAGATATAACAAAGTAATAAGTGTTTAAAAGAATGTACAAATCAACATATAAAAACACAAGATTTTAAGCTACTTTGATAAGAAAGTTATCAACAAACAGCAAGTATTTAGTTTCTTAATACACATTTTTTCCAAATTCAACAGTTTTGTAAACATTTTTGAAATTTTTCTTTCAAGATTTGAAAAAATGTTTCATAATTTAAAGTTACTTAATTATAGGCAAAAGACGTTGAAAGCTCAAAATTCAATATACTGCTATAAAACTAGAACCTTATTCTTGTTTAAAGAACAAAGTGTCTTTAAAATACTTTTCTGGTTTTAGTGGTACTTTGTAAAGACTGGTTCAGGAACAAAGTCATATTTTATTGAAATAATTGCTTGGGTTTATTTTGACATTATTAGACTTTTCACATCTTAGGATACTGAATCTAAAAAAAATCAAGATACATTGAAATAACTGTGTTAAACTCTTTTAAATTACAACTTTAAAAAGTTTAATACAGTACAGATCTGTGACTAGAACTATATCTGAATAAATTTGATTTGGTAGTTTATAATATAGAAGGAACTATATTCAATGAGTGATTCTTTTTACTCAAGAATTTCCCCTTATAAGATGGCCAAGGAATCCTCTGGACAGTTCTGGTACTTCCAATCTATGCCACTCAGGTGAAAATCCAACTTAAACTTAGGAAGCCTTGCAAGGAAAAACACATCCAACAGCTGCTTGCCTTGGCTAAATCAGTACTTCATTGTTGCATATATGGCATGCACACTGGACAATGAATTTATCTGTACTAAAGTGGTTAGTAGTTCTAACAGTTTTCAGGTTTGTGTTCATGTGCTCCTTATTATACCACGACTGTCAAGGTTAAGCAAAATTAATTAGTTGTGCCTTAATCATATATATTCCAAGAAGTGCCTCTGTAATATATACATACATATATATATATATACACACACACACAGATATTGGTTTACATAACATTACATTGCCAAAAATGCACATTCTATTTTATTTAGAAAGCTTTCTGTATACTTAAATACAGATTAGAATATAAAAGTGCTTCCTATTGATGAATAATGTCATTCTTCAAACAAAACAAGAGTTAAATGTTTTTCTGAGGAGAAAGTTAGGACAGCTCAAGGGCCCCATATTGTGGAAGGTCTAATATCATTGCTTCTGATAGGTTGATTTCAATGCTGAGGTCTGGTTACCACCCCTTCTGAGGCATTCTCTTGATTGGTTAATAAAAGTCACTTATGGCCAATTAGCTGGGCAGAAAGAGTATAGGAAGGCAAGACTTCTTGAGATTAGACAGGAACCCTGAGCAGACACAGAGAATTGTTCTCTTTCTGCCAGGACGCAGAAGGAGACAGATGTCTTGAGAACACTGGAAGGTCATCTGGGTGTTTTTTGGCAGGTTCCTTTAAGAAGCTGTTTCATGGTGATGTTTCAGCATTCACATGCAAATATGTAGCTCTTTTCATGCACATGATTCTGTCCTTACAGTGTCCTCTTCAAATGAATTTGTTTATTGCTGGGCCAGAAAACCAGTAAGTACATTAGCCAGAAACTCAAGATTAAGGAGTTCTCAAACACAAAAGGTAACTGAAGGAAACACTTGAAAGCTGCCTTTGTAAAAAGTATTGGGTAACTAACTACCTAGGCAAACCAAGTAACGAAAAGAAGAGTGGAAGCCTGGCATATCTGCCTTCATTTTCTTTTCTTTTCCTTTGCATTTGCTGAAACAAACCACTGTGATAAGTGGTTCTCTTACCCTTTCTTTTTGACCCACCTTGGATCCAAATAGGAACAAACAAATTTCAAAACAAATCCCTTACTCCTCCCAAACAAGATGAGGGTATTTCCCTGAAAGGCATGGCTACAGCATCCTGAAGCAGATGTGATCCTCTTATAGGATTCAGACCTATCTCCTCATTTGATAACAATGATGAGTAGTACTTCTTGGACAGTCTGCCAGAACCAGAACTGAGGCAATGATCAACCTCGCCTTCTGCATTACAGGTACCTCCTACCCTTCCCATCTCTTTCTCTACTTAAGCATATAGCCTCTGATCGTACCCAAGGATTATCTTGGAGGAACTGTATCCCTTTATATGTTCTTCTTCCCAGTCTGACAACATTGTGTAAATCTTACTCCACTTTGTACCATTTCTCATCTTGTAATCTGGTGTATTGAGATGCATGGCTAGCTAGGTCTATCCTGAACTATAATTTTATGGTTTTGATATGTTCAAATGGTTAAAGCAGAAACAGATTATCCCGATTGATAGAGAACTAACCCCACTGAAAAGGCATTACTCTTCCATTTTGACCACCCCTCCATCCATACCTTGAAGGCTAGAATTGCAACCTGTGGATGTGGGGACAAAAGAGCATTTGGATTATGGTGCATTGCATTTCTTAGATTTTTTTCTACCCTTTTAAGTTATCTAAACAAAGGAAAGAACATTTTGTGGAGTTTTTAAAAGTTAATTTAACTTTTTATGACATTCTGTACTTCAACAGATTGATCTTTGGGAATGTAAATCAGATCTTATTTCCCCAATGTCTTCATGAAGGTGTTTTCTATCACCTCCTACACTTAGTATAGGACTGCCAGGGAAAGAATAGTGTGTGGCACACAGAAAATGCTTTGTAAATATTTTCAATTGAATGGATTGCTATTAATTGGAAAGATCAACA
Organism: Lophiomys imhausi; assembly: GCA_907164525.1. Classification (NCBI taxonomy): domain Eukaryota; kingdom Metazoa; phylum Chordata; class Mammalia; order Rodentia; family Muridae; genus Lophiomys; species Lophiomys imhausi. The sequence goes on along the minus strand of CAJQZJ010033689.1, from coordinate 2,757,177 downwards.
AAGAGGCGTCAGTATTTTATTGATGCTCTGTAATATGTAACAGAAGTTTTGAAGCACTGGGTAGTTACCTGTTAGTGTAGACATCTTAATTTTTAATTGATGTATTTGATATATTTTAGTCTATTTGATCCATTAGTTCATAATGTAGGTGTAACAAAATATCTTGCTAAGGCTTTACATTTGTCAATTTATTAGTTTTGTATAAAATTTTTGAGTTGTAATCTATCACAATATTGTTACTCTTACGGAAACAAATCATGCTGCCTGATGACATTTAGAAATTAAGATTGGGTTTGGGCTTTTTGTTTGTTCTGTTGTATTTAATCTAAGTAACTTTGGGTTCTGCCTGAGGAAAATAATACTAGTATCTGTGTTAATCAGCTTTCCATGAAATTAAGAGATGCTTGAAGTAATTAATATACAAAAGGAGGGGGCTATTTTGGTTCTCAGCTTTGGAGATTTTAGTATGTTATTGGCTGACCTTGTTGCATTGGTTCTGTAGCAACCAGAACATCACATGGGAGCACATAGCACACCCAGTCATGCCTCTCACTTCAGGGACCAGGTACAAAAGAGGAAGGGATAGGGGTCCAACTATCCCCCTCTCTCATGACCTACATGACCAGCAAATCTCTCACTAAACTCAACATTTTAAAGGTTTCATCACTTCTGGAATCACTTCTCTAAGAATCTAAATTAGTTTTCAGAAATTATGGGATACTTAAAGTCTGAGCACAAAGGTACAGAATGATATTTTGTGATGTTAATTTGTGTTGTCATGCAATCTTTATTTTTATTTTCTTTCCTTTATTTTGTTAAATGAGCTGAGGGCTCTTGATTCTGATTTGACATTTGAGCTGTTTGAAAGATATAACTTCTTCTAATACCTCATTGAGTATTCTCAGATACATTTATTTCAATTTTATTATTCAGTTCAAATATTAAGTGTTCATTAGTGTCTTCAACATTTCCTAATTAGACAAGATTTGTAAAGTTACTCTGTTCAGTTTGGCTAATGTCATGATAAACATCATCTAGGAATTTCACTTTTATATCTTTAAAAGTTTAAGAATGTTTAATCATAATTATATAATTGATAATGTTTATTGGATGTATAAACAAGTAGTCTGTTAATGTTCAATTAATACTTTTTATTATAATTATATAATCATTATATGCTTATACTTTGGGACCTCTTTAGGAAAAATTGTTAGATACATTGCTTTCATACCTCAGTTTTGAAATTCACTAAGTTGACAGTGCTAGATGGCACAGGCCTTTAATCCCATGACTCCAGAAGAAGAAGCAGGCCGATCTCTGTGAGTTCAAGGCCAGCCTAGTCTACATAGCAAGTTTTAGGATAGCCATGACTACACAAAGAGAACTAGTCCAAAAACAAATAAACAAACAAACACATAAATAAATAAAAAAGGAAAGCTGGTGAAATTCATGCAGAAAAGGAAAAAGAAAGAGAAAACAAGGAAAGAAGAAAGGAAGAAAGAAAAAGAAAAAAATCACTGAGCTAAATCAAAGGTTTTTAATTTTTATCTCACTGTATTTTTCTTATTTTCTTTACATTTTTAGCATTCATTATAAATATTATGAGATTTTCTGTTTTAAAACTAAAATTTGAGAGGTACAAATGGTATGGAATACAATTATTCTAAAAGTCATGATCAGAGATTTCACAAAGCATCACTGAAATGACAACTATGGAGTGAGTATTACAATCTCAGTTTGGCATAGCTCTTTGGCTGGAAACATGACTCAGTGAATGAAGTACTTGCTGTGAAAGAAAGAGTGAAGAAGTACGGAATTCAGATCCTTAGCCTTCACATAGAAATGGGCACATCTACAAAACTGCTCTTGCACCTAAGGCTCGCGGGGTATAGTTAAGGGAAGGCAGAATGATTCTAAAACTCAAAGAACCAGGGAGTTTTGTGGGAGATTGTGTCTCCTCGTAATGTCAAAAGGTACACCCATAAAGTCTCATCAATATAAATGACTAAACATAAGCTAAAAAAATAAAAAAAAATCAGACATGCCAAAGGTCACACAGCCTCAACACTAAGCAAATAACTATAGGCAAGTAAGGAATCCTGTGAATAGGAAAACTAGTCTTCCCCAAGGAAGGTATACCGATTGCTCATCCAACTAAATGGTGGGCTCAGAAAACATAACACAGCAAACATTATACAGTCTGAGCAAGATGTATTTAGGAATATATATGTATATACATATTCATACATGCATGTAACAATAATTAATATAAAAGGGATGTCATGACTTTGAATGAGAGAAAGGATAGTTATGAAGGAACATTTGGAGGGATGAAAAGGAAGGTGAAAATGAGGCAATGTAATTATATTATAATCTCAAAAACTAAAAGAAGTAATAACAACAACAACAAAGTCAGGCAGAAATGGTGACATTCTTATAATCCTAGTACTCTGGAAGCAGGGACAGAAATTCCTATACCAAGTTACATTAGCCAAGTTAGCCAGGCCCAAGATGAGTAAGAGATAGTACCTTAGAGTAAAAAAAGGTAGGGAGCCATCAATAAAGACACACACTAAAGTCTGACCTCCACATATATGCACATGCATCCACACACATATAAGCTTGCACACTTGTGTGACTGTGCAGACATGCAGGTACAGGTAGTTCTGTGCTTTACTTCTTTTTGTTTTTTTTTAGTTTTTTTAAACTATTTTTTTTAGGATTTATTTATTATGTATATAGTGTTCTGTCTACATGTATTCCTGAAGAGCCAGAAGAGGGCACCAGGTCTCAGTATAGATGGTTAATCGAGCCACTATGTGGTGTCTGGGAATTGAACTCAGGACCTCTGGAAGAACAGCCAGTGTTCTTAACCTCTGAGCCATCGCTCCAGCCCCACAAGTAGCTTTTTTTTTTAAAAATAAATTTAATTTTTTGTTGCTTCATGTTACATCTCCATCATATTGTCTTCTTTCCCCCCTTCCCAGCCCCGCTCTCCCATCCTCTACCCCCTAACCCTTCCATCCTGCTCCTCTGGAGTGGAGTGTCCCTACATAACAGTCCCTCACCCCAGTTTAGAAGTCATATGAGAGCCAAGAGCCTCTTCATACACTGGGGACCTACAAGGCAGTACCACCAGTGAAAAGTGTCTCATTGCTAGGGAGGGAAAACTAAAAAACAAACCAACCAACCAACAAACAAACAAACAAAAAAAGTCTATGTCCATGTTCCCTTTGGTATGTTGGTTGTAGTACAGATATCCTGCACTATAAAGCTAAAATCCTACTATAAGTGAATAGATGCCATGTGCATCCTTCTGAGTCTGGGTTAGCTCACTCAGGATGAGCTTCTCTAGTTCCATCCATTTGGCTGCAAATTGCATAATTTCATTGTTTCTGATAGCTGAGTAATATTCCATTGTGTAGATGTACCACAGTTTTTTAATCCATTCTTCAGTTGAGGGACATCTGTGTTGTTTCCAGTTTCTAGCTATTACAAATAAGGCTGCTATGAACATAGATGAGGAAACTTCCTTATGATTCCATGAGGAGTCATTTGGCTGTATACCCAGAAGTGGTATGGCTGGGTCCTGAGGCAAAGCTATTCCAAGTTTTCTAAGACATCACCATACTGACCTCCATAGTGGTTGCACAAGCCTGCACTCCCACCAGCAACGGAGGAGGGTTCCCCTTTCTCCACACCCTTGCTAGCATGTGCTGTCATTTGAGCTGTTGATCTTAGCCATTCTGACAGGTGTGAGATGGAATCTCAGAGTTGTCTTGAGTTGCATTTCTCTGATGATTAAGGATGTTGAGCATTTCTTCAAGTGTCTCTCAGCCTTTAGGAATTCCGCCTTTGTGAATTCTCTGTTTAGCTCTTTCTCCCATTTTTTAAATTGGTTTCTTGGCATTTAATTTCTTGAGTTCTTTGTAGATTTTGGATATTAGCCCTCTGTCAGATATGGGGTTGGTGAAGATTTCTCCCAGTCTGTAGGCTGCCGTTTTGTTCGAATGACAGTGTCTTTTGCCTTACAGAAGCTTTTCAGTTTCATGAGGTCCCATTTATTGATTGTTGATCTTAGGTCCTGAGCTGTTGGTGTTCTGTTCAGGATGTTGTCGCCTGTGCCAATTAGTTCAAGGGTTTCTCCCACTTTTTCTTCTAGTAGATTTAGTGTGACTGTCCTTATGTTAAGGTCTTTGATCCACTTGGACTTAAGTTTTGTACAAGGTGATAAGTATGGGTCTAATTTCATTCTTTACAAGTGGACATCCAGTCAGACCAGCACCATTTGTTGAAGATGTTGTCCTTCTAACCAACCTGAGATAGGAACTGGAAGAGTCTTCTCATAAACCAAGCTCCACTTCTGTATAGGTCATTTTGTTTTTTTCTTGCTTTGTCTTACCTGGATTATTTAAGTTTACTTAACAAAATAGAAATCTTCTTAGGTATTTTAAGCAGAGAGAACATTAGTGTACACATGTGCTGGTTGGAGTAAAGGAAAAATCTCATCCCTGAGAGGAGGAAGTAGAGAGAGCTGTGGGTGTGCTGATTGACTGACCCTCTTTCTGTCTTGTGTCTAGTTCGCAGAACCTTAGTCCATATTTATTTGCCATTGTGAATTGAAACTGAAAAATATGCTTTCATGTCTGACATTGGGGTAATATTAGTGTTTTTTATGGACACAATTTATACCAGAAATACGAGGGTGAATAACTATGTGAAATGTCATGCCTTAGATTTTAGTTTCTAAAATACTGGCAAGTATGGAAAAGTCAAGAATGATGCTGAAATACCCTCAAAATTGCTTGTTCAAATTATAAGGATATATACTTTCAGGTTAAAAGTAATATTTGATATATATCCATCTATACTGCCCTGCCTCCATAGAGTCAGAAACCATATCCTCAATGTAGTAAAAACTTGATATTATTAATACTCCCTACAGTGCCCTGCATCTCTCTCCTGACACTAGAGTAGCCTCCAGTGTCTAATCACTTCTCTCAGTAGTCGATAATTATACAGAAAAATCTTTCATTATAATACCATATGATGTAAACTGAAGGTGAGTGCATAAATTAACTTATCCTGTTTCATCTAAAACATGTTCATATAAATGTATTGATGAATGCCTAGCTGGAAAGAAATGACTTTGTTTCTTTGTCAGAACACAATTGAGTTGCTGTATTGACTAGAGCTTCTTATTGGGTAGATGTCCATAGATTCAGTAGGCATAAGTTTCTCAACTAATGGCCTTTTGACATGGTGTTTATTATTGATAAAAATCTGTAAATTAACAGTAAACTAGCGCTAAGTCAAATGAACATAGTAAAAATAAATCACTCACCATCAATCTTCATAGTTTATTACATTTCTTTTAGATCTATTTGCTAGATGAAATAAGGAAAAATAATTGAGAATTAATTGGAATAATATACGATGGCATTTTGGAAACTGCCTCATAAATCTTCAATTATTATAGAATTGTCATTGCTAAATATCAAGTGATCATTTTTTTTAACCTGTGCCAGAGACAGAACCATTGTTGCACCATTAGTTCATTAAGTTTATAACAATGCTTTAATCTAAATACCATTTGTATTTACATTTTATAGATAAAGAAAAGATTAGAGGTCAGGTTACATACTCACAAGTTCATGAGACTTTGGTGACAGCGTCATGGTACTACCATAGTTCATTTTGGAATCCATGTATTTAATCCTTATCCTATATCTCAAAGATACTTCTTTATCCAAATAGTGTGTTATGGCTACTCTTGGCTGTCCACTTTACTTTATCTGGAATTCACTTAAGCCCATCAGCTGGGTACACATGTGAGGGATTTTCTTCTTAATTAATTCTATTGAAGTAGAAAGATACACTTTCAATCTGGATCTTTTAAGGTGGGAATATCCACCCTTAATCTGGGCTAAACTTCTGGTGGCAACCTATATAATGGGCATTGAAGAAAGAAGCCTTCTCTGTTTTCTTGCCTCACTATGACTGGCAAGTCCATTCTTCCCCTGGTGTGTTTCTTCAGGATTCTGCTGGATACTATTACCCATCTGAGACATCAGGTATAATGAGCTGAAAACTATTGGATTTCTGAACCTTCTGTTGGTACACAGCCATTGTTGGACTTTCTGGAAAACAGTTTCTAAGACACTCTAATAATTTACATTACATAGATAGGCATAGCTACAGATACAAATATGGATGTCAGAAAAAGAAATGGATAGATAGATGATAGATAGATAAACAGATAGGTAGATAGATAGATAGATAGATAGATAGATAGATAGATAGATGATAGACATACATACAGACAGAAAGACAGATAGATGATAGATAGATGTTCATTCTGTCAGTTCTCCACTAGAGAACCCTGACTAATACAGATCTTCTCAGCTGCAAGCCTCTGCAGACTCAAAAACCAATCTAATGCTTCACATACACAGTAGTTCAGGGTAAATATCTACATTGTCGAAGGGGGAAATGTAGGACAAAAGCAAGACCAAGACTGATCAGGGCATATAATTCTTGTGGCTGGTTGGTTTCTGGCATGCAGGTCTCAAAGTGAACTCCAAAGCACTTGGGTAGCTGCAGAAGCTGCCCAAAAGACCAAAGACGACACCCACAGGACTCTTTTCTGGCCTATCTTGGTTGGCTGGCAGCACGATTTCTTAGCAGGTTTTCAACATCCTTGCATCTCCAAACTCCTAGTGCCTACACTGTCTTTCATGATAGCTCCCAGCTTCCAGGTATCACATCTCAAATAATCCTTCCTTGAGTTGCAGGGCTTACCATACAGTGCTTTGAACCATGGATGGATGCATCCCTGATCTGTAACTCCCCCATTCTGTGTCCCTAGCAAATCAGCACCATACATATACCACCAGAATCTCCTGCCTGCTCATGCAGCAGTGTGCAGCCTTTGGACCACAGATACAGCCTGTTCTGGATCCCTGCATTTGGGCATGAATAGAATATGTCTAGACTGTTCTTGTAAGAAAAATGCCCTGTCTGAGTAACCTTCTCATGAAAAAGGCTTTTCAAATAAATTTACACGGTAAAAGTCTAAAAAATCTATGGTGTGTGACTGGACAGTTCCTGAAAGATTCTCTGGACAACTTTTCTAGATTTCTTAACAGCAATACCATTATTGAGCACAACTTTACATGTAATCTATTTCTAGCCAAAATCTATGTTTTTCTATTCTTGGGGGGAGGCTATGTGTGGCAATTCTAACTATAATTGTATCTAACAGCACTTAGAAATATTAAAGCTACAGTTGGAGTGCTGGGATATGCTGACATTTCCATCTTCTGATTACTACATGTATCACCTTTAAATTCTCAGGTGTGAACAAATTTACATGAGTTTTGTAACATGAATGAACATACAGGGTTTCTGATCCATTTTTAATGGCCCTAATTTTCATTGGAAACTTCATAAACACAGTATTACTGTCCACACTCTTATTGACATTATAGTATTCCATGATTAGAACAAAATTGCCCATGAAGCTCTGCTTAGCATTCTACAAACTCTCAAATTCATATCTCCATATGACTCCATACAATTCCTGCCGAGCTCTCCTAAAAGCTTCTGAGTTACATTGTCATGAAGAGTCAGAGCCATGACCCTACTCTTCAGTGACAATTTGATATGTTTATAGCTTCAAGGAGGGAACATTCTCTTGACTCAGAATTTTAACCCATGACTAACCTGCTCCTTTGCCTTAGGCCTATGGAAAGGCTTAGGAAGATGGAATTGAGAGCACATGTAAAAGGAAGACGTACTACATAGCGGTGCTAGCAAGTACAGAGCAAGAACAGAAAAACAATTCAACATAAAGCATGTACCCAGATTGCCTCTGCGTGATTGCACCTACCCAAAACACAGTCAAGTTAAGAACAGATCAGCAAATTAATTCATAGGTTAGGTACAAGCCCTAGTGATCCAAACAGCTTTTAATAATTGATCTGGCAGCTGGGGACTATACTTTCACCAAGAATGTCTTTGGGAAAAATTTCATAATCAAAGAATCATAACAAAGAGTAAATGTATGATAATTGAAATGTGGAGTAGAGTTAAAAGATAACTGAAAGATATTAGTTAACATTTCAAAAACCCAAAATAGATACATCATAATCAAAATTTTAACAGCATTTATGAATGACTTCCTCTCTGAAAACACGGATCATCACTCTACTACAACTTTTGGGATTGATTTGTTTTAGCAAGGAACAATTTAGTAAAGACAATTACACATTTTTGGATTCTCTCTGTGGCCATTCAGTAAAACTGTCTTTGACTGTGATAATATTTATATGTGCTGTGAAATTTTGTGGCCATAATCTATGTATGAATCACAAAAAAATCTCAGACCTGAATTCTAATTTTTTTTTGTTCTAATTAACTTATGCTTGATAGGAACTGAATTTGGCTGTTAAGTGTTGAATAACTACAATAGCTCTAGCTCTGTGAATCACTAAGATATATCTATTCTCTCCAAAATAATCTACTGTTCCATTTCTCCAGTATAAATGTAACTACACTTTGTAACACTATGAGTCATATTTGTCTACTCCAAACCTTGGAGGATTTTTATGAGCACAAATATCTAACCTCTCCGTAGTCTTAAATAAAAGTTTCCAGTGTTTGATGTTTACTGCATTGCTATAGAAAGTCCCAGTGTTGTAAAGGCTGTGGAATAATGTTCCCAGCTACAGGAAAACATCCTGCCCTACTGGCGGAAGCAAGAGTTCAGAGTCACAGTGGGCATCACACAAAGCCTGATCATCCAGGTACTGTGAGCTGCTGTAGGTGTGTGCTTTGTTAGACCCCAATATTGTAGAATATATTGAATGGAGATGAGGTAAAACCAGCCCTACACAACCGTGACTATTACCACCGTGTGCACACACACAGCAAAAATCAAACACATAAATGGTGTATCATGAGATAAAATAACAGTGACAAAAGTTATCCATCAAAGCAAAACTAAGTCACATATGATTAACTTGGTAAAAAGTATAAATAAAGTCAAAATATTATGACTAAGAGAAGTAGTTTTAAAAAGTTATTTCAAAAGAGATTTTCTCTGGAATAATTCACTTGAAAAGCATTGCATGAGCCACTCTCACTCTCACAGAAGCCATGCTAATAGGGAAGAGAAAAGTCCCACTGAGAAACTTCCTGAAAGATCCCCAAAGGCAACCTACTGAGTTGTTGGGAGGAAATGAAGGCTCAGTGAATCCCTTGTAGCTTTTCCTTCTGCCCTGAAAGTGTCCCCACTCTTACTCCACCTTCAGAAACAGGTGCAGACAGGCTATAAAAGGCAATCTGATTGGTTACCTGCCAGATCAAAGTACAGTGTGTTTGGGAAAAATAGAAAAATGTCTGGAAAACAGGAAATTTAACTGAAGGTAGCCTTTGGGGACAGTCATAACAGATGTGCTGAAAACTCATGAGCATTTCACTATAAATGTTCTCTTGTTCATCTGTTGTGTAAGTGTTATACAGGGCCAACCAGCCACCATGTCACAGGTCTTGCTTACTTAGAATAACTGGTAAAGACTAGAAGTTTCAAGAAAATAAGATGTAATGTAGTAGACGTACATTCAGCTTATGAATCCACAGCAAGCACAGGCACCCTGTAAACTGATATATTTAAACAAAGAACATTTTATACATACTACCTTTTCAAAGAACAAACATACTCATACATAATTGCAGAATGGTGAAATTGGCTTTTGGTGTCCACTGACTTTTTTTTTTTCTGATCATTTAATCTATTTGATGGACAGTAAGTTTCACAGCTCCTGAAAAGAGGAATTGCTAATATTTGCTTGGGCACAGAGCAGAATGTTCTAACAGCTTCTCTAAAGATCACCACAGATTAGATTGTTCTTTCTTTCTAGAACTGCATACAAACAAGCCACAGCAGGAGTCCTAAAGTGTCCCATATCTATCACCTCTTCTCCACCAATGCACGTAACACCTGAACATGAAGTCTGTACAATTAACAGTGTTTCCAAATAAATGTGACTGTGTCCTCTTCAACACACACTGAATACATGCTGAGTGTATGGAATCTGAACAACAGGAAATCTACACGAGTTTCCGAAAACTCTCTTAAGGTGGAAAAACAATAGATTCAAAGAAATCGTTGCTTTCTTAGAATGAAAACTCTATAATTTACCATAAGGGACCTTTGAACATTATACAGACTTAAATAATTGTAATGTAATTCTACCATAAAACTAATGCATTTAGCAACACAATGCTATACAAAAAATTTTGTAAAATATTAATCCAACTGAAGAAGAGAAAATTCTGAATATTTGAGAAATCAGACATCTGTTTCCCAAGGCTTGTACTCCATAATTGCCATTTTGTGATGATTATTTCCTAACTATGTTGACCTTTATTCTTAGAGAGGAGAAAATACATGATATTTAAATTATACCTAGAATTAACCAAGGAAAAAGGGAGAAAAAAAAAACAAAAGTCAAAGTTGACATTTCTCTCTTTCTGTACCAAAGTGTATTGATAGTCTATTACTGGTTTTTCTTTTTTTTTATTACTGGTTTTTCATACCAATATTATTAATTAGAGATGTTACTTGTTTTGGCTTATAGGATTTTGATTATCTAACTAAGGGACAGACAGATTATGAAGTAGAAAGGGTTAAATACTATGAGGAAAACACTTGGTATTGCTAACATTAACACACATTGTAGAAAAAAAAAATCCTTTTAAAGTGATTAGTCTTCTGTTTAAATCCAAAGCCAATCTAGCCCCAACAATTGGAATGAGAATTTACTTGAGGGTTTTATGGAAACATTATTATTTTTTGCAAGATTTACTTAAATAAATATCTAGCCAAAAGCTGATTTTGTACACTTGATGAAAATAATACAAATTTTCCCACTGATGCTTTTTAAAAGACTTACTTCCCCCACACAAATATTTCATCAGCTTTATAATTCATAACAACTTAAAAACTAAGTCACCTTTTGTTCAGTCACTTCCCAGGATTAAAGTTATTATTATTCATTTGTTTCATGTTATTTATTTTTGTTTATAATGCTAGTACTTTCATAGGTTGATAAATTGCTTTTAGGAAGGCATTTTTGCTGATTGTTCAAAGGCTCTGGACTTTGGTTAAAGAATCTTTCTTGGGTATGTGGACAGGAAAACAGACACATTGTGGGCATTTGTGGTATTTTATGATGTTGTTATTTAAACATTTGATGGTGTTACTAGACAATATATATTATTTTACACAAGAATATCAATAAAATATGTTTATCTTACTCAAAAGAAAGCTCTACTTGCTGATTGGAAGAATTCCTACATCCTATAAATCAGAAAGATGTGCAGCTTTGAAGGTTAACACCATCTAAGTCAACAAACATGCTTGAAGCTAAACCACAGAGACACTGTCTTAAACATAGCCCCAAACTTAATTTTAAAGTAAACATTTAAATCGATTAGACATGGCATTTTGCTAACCTTTTAAAGATAGCTTTTCAGTGTTGATTTTTAAACCATAATGATTGATAATATCAGATATCACATGTCAGAGAGTGGGATATTAGTCCTGTAAGACCTATACTAACAATTGTATATTTATAATGAGTCTAAGCCTTGAATATTCGTAGTTGCAAAAAACAAAATAAGAGTAAATCATGGCAAGGCAACTTTTCTTACAAACAAACAAACAATCTGAATCTTGTTTAAAAGGAAATATTTTCTATCTTATTTGAAAATATTAATCACAAGAGTTGTTTGCAATTCCCAAATATAAATGAAATTTCCTAGTATAATTCCTAATAAAAATACTGTCATTAAGTTAATAGCTCATATGCAAATAGTGGAAAATATGGACACAAATGATTTAGTGTGAAACAAAATCATTTCTAGTCCAAATGTGATGAAAGTTTTGATGTTTATGACTGTATTATGGGCATGTGTGAAATTGGAGGTACATGTTTTCAAATCTACACAGAGAATTTCTGCTCAAACCATATATATATACAATGAGCCTTCTTTTTCCTCTGCAGCTTACACTGCGAAGCCCTGGGGAGCATGTGACAAAATGGAACCTAAAGCCTCATTGGCTACACAGAGCAGATAAATTGCAGCTTGCAACAAGTTAAAGTTAAGATGACGAAGTTGCCATTCTCATTCAGAAAGGAAAAAAAATCCATGCATTTTAAGTGTTCAGTGCTGTGCAGGATAAACTAGATTAGAAGGGGAAAAGGGACTCTAGACACTATGATTACTATGTACATCATGATATTGACAGTGTTGTCTTATTTATTGTTAGAAATGTTTTATTACTTGATGACATTGGTCATTTTGTTTTTTATTATTACTAGCTCACCTTCCTTGTTTTGAAATATTAAACAATGTTAGCTCAGTGTTTAGTCTCAAGAGATTTCATGGGCACAGTCTGTTTTTGAAGGTTTTGACTAATGATAAATCATATCTTCATTTTTATTAGTATAAAAATCTATCATTATTCCTGCTTGCTATATACAAGGAAACACATTGGTGCAGACTGTTTTGTGTCATCTTGACACAAGCTAATGTCAGACAAGAGGAAGGAGCCTCTTTTGAGGAAATGCCTCCATTATATTCAGCTGTAAGGCATTTTCTCAATTAGTGATCAAAGGGAGGGCCCAGCCTATTGTGGGTGGGGCCATCCCTGGGGTGGCAGTCCTGAGTTCTACAAGGAAAGCTGAGTAAACAAGACCATGTGAGCCGGCCAGTAAGCAGCACTCCTCCATGGCCTTTGCATCAGCTCCGGACTCCAGGTTACTGCCCTGTTTGAGTTCGTATCCTGACTTCATTCAAGGATGAAAAGCAATGTGAAAATGTGAGTTGAATAAACCCTTTCCTCCCCAACATGCCTTTTGGTCATGGTATTTCATCACAGCAGTGATAACCCTAACAAAGAACAGTTGGTACCAGAAGTAGGTATTGCTGTGATGGACCCGACCATTTTTGGGGAGTATTGTAGAAGGATTTTGGAACTTTGGATTAGAAGAGTCTGTGAGTGTTAAGAGCTCAATCAGATGGATGTTCTTTAGAAGCTTGGAAGATAAGAGTGTTGAGAGCATTGCAGAAGCTGTGTGGTTTCAGCAGAAAATTTACAAAATCTATCAGAGCTGTTTGTTATTTTATATTAAGATTCTGCCATTCTGGTAGGTTAGGGCTGAAGACTCAGCCTCTATTAACAAGAAACAAGTACCACAAAATTGAAACTTTTGTGTTACTGGGATTATTGATACTTGTTATCTGGAGCTAAGAAATTAATGGTGATTAAGAAGAGACCAGCCAGTTGGGCAGTGGTGGTGCACTGCTTTAATTTCAGCTCTTGTGAGGTGGAAGCAGGCAGACCTTTGTGAGTTTGAGGCCAGCCTGGTCTGCAGAGCAAGTTCCAGGACTGCCAAAGCTACATAAAGAAACCCTGTCTGGAAAAGCCAGAGAGAGAGAGAGAGAGAGAGAGGGACAGAGAGACAGGTAGAAACAGACAGAGACAGATAAAGACAGAGAGAGACCAGCAGCGCTGAGGTGAAATCTTTTGGAAAGTGTTTCCTGAGAGCACAGGAAAGTTGTGCTCCAGAGGTGACCAAGGTTGTACCTCCTGATGGCAGCAGGAGTTGGTAATGTGTAAGAGTCAGCCAGGTGGTACTGGTTTTGAAGGCATGAAGGGGACATGGAGAGTATATGAGGGTTGGCAATGTCAGAGACCAAGAGAGGCCACTGGTGAAGGTGCAGCCTCAGTGACAGTTGAAGGCCCAGGATTAAAGGGAGCATGCAGAAAAGCTGAGGTTTGGCACCATGAAGATAGCCCTTATGTGAAAAGTGGAGCTCAGTTCCAACAAGGGACCCCAGGAGTTTTGGAGATGACAGTACCCTGGGATGACCACCGAAAACAGCAGAAGCAATGGAGTGGAGCCAGTCAGAGCATAAAAGACAAGCTGTGTGTGCTACAGAGGGCCCAGTTGGAGAAGTGACCCAAGTCATTTGGAGGAGTCCAGAAGATCATAAGTGTGTCACAGATATTGGATAGTGGAATTTGGTTTGCTTTGATTTGATTGTAACTGTACCCTAGTTTTCCCTTCTGAAGTAAGATAGTATTTTACTGGAGCCCACAGTAGAGTTGAGAGACTTTAAATTTTAATAGATTTTGTTATGATGATTCTTGCAGCAATAGAAAATTCTAACTAAGACAACATTTTAAGTATTGAATTTGTATTTTGAAGGACACAGACATGACTATGGGTCTTGTGAAGCTAAGAACTCCTTATGTAGATTCTAATAGTCTCTACTCATCAGAATGGAAGTTGATTTCTTTGTTTTATACAGCCAATTTAGTGTGTGTGTGTGTGTGTTATATGTATATGAATTAATGTGTGAGTACCTATGAAGTCCAGTAGAGGACATTAGGCCCATTGGTGTTGGATTTACAGGCAATTGTGTGTCACCCACTGTGGGTAGAGGAATCTAAACTCCAGTTCTCTGCAAGAGCAGCAAACGTGTTTTTAACCTCTGGGTCATCTTTCTGGGGTTAAACCCTTTTAATGAATAAACTATCATTTTGAACTTCTGAGACTGATTAAAGACATAACTGAGACCTTTATTTTGTCTTTTGTTTTTCTTTTTTTAAACAATTTTATTTATTTCTTCAAGTTACATCACAATCAGAATCATAGCCCCTCTCCCCCCCCCCCCCCCCCGGTCCCACCCTCCTCCCCCCTTTTCCCTCCCCCTCCTTTCTGCTTTTTTTTTTTTTTTAATTTTAGGTGTATCTTTTTTTCACCCAACAGCTCCCTCTTTTAGTCCAATAAAAGGCTTTTTTTTCCTTATAACAATAAATACAATATAAAGCAGTAAGAACAATTAGACCACAATTATGTAAATTATAAGGTATAACCAACATTTGCAAAAATTTTAAGCCAGAAGAGTTTTAAATTCTAACATAATTATAATAAAATTGTATATTAATAAGTCCAGGTATAAGCAAGCATCTCCCTAGGGATCGGTTGCTGAGGCTCTAGCCCCAGGTGCCTCAGCTGAGCACATTCTAGCAAACCCAGAGGCCTTACAACCTCAGGAAGCTGCCCCTGGACAGCATGGCTTCCAGAGCAGCACACACTCTTGGCAGCTAGGGCTAGTTGGACCTTTTGGTAGAAAGAGGATGGAAGAGAACACAATGACTGACTGTTTCTGCTGTTTTGCTGACATAACCTTTTAAAGATAACTTTTTAGTGTTGACTTTTAAAGCACAATGATTGATAATATCATATTTCACATGTCAGAGTGGGATATGGATCCTGTAAGAACTATACTAACAGTTGTGTATTAATAATGAGTCTAAGCCTTGACTATTCTTGGTCACAAAAAAAAAAAAACAAAATAAGAGTAAATCTTTGCAAAGCAACTTTTCTTACAAACAAACAAACAACCTGAATCTTGTTTGAAAGGAAATATTTTCTGTCTTATTTGAAAATATTAATCACAGAAGTGGCTTGAAATTCTCAAACATAAATGAAATTTCCAAGTATATTTCCTAATAAAAATACTGTTATTATGTTAATAGCTCATATGCAAATAGTGGAAAATATGGATACATATAGATATATATTACATATATATGGGTGTATATTAGATGTTATGTTGTAGGGTTCTCAAAGTTAGCCATAAGATTTGGAGTCCTAAGAAGGACATACCCACATTCTTTGGTAACCTTGCTGTGTCTTCTCACAACAAAGGTGAAATGTTCTCCCAAGCTTTCTTTGGGAAGGGCCACCCCATCCCCTATCAAAGGTAAATCCCAATCAAAAGATACACCTTAATGCTCTGTGACAGATTTCTCTTTTCACCCTTAACTTCCTTATGACCTAGTAATAACTGTCATCAATGCCTCTGGGTTGTACTATTGTCTTGGTGATTAGGATACAACATGAGGATTTTAGAAGTTACAAGTGTTCAGACTATGACAGTTCCCAACATGGGTCCCATCGTGCTTGAAGGGGCCGGAATCAGTGGCAATGGGCACACGGATCCTCATAGGCAGCAGCATTTTGGAAACCCATCGCAGGAGAGGTGATGAGTCACTAAAGCTGTATCCATGGGCCTCCCTGACCAACATGTAGACTGCTTTGTAAGAAGACAGCCCCTTCTCCTTCTCCTGAGACACCCTCAGAGCTTTATGTTCTGGGTTCCTTCTCTGAGCTTCATCAGTTTTATTAATTTTCTGGGTCTAGTAAAGTGCACAGACTTCTTGGTTCCTCTGATTTTGCCTTCTCCTCTAACAGGGATGGCTTCAGCTTGGTGGTAGCAACTATACGAAGGATGGTTTCCCTGTTGGTAACAGTCCATGACTATAACAAAGAACCTATTATACTTCTATTAGTAAAGGCAAGGTTTATTTAGACTCAGAGTTTCAGGGATCACAATCCATGACATGTAGGCCCTGCTGTTAGGGTCTGTGGCATGATAGAGTAATGTGGCGGTGGAGTACACAGCAAAACAATATGCTCACCTCAGTGTGGCAGAGAAGCAAGGAGAAAATGAAGAGACAGGCATCCCATGATCCCCTCTGAGGGAATGCCACATATGACATGACTTTTCAGTCCTTTACCTCTCCTAAAGCTCCTACTGATTCCCAAGAGTTCCCAAACTTGGCACCCAGGCCTTTAATAGCTACCCTAGCCAGATTATCACACCTGTCAGCCTGTGGTAGCATGTGATTACTTCAGGCCTTAATGCTCTGTGACAGACAGATTTCTCTTTTCACCCCTGACATTTCAGTAGCCCTCCATGGAGACTCAGAGCTGCCTTAGTACCTTACAGGGTAAAAGGCAACTATCACTGTCAAAAGACAAAATCACAACAAAGTCAGTGTAAAGATCCAATTGATTTTTTTTTTTAGCAATTTCTGTAGAATGGTGTGTATGATCCAAGGAGTTGCAGAGGAGGCTAGAATTCTAGAAAGAAGAGTGTTGAAGAAAGAAAAGAATACAAAAAACAATATAGGTTGGCATCAGCTTGCATCAGGTTCTTTTCTCACAGGGTTAACTGCAGGGTGATATCCTTATTATGCTAAGTATGACACAGATAAAGGATACCTTGAATGACATAAAACTTTAGTGTAAAGCCTCCATTTGATTGGATTTAATAGGATCTAGTGAATGAGTCCAGTCTAGGTCAGTGATTTACTGTAAATGTTATTTAACACCAGTTTCTGCAAATGCCTTGTACCTGCATTGACTACAGACAGAAATGCCTGGTGTATGTTCTTTCACATCTGACTGTTCTTATATCTGGAAGTATTATTGATAGAGTTCACTTTCTTTCCAATTGATAGTGTGGCATCTGTTGTTTAGTAACTTAGATAAATATTCATGTAGCTCTTCTCTTCTACTTTATGTCTTTTGCTGTGGGAAAAAAAAAAAAGGACAGAATTTCCTTCAGGACCAAAGTTTTGATAACAGCTCCATATATTTAAGACAAATAAACAGTATCATCTTCTAACTGACTTTCACAGAACTTAGACTGCTTACTATGATTTAAAGAAATAAGAATAGTTTTAAAACCCAATAAATTAACACATGGGAAAAACCTGCACACAAAGATGAAGTCTATGTGGAAATATTATGACATTATTAAGTGGGTCTTGCTGACAGTCCTGAGGGGGAAAATCAGTGAATAAAAATATTAATTTCTGCCCTCAAAGTGTATTTACACTTTTTATTTTTCAAGAGCTAAGTTGAAATTTGACTTCTTGTACTGGGAGAGCTCATATCTACTGCAAGAACATGTTCTATGTATTCTTGCTGACAGAGGTCCTGGGAACATTGATTGGGGGCCACCACCTCAGGCTGTAGCCTTCTGTTAATGAGTCAGCACCTGTTGTCTTTGCCTGCCTTGCACCTCTTCTCCTTTAAAGACTTCATCTGGCTTTTCTTAGATGGTAATTACCTTCGCCATTGCATGGAGTCTGTGGGGAAATGCCAATCAGAATTCTTTTGTATAGTTTGAACAAGGCATAAAGTTACCACTTAGTAAAGCAAAACTACCTAGGAATGATATATTATACAATTCCCTTTTAAGTGAATGGGATATTTTTGAACAGTAGCTTGCATTACTGTTTGCTCCTTGGTGGCAGGGTCAGAGGTCAGTAAGAGTCTCTGCTTTGTTTGTTTGTTTTCCTATACAACCTCACCTTTTGAATTGCCATTTTTCTGAAATACATAAAGTATAAAAAAAATTCATTTTGAAAACATACCAAGGAGAAAACAAGCAATATAAAGATTTAAGAGAAGACTAGTCTGAAGACTTCCTACATTTAGATTGAAGACTGTAATTTCGTTTCCACAATACCTACTGAACATTTTTATGTATATATTATGAAAATATGGAAAGATGTTACAATCAAGTCAAGATTTGTTATATTTACAATTGATTTCAAGTCCCTGTTGTTTTTATTTTTGTTTTCTTAAACTCTATCTCTTTAGATTCCTAGGTCTTCTATGTTTGGCATCAGATAAACCAAAGTACCAAAAGTAATAAACCTGGTAAATGAGGGGACAAGAGTTTAAGCTCAGGTAGTTAATAGAAGCCTTGTTTAACCAGTTAGTTACCCCATACCATGGGACAAAATAATGATATGACAGCTGTTGTGTATCAGTCTGTTTTACTTTGACAAATTTGACAAATCTTCTGCACGCCTCAGTTTCCTCTATCTCAAAGTGTAGAAAATTCCCTTACAGAGGATTCTTACAGGAAATAAATGTGGGAGGTCTTTGGTAACCAAGGCTTTTTCTCCCGTGCGTTGGATTATTATTGTTTGTCAAGATGATAATCCAAGCAAGGGAAAAAACAACAATTTGTAAGAAGAAATAGCTAAATATGAATAAAGGAGGAATAAATTAAACTGGAATATGAATGATGCATCTTATTTTTAACAAACAACTTTCACCACTAAGGAAGAAATACATCGAACATCTACTGTTTGTTCTTAAACGAACAAGCTGATAATTGCTCTGGAGGTATTTAAAGCATTAATGAGAATAACGATTTGTCAACTTGAAGCTCATGCCTTTATTTTATCCAAAACATTAAGTAGAAATGAACATTGTGAATGTGATCAAAGATTTAAGAAAATTTATGCAATTAATTTGATGGAAACACTTTTCAATAAAAGAATCTTAAATCTTTTTTTCTTATACCATATTTGGGGCCAAGATGGAGTGAGTCTAAGAACAACCATTTTAAGATGAAGTAAGAGTTATGTCGGCAAAAGAACAAAAGCAGTCAATCATTGTGTTCTCTCTCAGCAATTTTCTACCAAAAGGTCCAAGTTACTAGCCCTAGCAGCCAAGAGTGTGTGCTGCTCTGGAAACCATGCTAACCAGGGGCAACTTCCTGCAAGTTGTAAGGCTCTTGGGTTTGCTAGAATGTGCCCAGTGAGACACCTGGGGCTATATAACCCCAGGGACAGATTCCCTAGGGAGATGCTTGCTTGTGCCTGGACTAAGGCTCAAAAATGACTTTCTGGGTAATAATCAGCCAAGAAAGCAAAGGGAAGCAGCAGCAGCAGCTGATTCAGTGCCACCAGCAGCAATAGCTACCAAGCCCATATGCTGTCATAAATGTTTGTTTTTATCAATAACTCAAACACTGCAACAAACTTACCCTGCTGTACCCTTCATTGGAAGAAAAGACAGAAGCTGCCGGATGGGGTTTCCTCTCTGGACACTGTGAAAGTTTCATGTGTATTCAGTTAAGCTATAATCAGCAAAATCTGCTGAGTTTCCAGAATGTGTGTTTCAAAGCTCTAAAAGCAAAAACAAAAGCCAGAATTTGTTGAGTGTACTCTGAGGTGTGTATATTTATTCATTATAAGAAAACTGCCTAAAGAAGCTGTTTTCCAGTTTTATGTTCCAGGCAAAGAAAGTAAGTTGAGGAGTTACTGAGATAGCCCCTGCAAAAAGTGCTTGCTTACAAGCATGAGGACCTTAGTTTAATTTTCAGAAGCCACATTTTAAAGACCAGTAATGGTGGTACACTCTTCTAACAGTATCACTGGCTACTTGCTGAATTATAGCTCAAAGATACTTTGCATCAAAATAAGGAAAACAAAGTAATGGTGGACAGGAATGATAGCATTGGTGTCCTTCTGGCTGGAACACACACACACACACACACACACACACACACACACACACGAATGAATGAGGCATAAATATTATAACAAGATCATACAACTAGCAAATTAAGAACAGCAATTATATCTTGTGAAGTGCTACCATTTATTTCTCTAGCAGATAAACAGTTCAACACTGTAAATAAAATTCTTATCATCACTATAAATATGGACTTTCTAATGATTTTTGAAGACACAATGGGTATATTTTTCCTTCTTTGAGTTCCAAATTGTCAAACTAGAACACTTATTTTTCCCCCCCTCTGGCATTGCTAGACTAGAACTTTCTATTGTTTGGCCTTTATCAAATTCAAGGTGAAATTAACATAAAAGGAACACTGTACTATTTCATATTTTCATAACATACTTCTTGTGTATTTTCAATATAGAAATGTCATTAAGTAAGAATAAAGAACACAGGGGACAATATTAGTGTTATAAAGACTGCTTGGAGAAATCCAAGAATTTTGCAAACACTAATCCCAATAAACCTGTATCAGTCAGAAATCCTCAGGAAATCTCTTGCAATGAAATCATTACTGTTCCTCAAAAATAAAAAAGCATGCTTTCAGATTTATTTCAAAATTATGGATTTGTTTTTGTGGCTGATGCTATTTTAATTGCTACTGCAGAATATTTGTACAGAATGGATGTCAAATACATTGGCCAATCATTGATCAAGCTGCCTTTAACGTTCTTTTTGACTTAAAGTCATTTAGTAGAATTATTCATTAAAATTCCAAAGAAGGCAAAGAGTAATTAGATATGCTATTTGTTAGAAATCAACTCTCAGAAAAATCTATCATTTCCTGTTGGAAGAACAGAGCCAATTTAGATGAATTCTGCATTCCATTGACTTAAAAACTAATGTAGGGAAGATTTAAAACATCTTTGCCTCTTATTGCCTCATGTATTAAAGTTTAAAAATAGTTTACATAGGCAGCTGAATGTCCTTGAAACTCACTACAAATAACTGAAATGATAAATACTATTAATGAACTTTTAATTTCTATGAAGCTCTTTAGTATTATTGTTATTGTCCATCAATCACTTATCACCATTTGCAAACATTTATGAAAGATGTATCTGAGAATAAAAGTTATTACAATACATACCAAGAAATAAACTCTTTATTGAAAGTCTTAGTTATGGAGCTAAATATATTGTTTAGTCCATAGAATTCTTGCATGAAGACTTGAATTTTATCCTCAGCATCCACATAGAGGGTAGGCACAGAGTAATTCAGGTAGCGGGGACATAGTGACAGGAATATCCACAGGGATTACTGGACAGACTGTCTAACCAAACTTAGGCACTCTCAGTTCGATGAAACATTTTGTTTCAAAAAAATAAGATGGGCAAACATGGTAGCCATCCAAGCTTGACCTATGCCCTTTGTACACACTCACACATCCAGGTTGTTATTGCCCAAAAAACAAGTAATAGTATAAAAATGTCTTGCTCATACCTCTTGTCAATATTCTCAGTTACAGCACTTTATAGTCAACACATGAATGTTCATGCATGCCATTGGTTAATAAGCATTCTTCCTTTTTTTTTGCCTATCTGTACAATGAGTGTAAAATTTCATTGCCTTGATGAATGGAGAAGTACACAGTATCATCCTTTGTACATGCAATACTTTGCTTTTGGGGAATGTCAATCTGTTGTTAATATTTCTTACAGCATATGTAAATCCTCTTATGATGGCCCTTAGGCAATAAGTCATCAAAATAAATTGATAGATACTTCCAAAATCCCAGACTTTAAAAGAAGAGCTAATATCAATATTCCTCCAAATCTTCCACAAAATAGAAACAGAAAGAACACTGTCAAACTCATGCTATGAGGGCACAGTTACCCTGATACCTAAACCACACAAAGACCCAACAAAGAAAGAGAATTGCAGACCAGTCTCCCTTATGAACACAGATGCAAAAATATTCAATAAAAGACTTGCACTTTCATAAAAGACTGAATCCAAGAACACTTCAAAAGTATCATATACCATGATCAAATGCTCAAAATGGCTTCATCCCAGGGATGAAGAGGTGGTTCAACATACAAAAATCTATCAATGTAGTTCACCATGTAAAGAAGCTGAAAGAAAAAAAAAACACATGATCATCTCACTAGATGCTGAAAAGCATTTAACAAAATCAAATACTCCTTTATGATAAAAGTCGAGAAGTGTCGCGTCCCCCTCGACCATCAAGGATGACGCAACTCACAAAAGCTCTTCTCCAGCAGTTTATTCAGGTCCCTTGAAAACAGTCTTCCGAATGCCTGGGCATACCGAACCCACAGGCTAAATACTAAATGAACAGCCAATCAAGTAAAGCCACGTAGTGCTATCTTAGAGGCCCACGTATGCGGAAGCAAGCCAGATCAGTGGTCTTTGCCAAATATGGACTTGTTTATCACCGAGAGCGCTCACCGTCGGGCTGGTGGGAGGCGGAAACTGGCGCCATCTTTAGGGCGCGGCACATCGCAGCTCTCTACAGTTCCCCCTTTTTTTATTTTTTCTAAAGTAGATAAAAAGTCCCTGGAAAGGCTTCGTAATCCCTCTATCTGGGGATCTCACGGGGGGCCTGAGCCTGTAGGAGGGCGGTGCTCAAACTCTTACCCGTCTCTGGGTCAGCCTCCCCACTCAGGACTGCCCTGTCTTAGGTGGCTGAGACTTACCCATCTACTCCGTCATTGACTTGCCAGACCCTAATATCCGTGGAACGAATACCTCAGTGGGCAGGGACTATGCTTAGTGAAGATTTACTTCACGGCAGCGAGCCATGCCTGAGGGGACTGGCCCGCCTCAATGGCGACAAGGGCCTGTATAATCATGGCTGCATTACGCTTTTGTGTGGCTCTCATTTTGTAGATGCACCATAGGCAAAACAGAGAGGCTAGTATCATCAGTATCGCCAAAGAGCCTACGCCCGCCCATTCCTTAAGATGATCCATAGCCGTCTGTATCCAGGAAGTCAAACCAGTAGCCAGGCTCAGATCCACCCGAGTGGAATTGATGTGGACAATTGTCGCTCTCAGCTCTCTCATCAAATTTTCAAATTCAGCCGACCAATCCTGTAAGAGGAACTTTGACAATTGTCTAGACAAATTAGCAGCCTTTGTAAAATTTTGATACTGCACGGAAGTAACACATAAACCTTGCATTTTCCACTCATACCCCAATTGTGCTAGTTGCCAAAGAGAATCAATCTGTTCTTCTATTAAATCTATGCGTTGATTAACTATCATGAGACCTCCTTTGAGATGAGAATTCATAGAGGTCTGAGTATCCAATGTCTGTGCCACAGTGGCTGAGATGTTATTCAGGGCATTGGCAGTCTGTATAGAACTAGACAAGGCAATAGCTGAGGCAGTAGCTCCCACAGCAGCAATAGTGATGGCAGTAACAATAGCTGCAGTGATGCCAAAATCTCTTTTAAACCTGAATAGCATCATGGTATTAGGGGCCTCTACAGGAACTGGTACATATCGAGGCATTCTAGTCACCACAGCCACAGGAAAGGCTGTGGCATTCCAGCATAGGGCATAAAAACATGTGCCCGGAGTGCATACTAACTTTTCTTCACCCAAGGATGCACTCCCATTACTTACAATCCACAGAAAAGGAGGCAAGAGACATACTGGCGAGGCTGAAAAGTTCTTGTTGTGGTAAGAATGAAATAAAGAATTCCAAGTACCAGAGCCACTACCGCTAGAAAAATCCAATTTGGTAGCGGACCCTAGGGAAAAATTACCTCTTTGATAAATTTCCCCCCCAAGCATAATGACAGGTCCCAAGTCCATGCAACTTCCATTTACTCCACACAAAAGCCACAAATCAAAAGGATTGGTGGCAGTCTGCTGAGGATCCCTAGTAGATATATCAAGCATTCCTGTACAAGACTTATTCACTATATTACTAATCATGGGGCTAAAGGAAAAATAATCTTGTTGAACCCAAACTGCTCTGTGCTCCTGACATCCAGTCCAGGGAAAAGGTCCTTCCTCTCCTGTGGATCCTCTACAAAAAGGTGCCCAGCGTGGCTGTCTGGGGGGGTCCTGGTCAGAGACTCGTGTGGGCCACCATCCTTCAAGGCGAGAACCATTGCCTGAAAACAAACCACCACTCCTACTCCCAAACCTCAGTTGTGGTAAAAAATCTGCTGACTGCTGAGACAATTTAATGCATTTTGTATCATCTGACCTATTGAAGCTCATTAAAAAGCACAGACTACCATTCAAGCTGACATTTCTATTACCCTCTATAGGGCTTTTCTGATCATCAAAGGGAAGGTAGGGTAAGCCTAGGCTTCTATTACTGCTAAATAAGCGTGGAAACACAGTTGCATCATGTCTGACCGGCATCGGCTTTGGGAATATCGACAGGATCCCCCATCTCGGCTCGGTCATTCCTGACATACTCACTGCTACTATCACCAGGATCCCTAGGAAGGTTTTCATGACGAATCTTCCTCACAAGGCATTCAGGCACCCACACTGGATCTTGTTGATCCTGAGGAAAAACACAAACAGACCCTCTCGCCCATGTTAGCACGGGGTCAGCCCCCTGCCAAGAGCCTGTCAAAATGTCCTTCCACTTCACCATGCTTTTAGGTGAACCATGGGAATCCTGATGTCTGTCCGCTGCTGAGCGGCCTTGGGCATCCAAATTGAAAAAGTTTAAAGTAAATAAGGCTAAAGACATTCTCTCCTTGGGGGTATGGCCTTGGCCTATTCCCCCTTTCTGTTTTTGCAAGCATTCTTTCAAGGTGCGATGAGCACGCTCCACAATTCCTTGTCCTTGAGGATTGTATGGTAATCCGTGATTAAGCTGTACCTCCATCTGATTACAGAAGGAGACAAAGGACTGTGCCGTATAGGCTGGTCCATTATCCGTTTTCAGCTGCTGTGGTTTTCCCCATGCAGCCCAGGCTTCTAAGCAATGTCCTATGACATTGCGAGCCTTTTCTCCACTCATAGGTGTAGCATGTATGATACCTGAGCAGGTATCCACAGATACATGAATATATTTTAAGGTTCCAAATTCTGAAATGTGAGTAACGTCCATTTGCCAGATTTTGAGTGGCATCAACCCTCTAGGGTTCACTCCCACACTGGGAGGATGATGATGAATCACACACTGAGGACAGTCCAAAACTACTTGTCTAGCATCTGCTCTAGACAAATGGAATTTCTGCTGTAGAGTTTTTGCATTTACATGAAATAATTGGTGAAACTGTCTGGCTTGGTCCAGGAATGAGCTCCAAAAAATGCATTCCATCCTGGTCCATTGATCAACTTTATCATTACCCTCACTTAATGGTCCAGGTAATCCTGTATGTGCTCTGATATGTTGAATATAAAAACACCTTTTTCTCTGCCAGATTAAAACTTGTAACTCTTGTAATAAGGCACATACAGTACTACTATTCTTAATAGGACCTGCTAATTCTAATACTTTCACTGCGTTGACCACATAGACTGAATCTGAGATCAAATTGAATGCAAATTGATATCTTTTAAACACCTCAATTACTATTTTCAACTCTACTATTTGAGGGGAGCCCGGTTGAAATTGGCATAGCACGGGCTCTTGTCTTTCTATCAAATAGGCTCCACAGCCTGTCTTTGAGCCATCAGTAAACACATTTGGTGACCCTTGAAGTGGTACTGCTGAAGTAACCTTAGGGAATATCACTGGGTGCTCCTTAAAAAATGATAGCAATGGATGTTTAGGATAATGGTTATCAATCACTCCTTCAAAGCTACATTGCAATATTGCCCAATCATCTACAGTGCCACACAAAATCTTAATTTGATAACTGGAATAGGGCACTATTATACTGGCAGGAGCAACTCCAAAAGACTGCAAACATTGTTGGATACCATTCAAGGCTAAAGCAGCAAGTGCAGTGGGATAATGTTCTATGGATTTTTTTCGGAGAAATCTTTGAATAGTTCCATAATAATGGTCCGTCCTGCCATAACAATCCTGTAGGTTGACCATAGGTGGCAAATATGCACAGTGCAATGGGCTGTCCTTCCTGCCATCTCTTTAGGAAGGCACTCTGTAACCTTTCTTCCACTTTACATAAAGCTTTTCTTGCTTCGTCTGTTAATTGCCTAGGAGAATTAAGTGCTGAGTCACCTTTCAAAATATCATATAGGGGTCTTATTTCATAATTTGGTAGCTTTAAATAGCCTCTTACCCAATTGATATCTCCTAACAACCTTTGAAAATCATTTAAAGTCTTTAAATTATCTTTTCTTATCTCAATCTTTTGAGGTATTATCTTTTCAGGTCCAACCTTCGCTCCTAAATAATCAACCACATTTTCCTTTTGAACCTTATCAGGAGCAATAAACAACCTTTTCTTTTTTAATAATTGAACTAATTCTTCATAGGCCCGATCTAACATTTGTTCACTCTTAGCTGCCAGTAAGATATCATCCATATAATGAACACATCTCAAATCTGGAAAATTCTTTCTCAAGGGAGCAATGGCTTCCCCCACATACAGTTGGCACATAGTGGGGCTGTTTGCCATGCCCTGGGGTAATACTACCCATTCAAACCGCTGATCAGGTTCCTCATGGTTACAGGATGGAACAGTAAATGCAAATCTCTCACTATCTTTGGCACACAAAGGGATGGAGAAAAAACAATCTCTTATATCTATAACTATAATGGGCCATGAGGCTGGCAAAGATGATAAAAGCGGCAAGCCACGTTGCACTGGGCCCATGATCTGCATTTGTTGATTTGTGGCACGCAGGTCATGCAATAATCTCCATTTTCCAGATTTTTTTTTTTAACGACAAAGATAGGTGTATTCCAGGGAGATATAGATGGTTTTATATGCTTTAAAGACATCTGTTCATCCACCAAATCTTTAGCTGCATTCAATTTTACAGAGGAAAGTGGCCACTGAGGAACCCATACTGGATCCTCCATCTTCCAAGTTATGGGAATGCCCTCCTCAGTGGCCCCTAGGAAAAACCCAGGCCCTGTCTCTTTTGTCTTTGCTGCATAGATATGGGACTCTTTCGTCCCTGCAAATATTTTCCTATTCCAAAGCCTGGAGCATATCCCATATCTTGCATCATACGTTGGGCTGAATCAGAATAGTCATTACTCAATTTAAATCCCATATCCTTTAAAAGGTCTCTTCCCCAAAGGGAGATAGGGAGCTCAAGTACATATGGCTGCATTTCTCCTGAGTGGTTTTCTTGGTCCTGCCACTTTAATAACCTTGCACTCATATCTGGAGTCTTAGCATAACCCAGGCCTTGAAGTGTTTGAGAAGAGGCTTCTATGGGCCAACCTGAAGGCCAGTCTTTCTTTGCTATGATACTCCTATCAGCCCCAGTATCCAAAAGGCCCAGGATCTTTTTACCATCAACTTTTAACTCCAAGACGGGGTGTTGGTCCAAATCCAGGGAGAGAAAAGTCAAATCTGTGCCCGTGGACCCAAAACCATCTTTTCCTCTCTCTCTATCCTTTGCTGCATAGCGGTCATGTAAGCTCGGCAACATGATCAATTGAGCAATTCTATCTCCAGGAGAGATAGCCGTTATACCACGGGGGGAGGCTACCATGATCTTAACCACTCCTGTATAATCTGGATCTATAACTCCAGGATGGACAATAAGTCCTCTCAAGGTTGATGATGACCTCCCTAACAACAAACCAACTGTACCAGGTTCAAGGGGTCCTTTAAAATCTGTTTCAATTAACTGGACCCCCATTTGGGGCGTTAATATGAGTCTGGTGGTGGAGCAGAGGTCCAATCCTGCTGAGCCTGCAGTGGCTCTCCGTGGTCTCTCGGATGGCAGAGGGTTGGCCATCTCTCTTGATTCTGTTCTTTGTCCTGATTCTCTACTGCCCCATATATTTGTGGGCCCTGAGGTCGTGGGCCCTGCTGTCTGTTTTTTGGACGAGCACCACCATAACCTTGAGGTAAAGGCTGGCCATGGATGTCTATCACTGAACGGCATTCATTAGCCCAATGGTTCCCTTTTTTACATTTTGGGCACAACCCCGGCCGCCTGGGGCATTGTACACTTCCTGTACTTTCTGTACTCCTTCCCCTGGGGCACTGTCTTTTAAAGTGTTCCATCTTGCCACACTTAAAACAAACTCCTGAACTTCCTCCACCTTTTCTGGCCAACTGTATTACTGCGGCAGCAAGACCAACATTAGTTAATGGCCCTCCAAGCTCTCTACACACTTTCATCCAGGCTTCTAGGCCTTTGTTCTTATAAGCTCTACATTCTTTGGTACATTGCTCATAGACCAACTGTTTTATTAGTGGTAAAGCAGCATCCGGGTCACCAAAAATCTTCCCTGCTGCTTCCACCATTTGTGCTACAAAATCTGAAAAGGGCTCCATGGGGCCCTGTAGAATCTTAGTTAAGTTCCCACTCACTTCCCCTTTATTAGGAAGAGATCTCCAAGCCTTGATAGCTATCTTGTTTATTTGCTCATAAATCTGAATAGGATATCCTATCTGCTGGTTGGCAAATCTCCCCTGCCCAAGCAGCATATCTCTATCCCAGGCTGGATTTCAATCTCTCTGATTAATGGCTGCTTGCTCAGTGGCATACTCAATCAAGAAAGCTTTCCAGTCTAAGTATTGCCCTGGACTTAAGCAGGCGCAGACCAGGCCACTCCAATCACTTGGAGTCATACAATGTCTGCTTAATGCTTCCACTTGAGCCATTGTAAAAGAAGCAGTAGTACCATAGGTACGAACCGACTCTGCAAGGGACTTAACCACCTTAAAATCAAGTGGTTCCTCGTACCTGTTCCCTTGTGGGTCTTGGTATACTGGATAGGCAAACTGTAATTCTGTTCTTACTTGTGTCCACATCCCCGGGCAGAAAGATCTCCCTACTTTCAGGGACTGAACAGGCTTATCTATCTGAGTGGCTTCTGGATATGGAGGAGGAGTTGAAGGCGCCGCGGCAACGGCTTTACTTACACCAGCCGCCACCAGCGTGGCTGAAGGCGCTGCAGCAACGGCTTCACCCACACCGACTGCCGCCGACGTGTCCTTCTCTTTTACCCTTTTCTTTTCCTTTTTTCTAATAACAGTCCTCTCCAACTGTTCTATTAGAGCGTGTAGCTCTCCTTCAGAATCCGTGCTCTCTGAGTCCTCAAAATCTCTAAAATCTCTAAAATTTCTAAGATCAGGATAGAGAGGAACTTTCTTTTTGCCTCCCTTTTCACTGTTTGCCTGCTCAAATCTTTCGCCTTTGTTACTTTCCTTTTCACTGTCTACTTGCTCAGATCTTTCCCCTTGCAGCAGTTCCAAGGCTGATTCTCCCTCTTTGATTGCATTACAACATCTCTGATCTTCTAAACAACTCCTCACCATTTTCCAAGTCGGTCTTACTCCATGCTTCAGAGTCCCTTGCTCCCAAGCAAAATCCAAGTCCCTGCCTAATTTGTCCCAGCAGGATACCGTAAGATTCCCGGACACCGCAAACCACGGAGCCACGGAATCACATTCATTCAAAAATCTTTCTAGGGTAGACTTCTTAATCTTCAAATTCCTAGCTAAAAGTAGCTCCTGAAGAGCCAGAAAAATTGGATGTGACTCAGACAATCCCATGTTTAAAAATTTACTTTCGGTTCGCAGCTTCCCCGTGAAACTTTACTTTTTGTTCGCTATCTCCGCGAAACTTTACCGTATGTTCACTATCTACGCGAATCTTTACCGTATGTTCGCTATCTCTGTGAAACTTTATTGTCCTAATTTATCCTAGGAACTTACCAGCGCTGCCCCTGACTGCAGGAGTTCTGAGTCTTTTTTGGGTTCCCCGTATGGGCCACCACTTGTCGCGTCCCCCTCGACCAGCAAGGATGACGCAACTCACAAAAGCTCTTCTCCAGCAGTTTATTCAGGTCCCTTGAAAACAGTCTTCCGAATGCCTGGGCAGACCCAACCCACAGGCTAAATACTAAATGATCAGCCAATCAAGTAAAGCCACGTAGTGCTATCTTAGAGGCCCACGTATGCGGAAGCAAGCCAGATCAGCGGTCTTTGCCAAATATGGACTTGTTTATCACCGAGAGCGCTCACCGTTGGGCTGGTGGGAGGCGGAAACCGGCGCCATCTTTAGGGCGCGGCACATCGCAGCTCTCTACAGAGAAGAGATCAGGCATACAAGGACCATATATAAATATAATAAAGGCAATACACAGCAAGTCAGTAGCCACCTTCAAATTAAATGGAGAGAAACTTAAAGAATTATCACTAAAAGCTGGGACAAGGCAAGGTTGCCCACTCTTTCCATAACTCTTCAACATAGTACTTGAATATCTAGCAAGAGCAATAAGAAAAATAAAGGAGATCACAGGGAAACAAAAGAAAGAAATCAAAGTATCCCTCTTTGCAGATGATATGATAGTATAAATAAGTGACCCCAAAAATTTCACCACATAACTCCTACAGTTGATAAACACATTCAGCAATGTGATCAGATACAAAATAATTAAAAAACTCAGTGGCCCTTCTTTGCACAAATGATAAATTGGCTCAGAAAGAAATTAGAGAAATAATACCCTTCACAAAGGCCACAAATAATATAAAATACCTGGGTTTAACTCTAACTAAGCAATTGAAAAACAAGAACTCCTAGTCCTTGAAGAAAGAAACTGAAGAGGATATTAGAGGATGCAAAGATCTCTCATGCTGAAGGATAAGATTAACATAATAAAAATGGCCATCCTACCAAAAACAATATACAGATTCAATGTAATTCCTATCAAAATACCAACACAAATTTTTACAGACCTTGAACCATTCCCAACTTCATATGGAAAAACAAACAAACAAACACAGAGTAGCTAAATCAATCCTGAATAATAAAAGACCATGTGGAGGTATCACCATCTCTGATCTCAAGCTGTACTACAGAGCAATAGTAATAAAAACATGTTACTGGCATGGACACAGACCAGTTGATCAATGCAGTCGAATTGAAGCCCCAGAAATGAAACCACACACCTATGGTCACTTAATTTTTGGCAAAGATGCCAAAACAATACAATGGAAAAAGAAAAGCATCTTCAACAAATAGGGCTGTTCTAACTGGATGCCAAGATGTAGAAAAACAGAAATAGAAACATATTTATCACTTTGCAAAAAACTAAAGTCCAAGTGGATCAAAGACCTAAACACAAAAGTGGAAACACTAAATCAAATAGAAGAGAAACAAGGGAAAAACCTCAAACTCATTGGCAGAGGTGACAACTTCTTGAACAGAACACCAATAGCTAAGGCTCTTAGAACAACAATCAGTAAATGAGACCTCATGAAACAGAAAAGCTTCTGTAAGGCAAAGGACCCTGTCAGAACAACAGGGCAGCCTACTGATTGGGAAAAGATCTTCACCAACCCCACATCTGTCAGAGGGCTAATATCCAAACCTTACAAAGAACTCAAGAAATCTGTCAGAGGGCTAATATCCAAACCTTACAAAGAACTCAAGAAATTAAACACCAAGAAATAAAATAATGCAATCAAAAATGGGTTATAGAGCTAAACCGAGAATTCACAAAAGAGGAATCTCTAATGGCAGAGAGACACTTGAAGAAATGCTTAATATCCTTAGTCATCAGGGAAATGCAACTCAAAAAGACTCTGAGATTCCATCTCACACATATCAGAATGGCTAAGATCAAAAACTCCAGTGACAGCACATACTAGAGAGGATGTGGGAAAGGGGGAATATTCCATTGCTGGTGGAAGTGCAAACTTGTACCAACTATTCTGGAAATCAATCTGGTGATATTTCCGAACTGGGAATAGTTCTGCCTCAAGACCCAGGAATACCAATCCTGGGTATATACCCAAAAGATTCTTTACCAAACCACAAGGACATTGGATCAACTATGTTCATAGCAGCTTTATTCATGATAGCTAGAAACCAGTAACAACCCAGATGTTCTTCAACTGAAGAATGGATTAAAAAACAAACAAACAC
This sequence comes from Lophiomys imhausi, assembly GCA_907164525.1. Classification (NCBI taxonomy): domain Eukaryota; kingdom Metazoa; phylum Chordata; class Mammalia; order Rodentia; family Muridae; genus Lophiomys; species Lophiomys imhausi. The sequence continues at coordinate 2,724,947 of CAJQZJ010033689.1, read as the reverse complement.
ACACACACAAAAAAAAAAAAAAACCTCTGGTACATTTACACAGTGGAAAACTACTCAGCATTCTCAGCATTCAAAAACAAGGAAATCATTCAATTTGCAACCAAATGGATGAAACTAGAAAAGCTTATCCTGAGTGAACTAACCCAGACTCAGAAAGATATATAACTGGAATTTAGCCATATAGTTTAGGATAACTATCCTACAACCCACAGACCCAACGGAATAGGAATGTAGAATAACAATCCTACTAGAAATTACACCCACTAGGAGATCAAAACACATGATGAGACACATAGTCAGACATTAGGTGGGGCTCTTGAATCCTATACAAGAGAGTGAGGAGGAAGAGAGAGACCCAAAGAGGAAAAAACAACACATAGATCAGCAGAATCAACCTACCTAGGCCCCTCGAGATTGAAACACTAAACAAAAAAAAAGATGAAAAAAATTAAGCTACACCTTGACCCTCCTAAACAAATATAGATGATAGGCAAATTAGTCTTCATACAGATCCCTTAGCAAGTAGTGGGGTCGGGCAGTCTCAGTCATGGACTGTGTTACTCGTTTACCCTATCTGAGCTGCCATGATGGGCCCTAGAGCAAGACGAATCTCTTAGCCTTCATGTGACTAATACATTGAGAGGAGTTGATATATGGGAGCCCCCTACCTGAGAAAAAAGATAGGAGGGAGAGGGAATAGGTTAGAACGGAGGGGCTGGGAGGAGAGGAGAGAGGGGGTTGTGATGGAGATGCAACTTGAATTAATGAATAATGTTAAAAAATACTTCCAATTCTTATTCTATTACTTTAGTTAGATCTTTATCACGGTGGTCTTTGTGAGATAAAATTTCTGTTCTCTCTCTTTCACTATATGGGAAAGACCAAACAAAGGTATCTTAACTAAGCATGGCTTAGTACCAGTCAACATTATTGTGGAAATTGATTATTTATTATCTACTATTGATGGCTCCTGTAGAACCAGCATTTTCTGCTAACTACGACTCTAATTTTTGTATGTCCATTTTGAGTCCATGTTGCTGTCTAGAGTACTCACAAAAACAGCAGGTAGGAATAACGAATAATGTACACAAAAATTATGCCTCCTTCAAACTGCATAAATTTAAAATATATTTTAAGAGTAGAAAAAAAATCTACAAGTTTTCAATGTCCAGGAATAAGAATGGATTCCATACAAGATAAGCTTTGGGTGGCTTCATGAATCTCAAGAATTATTAGGTTATTTCATAAAATACGAATTTGATTTTTCCCATATAAATAACTGTTATGTGTACAGAAATAGGGAGTTAGGGTTACCTAAGGTGGCAAGAGCAATGGGGAATAACCAGGAAGAAAGCTAAAGTGTGAGAAACACATGAAAAGCTTGACCATTGCAAAGCTCTTTGATCCAAACCTTTGGCAACAACTACAGACCTTATGAAAGGGAGAAAACTCTTTTAAATTATGCAGGATATAGATAGCTCATCTGTCTCCAGTCCTTGAATGCCCATGGACATATATGCTGTGAGAGAAATTAAGTGTACCCCAGGGGAATGAAGAAATCCAATGATACTTTTGTCTTTGGGTTAACTTACTGAAAGTGAAGTGGATACTATAACAAATTCCTTTACAAACTTTCATAACTCTTTGGAAAGTCTCCTTCTAGAATACCTGAATATATTCATATTATATTTATGATAAAACAGTTAGTTTTAATCACTTTATATAAGCTAAAAGAAAGAATTACAGAGAAAAATATGATACTGTATAAAACCAAATACATCTAAAATGTCACGGTAATAATCCAACCAAGGGAAGTGGTATGAAAAGAGAAGCAAAGGAGGAGGAGTCAAACAACTTTCCCCAGGAGCAGAGAAAGAGTCCTTGGCTAGATTAATGTACTTTCCATGTAAACATTGAGGATGGACAACTGACTAATTTTTCTTCCTCTGCAAGACAAACACCTTGTGGCCTTTTTCCTCAGAAGGGAACTGTTTGGTGGGGCTTTCAAATACCCCACCATAAGGCAAGAACCAAGTAGTTTCTCTTTCTTTTTCTGGGTCATCAAATCCTGTGTCTTAGTTTGCTTTCTACTGCTATGATAAAACATCAAAGGCATCTTGAGGAAAAAGGGTTAATTTCCCTGGTCTCAGTTCTTTCCTGAGGAAAGTCAGAGCAGGGACTCAAGGCCAGCGCCTAGAAGCAGGAGCTGAAGAAGACTATAGAAGAGAGATGCTTACTGGCTTGCACCCCATGGTTTTATCAGTCTTTCTTACACAACCCAGGACCCTCTCCCCAGGGTAACACCATCCACAGTGGGATCACCCTCCCACATCAGTCATTAACCAAGAAATTTCCCCCACAGACTTCTCTGTAGACCAATATGATAGAGATATTATCTCGATTGAATTTTCTTATTTCTATATCACTGTAGTTTATGTCAAGTTAACAAAAGCCAATTAATATTAAGAAAGCCCAGATTAGCCAATTCAGAGGGAAAGGGGAAACTTACCCTACTCAGAAACGTCAAAGTTTGAACTCTGCCACACAAATTTGGATTCCAGCTCTGACTGGATCCTTCCTACTGGAGAGAAAGAGAGAGAGAGAGAGAGAGAGAGAGAGAGAGAGAGAGAGAGAGAGAACATAGACTCTCCCTCTCTTTCTGTCTCTCTGTGTGTATTCCGACTCTATACAAAACTTAGAGGAGTATGAGCTTTTACTTTTCCTGCCTTTTTATTATATAAGTCAATGGAGGAAAAAGTTGATGTTCCTACAACCTTAGATGACCTCCCATGACTGCATCAGTATGAAAAAGAGAGAGGTTAAAATGATGGTAATATGAAAGAATAAGGCTACCAAAACAGCAGTACACTGAGGTCTCCACACTTGTTACTAATTGTAGTCATTGATTTTGCTGAATGTGTTTCTCATGTATGTGTAGGGTCTATGCATCTGTGTGGGTACAAATGAGTGTGAGAGCATGTGGATATCTGTGCACATGTGTGTACACACTCAAGGGAGATACCTAGTCTCCTTCCTCTTTATTCACTGAGGGAGAGTCTTTTTGTCAAGTCCAGAGCTACCAATTTGGCTGTTTGTGCTAGCTAATTTTCTTGGGAGACCCCTTGTCTCAGACTTCTGAGTGTGAAATTATAGGTATTTATGTGGTGTTCCAGACTCCACTCCCATATTCACGTTTTTTCAGGTGCTTTAACTGCCTAGACGTCTCCCCAGTTTTATTCTCAATCTAAGAGAAGCAACACAGAAACTATGTCAACTTTCTTTTATTGACAATTACTTGGTCATTTGTCAGACTTAGCTTTGACATTCTGTAAATCATGGTTCTTTCTCCCGAATCTTCTCTCCATGGTTTGACTTTGTAGAAGGTTTTAGAGAGACACAAGCATATACTGTGTGCATAGCTCATAAAGACATGATAGATGATTCACGATGGAAGGTGATTATTCTAGATATTTGAAAGAATGATCAGAGGGACATATTCAAACCTGAAACTTAGTATAATAGTTGGCATATAAAATACATTTTAAAATGTTTTCTCAGGAAGTGAAAGAATTGCTGTAAAAATAGAATGGATTAGCCAGTGTCACTGAGCCCTACCACACTCCTGTTACCTCTGCTAATGGGCTATCTTCTTTGTTTTGAATAGCAAGTTAAAAGAAAAACCTGGAAAATGTCCCCATCATTAAATACATTCATAAATATCAGAAAAAGAATAAGAAAAGATTTTGCTAATGATAGCTGCTGTCAGAAATTTTGAGTGATTATCTTTCCGTGACCCACAAGACCTTTTCATGCTAGCTTTCTAAAGTGTGGTTCCCAACCCTTGTTGCTTTTCCCTTAGCAGAACAGGAGAATTGTTTCATCAGTGAAAAGAAAGCTTGATCATCGGATGACCTCTGTCCAGAGCCTTGGTACATCTACTTCTGTTCCATAGCCACATCTCTGTTGGGTTGATGCTGGATGAGGACATTGCATCTTCTGCTAAATCCCTAGCTGATCTCACAGAGGACAGGGCCATCTCCTCAGGGACTTCCAAACTTGAAACCTTCAAACAGTTTCTGTATAAGTGAAGCCCCTCTGACAGCTGCTATTCACAAATCTATTTTCTCAGAGTGAAAGACACTGCAGTCTTTATTATTTGTATTTCATTATCCTCTAGTGGGAAATAATGGCTGTAGATTATTTCCCTTTAATGGCCAATTTCAGGCATTTTGTAGCACACAACTTCAGATTAGCTTCCTCACAAGGCCCAATTTTGCTGCCTCAGGGCAAATGCTCAAGTTTCCTAATATTAATTTAGACACTTGCAGCTCCTAATCTAAATAATTAGTCTCTATATGAAACTAGTAATAAACAAAGTTTAAAATAAATAATGAATGAACCTCTTAAGTCAATAACATTGATCTCACACTTTCCTAAAATCAAATTGAGAAACAGTGATTTTCTTTGAATAGAATTAAAGTATACAGTTCAAAAACATGATTGACATTTTATATTTTTCACTTGGATATTAAGCACAGTATTAATTTTTAAGGTTTTAGTAGTTCCTATACTTGCTTTTATTGTATTAAAGAGTATATAATATGTGCATGAATGTATGTTTTCCAGAAAACCACAACCAGCAAATTTACTTTTAAAAGCTGTACTAATCTATCACTACAACACCAAAACTGTGTGTGGAATGTACTTTACATTGACTTTTGAAGGATGGTAAGATGGGTCAGCACAGGGTGTTGATATTTGCCAGTAAGCTAAGGACTAGATTTCAATTCCCTGACCCATATAATGTAAGGAGAGTATTTAGGTCAGCAAGTAGCCCTGTGATCTCCACATGTGGGTTGTGGCATGAATGCCTACACACATTCACATATACATATGTTCATGTACACACACACACACACACACACACACACACATACACACACACACACGCTCACACGCACATATAAATTTAAAAATGATCTTCAATAAAAACAACCTTAAATATAAACAAATCAAAATTTGAAAGCAATCAGTTTCAACTTTTCAGACACTAAACAAATTTGAGAAGAGGCAACACAGTTAGCATGTACAATGAAAACATCTTCACTATCCATTGAAAGGAGCAGAAAGAAGACTCCTCCCACCTTCTGGTTCACTTATAAATAACATCATATCTTCTCCATGCTGCTTCCTGTGTAACAGGCTAGTAAGATGAAGTGCAGGCTGACATTTCTGATTCAGACAGTGTTCATCTTCCCATTAGCTAGCATCTTGTCTTGGGTAAGTTCTCTGGGGTCAATGCAGCAAAGTTGTGTTCCTTAGTGTTAGAATAAAGGTCTTCACCTCTACTGACAAGGCAGCTCTGTCAAGCCCTCTTTCCTAATGTGAGCCCCATGGAATGAATTCCATAAAGGAATCAGCCCCCTGAGCAGCTTGTTTGTGAACAGTGGCAGATCATCAGCAATGTGTAGCCTGATAAGGGGCATTAAGAAAACTAAAGCTACATGGAAAGTTAAAAGTCCAGTTGTCTTAGTTTGGTTTCTATTGCTGTGAAGAGACACTATGGCCCTGGAAACTCTTACAGAGGAAATCATTTAACTGGGGGCTCGCTTACAGTTCACAGGCTTATTTCATTATCTTCACGGCTGGAAGCATTGTGGCACGCATGCAGACGTGGTGCTGGATAGGTAGCTGAGAGTTCTACCTCCATGTTGATTGTCAGGCAGCAGAAAGAGAGTGAAACGCTGGGCCTGGCTTGAGCATCGAAGACATCAAAGTCCACTCCCAGAGAGACAAGTCACTTCAACAAAACCATACTACTCCAAGGCCACACTTCCCAACAGAGCCACTCCCTACTAGCCTAGAGGGGCCATTTGCATTCAAAGCACTACCCAAGTACTGATCTTTTTAGGGTGTAGTAATCCAAGAGTATCTGTTTTCATAGTTCTTCTCAAATTGTAAATACCACTCATATAATTCTTGTTTTACCCACTGGAAACCTATACACCTAAGGAATGCCCTGCAGCATACTTCCTGAAAACAATGTCTTCGGTTTCTACTGACTTTTCTAAATTTTAATTTTCCTTTTTCCATAGATTTCTCCATGTAGAAATAGAAGCAACTGGTTTTATTTTCTTTTCTCTTTTTCTTTTTCTTTTTGCTGTATTCTTAAACTGTGTGCTTCCTGATCTGTGATAACATGTTTAAAATCTGCAGTGACTCTTGTGGCCTCTGCTTGTTCGGAAGACCCTCCCCAGTCCTCTCCTCTGGGAATGCATGCCCCTCTCACATTCTTACCATTTTGTTCTCATTTTCTTCTATATTTCACATAATTTATGGAACTCAAATTTGCATGTCGATCAGGACCATGGTCACAATGTGTCCTTCTTTTAAACTCCTAAAGCTTCTGTTTGCAGCAATAAATAGTTCTTGTTATTTATTACCTCAAATTATTCATGAACACATCTTATCTTCCTCACTAAATTGAAACATCTTCAAGGGAAGGAAATTTGCCAAATAAATTATCCCTCCTTGTACAGCACAGGGCACTGTGACTTCTAGAGTCTGGAAACAGCACAGGGCGCACTGACTTCTGGGAGCTGGGGCACAGCACGCAGTGCAAAGACAGTTGAGACTGAGGGGATAGGAACTGTTCTAGAAATATCGACTGTTTGATATGTGTCCTGTCTACACACTTGCTGTGCTGTCTGCTACCATGTTGGTCTATATCAGGGTTGTTAAGTTCTTGTGGTTTGTCTGTGTCCCCTCCAAAACATTGCATTGGAAGCTTAAATCCCCAGTACAACAGTGCTGGGAGGTAGAGCCTGATGGGAAGTGATGAGATCATCCCTAGGGTAGGGTTCTTAGAAAAACTGAGTTTAGCCTTCTTCTGCTTTCTTTCCTTGGGCTATGGGATTGGAGACTTGACCTTATGTTGAAACCCTGGAAGGAAAGTGGACATAATAGCTAGATTGTAGACTGTGCTGAACCTCTGAAAGGAGAAGGGGTGTCCTACAGCAACAGTGATCCTGCCTGGAGAGGACACAGTCTTGACGGACAGTGACCGGGTCAGGATCCCTAGCAGGGGCTCACTTGTACCACAGCAGTTTTGTTTGTTTGTTTGTTGGCTTGCATGTTTTGTTTTTTGCTTTTTCACTTACAAAGTAGTTGTGGTCATCAAGATTATGGAGTCTGATTATGAAAGCTGGCATCCAAAGAACAGACAGAAAGGAATAGTGTTAAGGAGGAAGAATTGTGTTACTCACAGATCAAATAGCAAACCGAAAGGCCACAAAAATGTATCATTTTCTCTTTTATTTTTCTTCCAGGAAGCTGCTGCTAGATAGTAATTGTGCCATGCTGTAGACAGTTCACAGTGACCTGTCTCTATTATGGCTAGAGATTCCATTCATAGCTCATTATTTTTACCAATAATCCAGGTCCTGTGGATTAAATCCATGGTTTTATAAGGTGCTAAATGTGAGAGAGGATCTGTCTTCAAACATGCCAATATCTGACTAGCTAACAACCCCAACCTTAGTCCTTTGGCTTTCTATAAATTGCAAGATGGCAATACATGATAGGGAAGACATTAGAAAATCTTTATTCTCCAAGTATGGGAATGCATAAATTTATTTTACTTTACAACTCTGTTTTTATTCATTTCTTTAAAAGTACAAAAATCTAATTGATGTTTTATGAATCTTAATTCAAAAGGTCTTTATCAGATTTTGGACTTTTGCCCTTAACAATGTATTTTATTTATTTGAAATTACCTACAGAGTGGAATATTGATCTAGTCATAAAACCCAGACCTAAGGCACAGACTTTTCCTTGGAGTTAGATATCAGAGTTCAGTGGGTACAACTAGGGAGGTTTTGAGTTTTTATGTCACAGAGCAAGTAACTTTTTAGAGGTATATTTATAGTAACTAGGAAATGGAAGGAAAATTCATTAAGAAGGGATACAGTTACAAGGGAGCCAGCAGATTTCATCAGAGAAATGACTTAATGACCAGTGAACATATCACATTGAACAAAAGATGGGATTTTAGGATACATGCCCTTGGATGTAAAAGTTGACTATTGTGAGTAGGCCTCTTCCTGCATGCTCTGTATGTTACTCATGGTTCCTTGCCGTGGATTGCATGATGCTCATTGACACTTTAAATTTCCATCCAGTTTTGGGCAGCGAGACATGTGTCACCTTCAGACCCTCTGGAATGTTTCTCCAGTTAGACCAATGGTTTGAACCTGTTGTGGTTGGCCTGGGCCAGATGATTGCCACCTCCTCTTTGTCAACAGTCTCCTGCATGCTGCCGCTGCTGCTAATGCTTTCCCTGACCTCATTCTCCTGACTTACTACCTAAGAAGACAAGACCTGCCTTTGGGTGAACAGGAGAAGGGAATTCACTTCAAGCCTGTCTCTTACTCTGTATTTTTGGTACTAAAGTGGTCTTGTTTTAGTGTGCCATTTCAGTAAGATCTGCCCCCACTGGAAACTTTTCAGGGTTATATGCTTTTGAGTTTTTCATGGCCATGGATCATCCTTTGATTCATTCTTTGAATACTGTATTACATTTGCTAAGAGAGTGGGCTTTGAAATCAAACTGTCAGTCAGAATACAGCCTGAGATAATGGTAGATATTGGAATTTGACAACATTTTTAGCATAATTTTGTAGTTCCCATTAATAGGTAGCTAATGGTGGCCTTGGATTCTTAAAGTTTTCTGAGTCCCTATCCAGAAAATGGAATAAAAGGCTTAGCCTATAGAGTGGTGACCACTAGGAGTTTGGTAAACTTTAGCTACTGGCTAGTGATCAAAGCTTACATAGCGGGTCAGTGATGTGGCTCTGTGGGTAAATGTGTCTGTTTCAGTTCTTAATGAAAGTCTCTCTCTAGATACCACATGACAGCAGGAGAACACTGATTCCTGACATCCAAATGTAGGTGGTGTATATTTCCTCTTTTGAGTAAACCATTTTTTAAAGCATGAGATATAGATACTACAGCATTCTGACAGATAGATGGACTGACTTCTCAGTTTTTCTGGGTCCATGGCTGAGAGAAGCTAGATATTAATGCTAACATCTACAGACAAGCTAGAAGATTCATCCCTCATCTTCTCCAGGTTATGTGGTGGCTGACTCCCCTGGACTAATCTCTGTCTCTGTCTTTTTTTAACTTTTTACGTTTTTCCCCCATCATTTATTTATTTCTTCAAGTTACATCTCAATGAAAGTCCCCTGCTACTTCCCCTCCTGGTCCCACCCTCCAACTCTCTTCCACCTCTCCCTCCTGTCTATTTTTTCTTTTTTCAATTTAAAGTGTTTCTTTTTCTCTCCAACAGCTTCCCCTTTTAGTACAATAAAAGGCTATTTTTCTTGTAACAATAAATACAATACAAAACAATAAAACAATTAGACAACAATTACGAAAATTATAAGGTATAACATATATTCCCAATATACAGTCCATATGTGTCTGACAACTGGTAATAATAGTTATCTGTCTCAAAGCGTTTCCATGCTAACTTGCATTGCCAACTTAAAGACATCTTCTTAGATCTAGAACATCTTTTGATTTCTAAACAATAAAACTGAACTGTGAGACTATAACTATCTAGTCTTCAGCCACATCAGAAACCTGAAAAGGATAAATATATCTGAATAAAAAGGAAGTGCAGAACAAACAGCTTCCAAAACTAAGAAATGACAGACAACTGGCTGCCTGGACAGTCCCCAATTTCTCTCTATAACATTAGAACATCTATCTTCACTCTTTTGGCCCAGTTTCTCTGACAGACATTAATTGTAAAGCAGGAATTATGAAGGACTTGCTTACCCTGTTTTGGCAGAGGCTGTAGACTTAACTGCTTCCAAGTTTTGTCATATTTGGACAGAATTATGTCTACAATTGAAGCAAGGGCTTTCTCTTGGCCAGTGACAAGCTTGCGAGATGGTCCAGCCTCACAGACTGTCACAGCCAGGACTTCAGTAAAGTTTTGAAATTTCCCACCCAATGTTTAGCTTCTGACTATAAACTTCTCAGGGCGATTAAATAGCTGAGCACAAAAACACTGGACAACAAATGTTATTATTAACTTGCTTAACCATTTTTCAATTCTTATTTGGGCGCCCAAACAGGTTTCCTACATCCAAATCAGTAGGAAGCAATTTTAAGAGAGTGACTTCCCTTTCCCAGAACATGGAGTGGACAACATTTTTGTTGTTGTTTTTGGTCATTTGATCTGTTATAGATGTTTGTTGTTACTTAGGGGGATTGGTTATAAGTTGTTAAATGGTCTTATTAAACAAGGTTTAGGAGGTTAGGGATTTCTCTCTTTTTCTTTCTTCTATCATTCTTTCTCTCCTATATGGGGGGAGGAAGAGTTTTTTTAAAAAGTAGGATATAAACATGATAGAAGAATGATAAAGAAAAGTGATATATTATTGAATATGCTCTTATATTTTTGTGTACTGATACAAAATTAAGTTAACTCTTTTTTGTTGTTGTTTTTTCCTTTATTTTTTATTTCTTCAAGTTACATCTCAATTGCAGTCCCCTCCCTATTCCCCCTCCTGTCCCACCCTCCCACCCTCAACCCCCCATCCTCTTCCCTTTTTTTTTCTTTTAAGTTTAAGGTATATCTTATTTCCCCCTACAGTTTCTCCTTTCAGTCCAACAAATGGCTCTTTCTCTTATAATAATAAATACAATACAGTACAACAGAGGTAATTGGGCCACAGTTATGAGGGTTATATGGCTTAATGTACATTCCCAATGACCAGTCCATATGTATTTGGTACCTGACTTTAACATTCTACTATCTAACATCTCCATGAGTTTAAAGTTCTATATCTTACTCAACATTCATACTAATTGCAACACAATTTTAAAAGTATCTTCTTAGATGTACAACACTCTCTTGACTCCTAAACAACTCAAAATTTAATTATGAGACTTTATCTATCTGTTCTTCAATCACTGTCAGAGAAGCGGGGCCAAACGACTGAAGAGCGATGCTGTAATGTATGGAGAGAAAATGGGAACTGTCCAGGCAGCCACTGGTATGTCATTTCTTAGTTTGGGAAGCTGCAGACCCTGTACTTCCTATAAAATCAGATATATTTATCCCTCTCAGGTCTCTGAAGTTAACTCTTTTTAAGGTATTATACCTGTGTAATTCTTAAAAATGCAATGTGAAGTTTTGGCCTTTTGATTGTAACTGTCACAAACTGTTTAGGATAATTAAGAAATGCAAACTAATAGTCATTCAAAGTTGTCATTTTCTAGGTACTAGTGTAGTGTATCACAGATGTTTTCTAAGTTAATCAGAAATCAAGTTCCTAAGAAAGAAGCAAAATTTGATTATTGAAATATACAGAGATAGAGAGGTGGTCTTCAAAAGCCTCAAGAAAAGATGTCCTTGTGATTTGGTGAGGATCATTTGGATGTATTCCCAGGTGTGGTATGGCTGGGTCTTGAGGTAGGGCTGTTCTAAGTTTTCTAAGATATTGCCAGACTAATTTCCACAGTGGTTGTATAAGTTTGTACTCCCACCAGCAATGGTGTGTTCCCCTTTCTCCACAACCTTGCCACCATGTGCTGTCATTTGAATTTTTTATATTGGTCAATCTGACAGGTATGAGATGGAATCTCAGAGTTGTCCTGAGTTGCATTTCTCTGATGATTAAGAATGTTCAACATTTCTTCAAGTGTGTCTCGGCTATTAGAGATTCCTCTTTTGTGAATTCTCGGTTTAGCCCGCTCCCCATCTTTTGATTGGGTTAATAGGTTTCTTGATGTTTAATTTCTTGAGTTCTTTATGAATTTTGGATATTAACCATTTGTCAGATGTGGGGTTGGTAAAGATATTTTCCTAATCTGTAGGTTGCTATTTTGTTCTAATGACATTGTCCTTTGCCTTCCAGAAGTTTTTCAGTTTTATGAGTTCCCAGTTATTGATCGTGGTCTTAGAGCCTGAGCTATTGGTGTTCTGTTCAGGAAGTTGTCACCTGTGCCAATGAGTTTGAGGCCTTTCCCCACTTTCTCTTCTATTAGATTTAGTGTGTTGGGCTTTATGTTAAGGTCTTTGATCCACTTGGACTTAAGTTTTGTGCAAGGTGATAAATTTGGGTCTATTTCAATGTTGACATCCAGTTAGACTTGCACTATTTGTTGAAGATGCTGTCCCTTTTCCATTTTACAGTTTTGGCTTCTTTACCAAAAATTAAGTGATTATAGGTGTGAGGTTTTATTTTTTCAATTCAATTCCATTGATCAACTGGTCTATTTCTATACCAGTGCCATGCTGTTTTTATTACTACTGTTCTGTTCTATAGCTAGAAATCTGGGATGGTGATATGTCCAGATGATTTTTCATTATGCAGGACTGATTTAGATATTCTGTTTTTTTTTTTTTGTTATGCCATATGAAGTTGAGAATTGTTCTTTAATGATCTGTAAAAAATTGTGTTGGTATTTTGATAGGAATTACATTGAATCTGTGTATTGCTTTTGGTTGGATAGTCATTTTTATTATGTTGATCCTACCTATCCATGAGTATGGGAGATCTTTCCATCTTCTTATTTCTTTCTTCAATGATTTGAGGTTCTTGTCATATAGATGTTTCACTTCCTTGATTAGAGTTAAACCCAGGTATTTTTTATTGTTTGTTATTATGGTAAAAAGCTATTGATTCCCTGATTTCTTTCTTGGCCCACTTATCTTTTGTATAAAGAAGGGCTACCAACTTTTTTTAATTAATTTTGTATCCAGCCACCTCCCTGAAAGTGTTATCAGTCATAGGAGTTCTCTGGTGGAATTTTTAGGGTCATTTATGTATACTAACATATCATCTGTGAATAGGGATACTTTGACTTCTTCCTTTCCAATTTGTATCCCCTTGATCTCCTTTAGTTGTCTTATTGCTCAAGCTAACGAGCTAAAACTTCAAGAGCAATGTTTAAGAAATATGGAGAGAGTGGGAATCCTTGACTTGTCCCTAATTTCAGAGCAGCTTTACTTGTAACAGCTAGAAACTGGAAACAACCCAGATGTTCCTTAACCAATGAATGAATAAATAAGCTGTGTTACATTTACAAAATGGAATACTACTCAGCCATCAGAAATAAGAAAATCATGCAATTTTCTGCCAAATGGATGGAACTAGAAAAGTTCATCCTGAGTGAGCTAAATCAGACTCAGAAAGATGCACATGGCATCTATTCACTTATAACTGGATTTTAGCCATATAGTACAGGATAACTATCATATAACCAACAGAGTAAAAGGAACAGGAACATAGACTTTGTTACTTGTTAGTGGGATACTTTGCCCTAGTAGAGCTGTAGGCTCCCAGTGCAAGGGCAAGCTCTCAGTCCTCATATGGCTGCTGAATTGAAGGGGCTGATATGTAGGGCGCCCCACCCTGAAGGAGTAGGACAGGTGGGAGAAGGGGGAGAGGGTGGGCTCTGGAGGAATGGAGGGAGGGGTCTGTGATGGAGATATAAATGGAAGTAATAAATAAACATAAAAAAACTCAAATGATCTTTTAATATGGCATTCAAAGATGTTCTCTTAAGATTTTTTGATAGTGAGACATGTCAGCTTCTCACAACACCCCCATTCTACTCTGTCTTTATCTTAATTCTCTTTCTTTGTGTGTCTGTGAATCTCTCTTCACATATTTTATCTTTGACTATTGACTTACAAATATAATTATTATGTAAGGATATCAGTATTTCATGGCCACCATTATCTAAATGATTTTATTTGAAATTGATGGTCTACAAAGATCCTATTCCCAATTAAAATCATGGGTGCCAAAAATTAACAGTTTAACATACTTTGGTTTGAGACCTAATTTAATCTACACCACTTAATGACAAGGATATTTGAGAATAATTGTATTCTTTATAGGTATTAAAACCAGAATATAGGTGAGATAATTCAGAAAAGAATTGCAGATAAAAAATATTAATTACTATGTAAATTAACACTAAATTTAAGGATCAATCACTAGAATTAATATCACTGGTTCTATATTAAAGCATATGTTATATACTAAATAGATGATGTGATATTACATGGTAAAAAGAAATGAAAATTTCAAAGTGTTTCAACTTAATTAGTAACTACTGAAGACAGGCAATGATTCAAAAGTCAGTACAAAAAAGACCCCATATGATATATATATATATATATGCTAATCTTTATTTTTTATTTATTAATGCATTCTTTATTAATATAGTATCATTTATTAATATGTTTATACATATTGCTAGGATAAACTTTACTAGAACAAGGGTAGCTTTAGCTTATTCTTGTTTCTATGTCTTACACATAAAATGTTATGATAAGCCTAAAAAATATTGTCCCATAATAAAGCTTTCAAGCATTACTAACTGTTGTAGTTTCACTACTGTTGCTGAGAGAAAATACTCTGAGAAATCAACTTTAAAGAAGAGGTTCATTTGACTCATAATTCCAGGTTACAGAGTCCATCATTGAGCAAAGCTAACAGAGAAACTCGAAGCAGCTAAGCCAGCTGTAGTAAAGAGCAGAAAGAAATAGTGTATGGAGCATTACCACATAGATCATTCTGCAGTCTTTTTTTTTAACCTCTTTTTTTTTACTTTATTTTTTATTTCTTCAAGTTACATCTCAATCGCAATCCCCTCCCTACTCCCCCCTCCAGTCCCATCCTCCCACCCTCTTCCATCTCCATCCACCCATCCCCTTCCTTTTTTTTTTTTTTTTTTTTTAGTTTAAGCTATATCTTTTCCCCCCAACAGCTCCCTCTTTCAGTCCATCAAATGGCTCTTTCTCTTATAATAAAAATACAATACAAAACAACAGAGGTAATTAGGCCACAATTATGAGAGTTATATGGCTTAGCATACATTCCCAATGTCAGTCCATGTGTATTTGGCACCTGACTTTAACCTTCTACTATCTAACCATCTCCATGAGTTTAAAGTTCTATATCTAACTCAGCTTCCATACTAACTTGCATCACAATTTTAAAAATATCTTCTTAGGTCCAGAACACTCTCTTGATTCCTAGACAACTCAAAATTTATTTATGAGACTCTAGCTATCTATTCTTCAACCACCTCAGAGACCTGAGAGGGATAAACATATCTGATTATATAGGAAGTGCAGGGCCTACAGCTTCCAAAACTAAGAAATGATATACCAGAGGCTGCCTGGACAGTTCCCATTTTCTCTCCATACATTACAGCATTGATCTTCAGTCGTTTAGCCCGTTTCTCTGACAGACATTGATTGTAGAGAACGAATTATGAAGGACTTGCCTACCCTGTCTTGGCAGAGCTAGGCTGTCGACTTACCTGCTTCCAAATTTTGTCCTTTTTGGACAGCATTCTGTCTACAATTGGAGCAAGGGGTTTTTCCTGCCAAAATATAGACTTGCCACTAATTCAATCATCTCCCACTGGAGATTCTTCGATGCTCATCTTCTACTTGGAGTAGAATAGGGGGTGCTGTCAGAAGCTGACATGCCTCCATATCAAAAAAATCTAAAGTTAAGAAAACATCTTTGAATGCCATATTCTGAAGATCTCTTGAGGTTTTTAAAGAGGCCCTATCTATCTCTTATATTAGGATAAACAAATGTTGCTTTTCTCTTAGCAACTTGATTTCTGATTAGCTTAGAAAATAACTATAATAGACTGTCATAGTACCTAAGAAAATGAGAGACTTGCATGACTATGAGTTTGCATTTCTTAATTATCTTAAACAGTTTATGACAATTAGTAGCAAAAGGCTGAAACATCACATATCATTTTTTTTCTTTACCCCCAACCCTTTCATCCCACTTCTCTGGAGTGGAGTGTCCCTATATAACAGTTCCTCACCCCAGTTCAGAGGTCATATGAGGGCCAAGAGCCTCCTCATACATTGGGGGTCTACAAGGCAGTACCACCAGTGAAAAGTGTCTCATTTCCAGGGAGAGAGAACTAAAAAACAAACAAGCAAATAAGCAGACAAACAGATAAAAAAGAATAAAAAATAAAAATAAATAAAAAATAAAATGTCTATGTCCATGTTCCCTTTGGTGTGTTGGTTATAGTATTGATATCCTTTACCATATAGCTAAAATCATTCTGCAGTCTTAACCAGTCCAGGACCTAAGTGCTGGAAAGGGTGGTACTCACAGTGGGCTAGGTCCCCAAAGCATGCCTACAGGCCAACTTTATTTACACAGTCCCTCAGTGAGATTCTTTATCCATGTGATTTCAAATTGTGTCAGGTTGATGATGAAAACTAACCATTATACTTACATGATGTCAAAGGGAAAGGTGGAGATATAAACAGTGTTAGGGCAATTTTCAATTCATTTTTAACATCTCAAATGGTTTTCAAAAATATTTTTCAATAAATGTATTAATAATAACAGGTCAAAATAGGATGTTAATACAAGAACCGTTCATTATCCAGAACAATAATTACAGCAAAGAGTCAGGCTTCACCCCAACTTTCCTACATTAACCACATCCTCCAAGTCAGACAGCAATGAAAATACTTTCCTATAAATGTTTTGCACTAACAAATGAAAAGAAACTCAGTTTGGGATGTAGCTCAGTTGATGGAGAGTGTACCAGGTGTGCTGACAATCTTGGGTTCTATCATTATTGCCGTATACACTGGGAGTCTGATATCTTACTGCTTGAAAGGTAGAGGTAGGGGCATCAGAATTTAAGGTCTTCCCCTTTGGCTGCATATTGAGTTTGAGAACAGCCTGGTCTACTTGGGGCCCTTTCTCAAACAACAAAGAAAGACTAAGTAAACAAAAGAAAGAGATAAGGACAAAGAAAGAGAGGAGAGAAAGAGAAGAGAAAATTTAGAGATAGTGAGAGAAGGGGGGGTAGAGAGAGAGAATTAGATTGTGGTATAATCTTGAACAGTTCAAGACATGTCATTTTAAGCTACCGTTTGAGAGAAGACAATTCTGCCTGTACTCTTATCATGAATAAGAACCCATTTCTTATCCTGTCTCTGCCATTGTTAGGGCATGATGTCAACAAAGAACTTACCAATGATATCAATGTGTCCAATCAGACTAATACAGTAGGTCAAAGACTTAGTCCTTCAACAAATAAACATAGATGTTTGGCTTCTGGGCACATTGATTAAATGTACAAAATAACAATTACTTAGGAGGGATTAGTCTGCATTTGTCACAAAAGTGGAAGGAGCATGTGGGTTAGCTTGTAAAGTTTTTTGTTTGTTTGTTTTGGTTTGGTTTATTGTTTTTGTTTTTGTTATTGTTTTGGTTATTTGTTTTGTTTGATTTGGGTAAGAGACAAAAGGCCACAGCCTACTGGAATTCTTTACACCACCTATTTAATTAACTATATTCCTGGGTTAACTTTCATTTTACAGCAAGAAAACCTACCTCCTGAAATTGATAAAATGTTTCCATTATTTTCCTCCTTGCAGCTGTATTGTAACCTGTTATCATGGCCATTGAAATCCTATACTACCACCCTTTTGTTTAAGTAAACTATGGTTACTTTCTGTATGTAAAGCATCCTTCTGTTTTAGAGAAATAGTTTTGGCTCTGGTGTAAAGAACTGTGGGTTTTATCACATGCACATGCATCATGTGCATTTTAAAATTAATTTAAGTCTAATCTGTTCTGTATAATTGAATTATTGGAAATTGGATTTTTGCCCTTTGTTTTGCTATATTTATTAACTGGTTGCTATTGGTAGAAATGAAAGCTATTGAATATGATTTGCTTTGCAATCAGTTATTTCACTAAGCAATCATAAATCCTCAATTAACACATTATACATTTAAAGTGCATTATTATTTTGACAAGTATTTAACATGAAAACAAAAACTCACTAAAGATGAAGAGACCAAAAGGGAGCCATCTTAACACATGAAAATGGCGGTTTTTAAACAATTCCCAGGTTTAGAATCTTTGTCAGTGTCCAAATTTGTATATATTTGTCAGTGAAAATGTGTCCATGGGCACATGTGCATGGTGTCCATTTTTTTGAGGTCTATGACTTAGTAATTTGAAGGACAATAATTACCTGTTCTAATTTTTGGTTCTGCTTTCTTTTGCACAGGACATCATGTGATCTCTCAAACAGACTAAGCGGCATGATTGACAACAGGCAATCACACTTGTTTCTGAATTCAGTGAAAATTTTTTCAGAATGTCTTCTTACAACATTTGATCTTATGTATTAGTCTGTAACTATGCTTGTACACATGTATTAGATACACCAATATGCTATATACTTGTGTATGGACATATGTCAATAGCATATAGTTACATGTGTGCATGTGAATATTCATAATTATGTGCAAATAGGCAAATTGCCTATAAAAGTGTTCATTTTGTTTTATCATTTCTATTACATTGATCCTATTAGGCATGCTAATTATTAATTTGATATATTTATGCAATAAGCCTTTATACATCTATCTTATATATTATAACTATTATTCTTTTTTAATTACTTTTTACCTGTGTGTATGGGGTATATGTGCATGTGGTGGTGTGTGTATATGTGTGTATGTATGTGTATGTGTGTGTGGAGTGTTTGTGTGTTTGTGTGCTAAGTGTGTAGTGAATGTGTGAGTGGGGAATACCAGTACCATCCTAGATTTAGAATACTGAATTCCAGATGTCAGGTTTGTGTTAGATGGATGTTTATCTGTTGAATCATCTTGCCAGCTCCCAGTTATTTTTAGTAAATATAATCTATATCTAAATTCTCATGACCTTCATATGCTTTTGGATAGGAGACGTTGAACAAAATGGCTGCGATCATGAATGTACAATTGAAATTAGGAGGCTGTATATGTGTGTATTTATGAATAGGTTATAGATATGTACATATATGTATAGATACATAGATCTGTCATGTTAGTATTCTAATATCAATGTTACCATATACCTAGGAGCTTATAACCTATGTCACTGTATTTAATCTCAAGAAAAAGCCAATGAGATGCTTCTATTTATAACAGAGGCAACAGATGGAAAGAGCTTAGATGATGTGCTTATACTACCTTAGAAAATCAAGGATGGGCAGGAACCAAACAGTTAAATTTTTTAAAAGACCCTATGAAATGAACACAATCCTCTGAAAACATTTAACAAAGAAACCCACATTGCATTCTTTAAAATAAAAATCACTTTTAAAAAGGCGAAAAAAATCAGAGGAAGGAAAAAATTAAAGGCCTTCAAACAAGGAAGAGTGGCATGCACACAGTTGTTAGGGATTTTGTTTATTGGATTAAATATTCTATTTTTTTCAAAGAACATCAGAATATTTGATGAAAAGTTTTAATTTTATTTGCAGAGGGATGGAGAGTGTTAATATGAAGGATTGTCCTTTGTTTAAAGTGTTTTCTGAGCATGCTACATCATCTAAGACAGAACTAGAGAGACAAGAGGGATTTTATAAAGTCATAATGGTGCTTGTGTTTCTGAATCCAGCATTCATGAAGGGGAGATGTTGAAGATGAAGGTGATGAATGTGGATAATGTTCCATATACAGAGATGGAATAGAATTGAGAAAGAATTAGGTGCTAAGAAAGGCAAAGAGATGTAGTTCAAGTAACTGGAAGAATAGCTAGTGTGTGTGTGTGTGTGTGTGTGTGTGTGTGTGTATTGTGCATGTGTGTACATTTGTGTGTATGCATGTGCAGATGGTCATGGAGGCCCAAGATTGACTCAGAGTATCTCCCTGATTGGTGATGTTCATCTTTGCCTTAAGTTTAAGAGTCAAAGTCACTCAGTGAAGGTTCAGCTCCTTGATGTGGATTGACGGAGCTAAGCTGTCCAGTCAAATGTCTTTAGCATTCCACCTGTTTCTACCCCTACCCAAGACTGGGATTACAAGAGTACTCTGATATACTTAACAGTTTTCATGTAGATGCTTGAGATATCTACTAAGGCACTATTGTTCACAAAGTACATACTTCATTGGCTGAGCCATCACTGCAACCCATTAGTATTCTTTTCTAAGGGACAAAAAAAAAAAAAAAGGATGACTGAGATTGAGCATACTACTCAATATTTCTTTATATAAAGTTTAATTTGTATTTCAGTCATGTAAATGGAGAGGTTAATGACATAGACAGGCTTAGGACAAAACTTTGAGGATTTTATATCAGTTAATATATCTAATAAGAAAACAAGGGCGGGCCAAGATGGCGGCGACCTACACTGACGCATTTTGACAGCCTAACTCTGCCAAGACAGGGTAGGTAAGTCCTTCATAATCCCTGCTCTACAACAAATGTCTGTCAGAGAAATAGGACCCAAAGGCTGAAGATTGATGCTGGAATGTATGGAGAGAAAATGGGAACTGTCCAGGCAGTCATTGGTATGTTCTTTCTTAGTTTTGGAAGCTGCAGGCCCTGCACTTCCTATATAAGCAAATATATTTATCCCTCTCAGGTCTCTGAGGTGGTTGAAGAATAGACAGCTAGAGTCTCATAGTTAAATTTTGAACTGTTTAGGAATCAAGAGGGTGTTATAGATCTAAGAAGATACTCTTAAAAGTGTGTTGCAAGATAGTATGAATGTTGAGTCACATATAGACCTTTAAACTCATGGAGTTGGTTAGATAGTAGAATGTTAAAGTCAGGGGCCAAATATGTATAAACTGGACATTGGGAAGGTATACTGGGCCATTTAATTCTCATAAATGTAGCATATTTATATCTATTGTTTTGTATAATACTTACTGTTATAAGAGAAGGAACCATCTGTTGGACTGAAAGGGGAAACTTCTGGGGGGAAGAGGGTGGAAGGGCGGGATAGGAAGGGGGAATAGGGAGGGGTTTGTGACTGAGATGTAACTTGAAGAAAAAAAATAAAGTATTAAAAAAAAGAAAACAAAATAAAATGCAAAATAGAAAGTATTATCAGCCACAGATGGAAGGAATATGAGTAGGATGTGCTAGGTGCTGATGAACACTAATGTCTCAGAAAGGAAGGTGCTGTGTCAAAGGTAGGCCACTGTGCATGTGAGATGGTAAAGTGTACATTGAGGACATTAATGTGACAGTTCTCAGAGACCTAATGTCATTTTGATGAGACACCTAGTGTAATTCAGGTAAGAGGATATTTACTTGCAAATGGAATGGGAATTGTCAAACACACTAAATGACAAGAACTTTTAAAATATTGCCTATAAAGAAGAGGGAGAAATAAAATGGTAGCTGAGATATATGTCCTTCTAGACATCTCAAGTCATGGTAAAATACATTCAAATTATATAGTTTACAGAAAGGGGATTCTAACATTATGTACACTATAATGATGTGAATCTGACTGATAATTTTAACAATACTGAATTTGAACAGATGGCGAAATGAATATATTATCTGATACTTACATATTTCCCTTTTTGTTGTATAACATAGAAATGTAACTAAACAATAAATATTGATATGAGTTCATGAGGATTAGTGTTCTGGGATGGCAAAAAGGTAAGATGGTGGTAAATGTCCCATCTTTCTCATAGTAGCAGAGAAACACCTCTCATGAGAAGTGATTCCATCACCATCATATATAGGTTTTCTAAAAATGTTTCCAAAGAATTCAATAATGAATGTAAATTATTATGAACCTGTCCTTATTATGGCTATTTGAAAAGAAAGAAATTAGAAAATATAAATTTGCAAAAATTTACTATAAATAAAATGTACAATAACTAGTGGAGGGGAAATTTCCTAGGGCTTGGGGCTAAGTAACTAAATGTGTATTCATAAAATCTATAACATGGTTTAAAACATTCATAAATATATATTTCCCAATAAACATGAACTGAACAAGTAAACAAAATGATTCTTTTAAAAACTTATAAATATGTACAAGCACATAAAACGTACAAACATATGTAATATATAAAAGTGCTTAAGTAATCCACAGTATTTACTAGAGAGCTCAGAAGAGAACCACAGAGGAATACTACGCAGATACTCCCATACAACACTGTGACAGTTTATAGGGTCATTGCCGTACAAATGAAATACTTTGAGGATCAGTTAAGAATAGTTGTTAAGGAGGTAGCACCAGGAATTGAAGGGTTTTCTAGTTCACATGCAAACAGTAGTGACATCTTCAGACCCACTTGTAAAAGTGTTAGGAGAGTAAATGAAACACTTCCTGGAATAGAGATGTCATTTTACTCAGTTTTAGAAATGACCTAGACTGAAAAAGGGAAGAAGGCTTTGTTTCTCACTTCTGGTGAACATTTCTCATTATGGTGCTAAGATGCTAGTCCTAGCAACCTAGGGGCCTTTGTGACATTAGTCTCACAAACTTAAAGAAAGAAACTCAATGAGAACAGGAAGGAGGGTGAGGTTAGAGAAAATTTTATTGTAGAATTAGAGGTGGGATCTTTACTTGAAGAAAGCAGGCATCCTGTACAGCAGAATTGGGGCCAACAAAATGGTCTGTGACCCAGGAGTGGACACCAGACAGAAAGTGGGGTAAGACCTCTGGAGATGAACTGGTCATACCTGTTGGTCACACAGGAGATGTCCCAGTGCCCTCAGATTTGATCACATCTTCAACCAGTGCTTCCTGGCAGGAGCACTCATTTAGGTTGTGTAAACAAGGAAAACTATAAAAATGTAGATCAGGAATCAGGACTTCCTTCTTGACCTATTGTTTAGACCAAGTCAAGGGCATTTCCAGGAAGCTTCTGGCCAAGAACCAATATTAAAACATCGTAACTTTGGGATACCTACATTAAAACTGTCAAACTAGTTTCTATCCTTTGTTCTGAGAGTAGATATGATAATTATTTTGAGACACACATGGTTACCTGTCATGAAATATATAATATAGTAGTAACAGTAGTGTAACTATACACAGATTTTTCTCATTAAAAAAAATGCAGTCCCATGCTTAAGGAAACATGTGCTAAAAATAATTTTTAAATGTTAATTAAATATAAATGTCAAGAGGTAACAGAAATGGATACATCTGGAAAAGGAGAGTTTTAATGGGAGACTAGTACTTTTGCTTATACATTTTAGTCAGAAATACAACTGTACATTTCTGGGTATTGATTAAGAATTTTGTACACTACTTTAACTTCATGTCTCTCGCAGCTTTTAGATGCCATCAAATTAATCAGTTAATATCAACTCAAAAGATCTATTTTTGAATTAATACCCCAAAACCCTGGTACAATGGGTATTTATTCAAGTCTAGTATCCTTTACTGAAAAGGTTCTCCAGGAATGACTATAATGCTGAAATCTGAAAGTTACTTTTGAACGATAGAAGTGTTTACAACAAGGCAATTTCTCTTAAAATTTTTTAGAGTTATACAGATTTATTATAAAATTTTCTGCCATATAATTTCTACATTATAAGTAAAAAAGGAAATTTTAATTCTTTTTTTCAACATTCACTTATTTCTTCAAGTTACATCTCAACCAAAGTGCCTGCCCTCCTCACCCTCCTGTGCTCTTCCCCCATCCTTCCTATCCTCTTTTTTTTATTTTTAATTTAAAGTGAATCTTTTTCCCTCCAACAGCTTCCTCTTTAGGCCAATAAAAGGCTGGTTTTCTTGTAGCAATGAGTACAATACAAAACAATAAGAACAACTAGGCAACAATTATGAAAATTGTAAGGTATAACATACATCACCAATATCCAATCCATGCGTATTTGGCAACTGATAATATTCTATTATCTATCTCAAAGAGTTTCCGTCCTAACTTGCATTACCAACTTAAAGACATCTTCTTAGATCTAGAACATTCTTTGAAATCCGAAACAGCTTAAAACTTAACTGTGAGACTATAACTATCTAGTCTTCAACCAGATCAGAGACCTAAGAAGGATAAATATATCTGAATAAATAGGAAGCGCAGCGCAAACAGCTTCCAAAATTAAGAAATGACAGACAACTGGCTGCCTGGACAGTCCCCAGTTTCTCTCTATAACATTGGAGCATCTATATTCAGGCTTTTGGCCCAGTATCCCTGACAGACATTAATTGTAAAGCAGGAATTATGAAGGACTTGCCTACCCTGTGTTGGCAGAGCTAGGTTGTTGACTTACCTGCTTCCAAGTTTTGTCCTTTCAGACAAAATTCTATTTACAGCTGTAGCGAGGTCTTTCTCTTGCCCCATGAAGAGCTTTGAACTAATGCAGCTATCTCCAAATAGGGAATCTTAGATGCTCAATATCTACTTGGAGTAGAATGGGGGAGGGCAGTACTGTCAGGAGCTGACATATCTCAATATCAAAAAAATCTTAAGTTAAGAAAACATCTTTAAATGCCATATTCTAAAGATCTTTTGAGGTTTTTGAAGACCACCTAGCTATCTCCATGTATTTGGATAAGCAAATATTGCTTGCCTCTTAGCAACTTGACTTTTCATTAACTAAGAAAACATCTGTGATACACTACACTAGTACCTAACAAAATGACAAGCTTGAATGACTATTGGTTTGCATTTCTTAATTATCATAAACAGTTTGTGACAGTTGCTATCAAAAGGCCAAAACTTCACATTTCATTTTCAAGAATTAAACAGGTACAATACCTTAAAAAGAGTTAACCTTAATTTTGTATCAATATACAAAGATCTATACCAATGTTGTAACCGACCTTTTAAATTATTATTTATTTATTACTAAATTCACTTATAACAAACACCAACAATTTCTTAACTATTAATCCTATAAATTCCTACAACCCCTTTAACCTATCCACTAAACCTATTGATAATTATAACAACTACTTTCATAACCTTTTAGAATGATACAGTCTCTGGGGAAGGTCCTCAGTCATCAGGAACACAGTTTTTGTTGTAGATTCTTTAACGCACTTAGCAGTCCTTTTTCTGGATCTCTCAGATGCAGGTTCATCAGGGTAAGTTGGTTATTGCAGTCTCA
Organism: Lophiomys imhausi; assembly: GCA_907164525.1. Classification (NCBI taxonomy): domain Eukaryota; kingdom Metazoa; phylum Chordata; class Mammalia; order Rodentia; family Muridae; genus Lophiomys; species Lophiomys imhausi. Next base: position 2,700,018 of record CAJQZJ010033689.1, on the reverse strand, counting down.
CCTTAAATAAGGCTTCATGCTTTCTTCTCTGTGGGAGACCCCAGCCGTCTGTAGGCTAACTTACTTCTTTTGAATCAGGAACTCAGCTGCTCTGCCTCAGTCCTTAAAGCCAGGCACAGTTTCCCCTAGGCCACTGATCGGACAGATCAAACCCCTCCAGGCAAAAGCTGAGCCACAGGGTCCAGTCCTTGGCCTTTTGGTGTCTTGCTCAGGCTTTCTTTGCTCACTGGCTTCTTTCTGCTTCAGGGAGAGAGCTGGCCATCAATGGCCAGCCCTTTTTTCAGCAGGACTCTTGGAGCTCTCTAGCATCAGGGGCCTCTTCTTCATTCTGGGCTCCACGCACTGTCCTTAAATAGGAGGAACTCTGTTTCAGCTTAATTTGGGCTCCGCCCACTTAGCAGCTGAAAACAATGTCAGGCCAGATACTTTGTTTCTTCAAGTCTATTGAGTCTTTCCTGTTTTTCCTGACTTCAACCTTGTTTTTCAGTCTATTAAGTCTTTCCTGTTTTTGCTGACTTCATGCTGACAATGCTCTTCATGCCCCGAATTAAGAGACAGTATCAGAAACTCCTATATATTTTCTAAATCTAATTTATCTAACCTTTACACAATGTAGCTAAATGTAACCTTAATTTTGTATCATTATACAAAGATATACTAGGAGATTCTACCCCTTTTTCTTTATCATTCCTATGTCCTGTCAATTTCCCATTTTCCTCTTTTCAAGTCTTTTCCCCTCCTACGTAGGAGAGAAAGAAGGATAGAGGAAAGAAAAAGAGAGAAATTCCTTGGCTTAATGTCCTAAACCTTGTTTAATAAGACCCTTTAACATCTGTAACCAATCCCCCTAAATAACAACAAACATCTATAACCTTTCAAATGACCACAAACATTACTCACCCCAGCTTCTGGGAATGGGATGTTGCTCCCTTAAAATTGCTTGCTGCTGATTGGGATGCAGGAAACCTGTTTGAGGGTCCAAATAAGAATTGAAAATTGGTTCAGCAAGGTAATAATGACATTTGTTGTCCAGTCTTTTTGTGCTCAGCTATTTAAATATTGAGAAGTTTGTAGTGAGAAGCTGAACTTTGGGTGAGGAAGTTCAGGGTTTTACTGAAGTCCTAGTTGGAACAGTCTGTGTAGCTGAGCCATCTTAGCTATCCATTTTGAAGTTGTTCTGGATGTAGGAAATAACCTCAGAAAGAGAAATTAGTATTGAACACATACTCTGTGCAGAAAGTACGTACTGAGTGTTTAGTATTATCACATTATCTTATTTGTTGATGGTGAGCAACATTCTTTTTAGTCAGTGACATTAACAGACACATTTATATTGCCATTACTCTGTGAGTATCTTAGAGTAAGATGCCTCATTAAGAATTTATTAAGTTATGAATACATTAATATTGAATAGTAATATTAAATATTGAGTCTTGCTTATAAAATACATTTTATCATATTTATTATTGCTCTTTAAATTTCATTTATTTACTTATTCAGATGTTTGTGAGAGAGAGTGTGTGTGTGTGTGTGTGTGTGTGTGTGTGTGTGTGTGTGTTACAGCACAAGGTGGAGGCATTAGCCAATGATCCTCTTCTGTAACCATGTAGGTTCAAGGCATAAAACTCAGGTCCTCAGAGTGGGAGACAAGCACCTTTACCTTCTGATCCATTTGCTAAACCAAGTTTTGTGTTCTGTATTGCCATTATATGATACAAGCAAAAAGCAGCAGTTGTCACACTCCTTTCTATGACTATATGTTATTTGTACCTCTTTAGATAAATAGGAACAAAAAAATAAATTAGAATACACTTTAATATAATATGTCATTAACACTACATTCATTCCAACAGAACTATGCTTATCTTTTAGTTGGTATTTTAAAAGATGGGTTTGATGAAGGACTAGACACAGTCAATCCCAATTGGATGTCATCACAACTAATTGCTTCTGACAAATAAAGGTCAATATGGGGCAGAGACACCCTGTGATTGCATAGACAGGACAAGCAGCAGAGGACTTCTCTTTCTGTATGTCTGCTAAGACAGCACCAGCACTCAGAACTGTTGAAACTCGGATGCTTCAAAGGAATGAATGGCAACCTCCAGGAGAGGTCAATGAAACAAATGGGCATGAATTTTGATTATCTCTTAATAGAAACATACTTGTAAATTTCCTTTGTCCATTCTCTCACACATATCCTATGTTCTATTTGTGTTGCTAGCATCTTTCATACCATGTCAATTAGGTTCATAAGTACATTTAGGCAGACAAACCAATCACTGAAATGTGCTGGACAAACATCACTGCCCACCATCTTAACTGCTGTACCTCAGACTTTTCTTAATAACCTATCTCACCCCAGATTGCCCTGAGGGTTAAGAACTGCTTGCCATTTAGAGGTGCCTTAACTCTTTCTGGTCACTAGCAAAAAGCAATTTATTAAATGGATTTTGTGTACTTGATACGAGTTAATGCAGTTTCAAAGAAGAGATTTGTTTCTATCTCACTCAAAGGATCAGGTGAGATAGCCTTCTTCCTCTCCATTTCCTGCAATTGCTGCAGATATAATTTGGATTCCATTTTAAACTAAATCCTTGGATGGGGAGGGATCTGAGATTGTCCAAACCTAGTTCTCACTACATTAATGCTGTGTTTTGTAAGACACAGTTATAGCATCTTGCTCTAGGGTTAAGCTCTCAAGATGGGGGAAAGCCTTCGCTATCAGCAACCTGATACTTTAAACTCTTCCACTCAGCAGCCTCATTCTCAATATGAAAGCATTTGAAAAAGGATGCACGGGTTATTTTCACACTCAAGAGCTCCTCACTCAACCTAAGAGCCTAGTAGAAGGTCACTCTTTTTGCTTCTTTCTTCTTTGAATTACCCATAGGTTAAATGATAAGACATTTATTGTCTTCATATTTCCTTAATTCAATCAATTTCAGGATTTTTCTTGTTGACAGTTAAGTGGCAATGTCCCCACCAAGCAAAGACCATTTCCTTATGTAATCATACTCCTACACAATTACAAAATCCATAGGAACCAAAAAATTGTTAGAATTATTTTTTTTTCTGTAAAGGTCTGAATAATTTACATTGACTCCACTTAATTTCTTTTTTTCCAGGACCTTTTGCATGACTAATACATTTTATAGGATTGTACATTAATCAAATTATTCAGTTTCAAGAAATGTATATGAGATTGAGGTAACATTTTAATTCCTTATCAGAGAGGCTAATGAGAGTGCAGGTGAGTTACCCCAGTTTAGAGTCACAGGTATGAACAAGCACATCATCCAGGGGACGAGCTGGTGAAGCAGAGGTGAGTTAACTATAGCCAGGACAGAGGGAGGTCACAGATTTTATATGCCTTAGCTGCCAAGTGATACTTTTCCTCCTGAAGGAGTCTTAGATACAGTTAAAAAGAAATTTCAGAGTAAAATACCAGCAGGGAAACATGGATGCACAAAGTGTAAGGAAGATCTGGCCACCACAGAGGTCTGCATGTGTGTCTGTTCTTCATCCGAGCCACGTGTTGCTAATTAGCCGTCCATCTGAGCAAAGGCTGCTGGGATTGCGTCTTTTACTCCTGGATATGTATTAAATCCCTAGGCTTGTGGCCAAAGAGCTTAAGCACCAAATAAAATCTTGTTTGATCTTTGGAGATGCTTTTTGCCTGCGGTTCTACAAAATCCATCTTTTGATGGTAGCCTCACCTTAGTAAAAAGGATGTTCTCCTTTTTTGCTCTGCATGTGAGATCCATGAGGGTAACCAATAAGGCTATTTCATCATGGCAAGGCTAAGCTTGGAGTTGGTCGTAGTTTGTTTCTGATGGCTGTGATAAAACACTGAACCAAACTGACTCAGGGTGGAAATGATTTATTTGGCCAACACGTCTGTATCAAAGCCTGTCTGAAGAGAAAACAGGACAGGAAGGAATTCAAGTCAAGTACTTCAGGCAGGAACTGAAATAGAGATCATGGATAAATGTTGTGTATTGGTTTGCTCTCTGTGCTGGATAGTTTTATGTTAACTTGGCACAACCTAAAGTCATCAGAGAGTAGGGGAACCGCAGTTAAGAAAATGCCTCCATATGATCAGACTATACACAAGCTTACAGGGCATTTTCTTTATTAGTGATTGATGGAGGAGGGGCCAACCTATTGTGAGTGGAGTCATTTCTGAGCTGTTGGTCCTCAGTCCTATAAGACAGTAGGCTGAGCAAGTCATGAAGAACAGGCCAGTAAACAGCACCCCTCTATGGCCTCTGCAACAGCTCCTGCCTCCAGGTTCCTGCCCTGTTTGAGTTCCTATCATGGCTTTCTTCAATGCTGAACTACACTGTGGAAGCGTAGGTCAAATAAACCCTTTCCTCCCCATCATTATTTTGGTCATTTTTTTTTTTAATCACAGCAGAGATAACCCTAACTAGTACCTAACTAACTAACTCTCCATGACTTTTTCAGTGTGCTTTCTTATACAATCTAGGGCTATACACTCTAGGCTGTCACCACCTACAATGGTCTTGACCATCCCTTGTCAATCATTAATTAAGAGAAAGGCCCATAGATTGCCTACAGGCCAATCCTATGCAGACGTGTCTCAGTTGGGGTTTTCTCTTCTCAGAAGTCTTAAGCTTGTGTCAGGTTCACAAAAACTGTCCAGCACATAGTTTTGATTTTCATATGATTGGCTAGCTATAAAAGTGATTATGATAGTAAATCTACTACATTGCTAGATGCTCAGTGCACTGTTTATTTTAGCTTAGTTCTCAAGACAATATTGGGCAGGTTCAATTATGTTCTCTGGTGAGAAAAATAAAAGAAAAGCAGATAAACATTTTCCTGGAAATATAAGTGAGTGCTTTTGATTAGTAAGAGTTGACATTGAGTATATTGGTGCAGAGGTGATCCTTGAGCGAAACTTATTTTACAGAGAAAGGAAGGTTGTAGAAGAGAAGCCAGTTCTTAGGTAGGTATGATGCTCAAAGGCGAGCAAGCATTGTTGCCCTAGGCAGACTGAATCCCAAAATCAGTTGCAGTATGAAGAATACAGACACAGTGGGGAAAGTCAGGCAGGGCAAAATGAATTTTAAAGTATGGAATAGTTGAGATCTGATTCTCTTGGAGGAATATTTGTTCTCTGACCTATTTTATAACACTTGCTGCCTGTAGATGGCCCTAGGGTTAATTGTGGCTAGAACGGACCCTGTTGCTTCTGTAAATTGCTCCTGGAATAGAGACCAAAACCAAAAATGGTAGAAATAATTCACTTATCTCTCAGTTTTTTTCCATTTCCATTGAGGATATACTAGCATGTTCTACATATTCTATAGTTCATAACTTCTTGAATGGGAAGCAAAGGGAGAAGGGGGAGTGGGTTGACAGTAGTTGGTAGAGGAGCGAGCATTGAATCTGATCAGAATGCCTTGTATGCATGTATGTAATTTTCACAGATTCAATAAAAATATTGTACCTGAAAAAAGAGTCATTCCAAATGATGTCTGATACTATTCACAAACATTTATTTTGACAGCAAAGTTTTGGATTTATAAGAACCAAAGTTAGTGTTTCTCGTCTGTTATTGGCTTGATATCTGAATGGATAGGTTATTATAAAGATCTTTGTGTACAGAATGAACATTTTTATGTCACACTCACAAAGTTGTCAAGAAGAGGGCAGATAGCAGTGAGCACATGCTATCTGGTCAGATTTGAATGCATGTAGCCACTATTATCAAAGAATTCTGTGATGCTACAAAGGAGAGGTAAATTAAAGTGCCTGTAAGTCTTTTCTGTTAGAGAAAATTGAGCTATTCTATAAATATCTAAGTCTAGAATGGTCTAGATAAGTGTGCAGTACTTGGGACTGCAATGTAGCAGGCTCAGCTGAAGGGCAGGCTTGAAACAATTTCATTTCTTATTCAAACAGTATTCATTACATCATCCTCCTGTGCTTATAGCCACCTTAGGAATAACTCTTTAGTCCCCACACAGTCCTTTCATCAGAGATTCTGAGTGGAAGTATTGAGTAACAACACAGGTAAGTGAATTTTGATTCAATATAACATCTCTTAAATTTAACTGATTTTCAAGTAAGCCAGCGTCTCTCTACTCTGTTTCCCCCTCTGTCTCTGTATTTCTTTCCTTACACTTTTCCTTTCTCTTCACATACCTCTCCTCACACAAATGTATTCAACATCAAGTATGCAAAGATTCCACAACTGCACTTCTGTAGATATTTGAGATTGTTCCATATTCTTCCTAATAAAATACATTTGTTAAAATATAGAGAAGAAATTGTCAGACACTGAGATGTGAGTGATCAAGCTGAGAATGACCTCCATTTAAAAAGATTATTTGCACATACTTATGAAAAACCAATGCTTCAAAAATTTAGAGAGAAATACAAAATTTATTTCCTGTTATAGTTTCCTGTCGGTTTTAGGAAGAGTTTGTTTTCCATGAACACATTTTCTTTATTCTTGAGAATGTTGTACATGTATACAATGAAATATAATCTTATCCTCCTCCCATCCCACCACCACATACATAACAAGATACAGTGTACGTCTTAGAAGAGGGGAAGTGGCAAGAATTCAAAAGCTTTAAGAGACTATGTTGTGGTGTGAAATGCTGTCTTCTGACCACAGCAGGGGCATTGCTCTCATAAACTCTCACATCAGTCAACACAAGAGGCTGTGGCTGTAGAGACATGGCATATGAGGACTGTTCAACCTCAGGAAGTGGTGGAAGGGAGAGAGACTTATTGCATATCTGTTTCCAGCGGCAATCTGTACCTGAAGATCCTCACTTTAGAAGCAAAAATGAACCAATATTTGAGAATTATTTGGAGCAACATAAATATAGAGAATATCACAAACCATGTCATATAATTTCAAGAGTCAAGAAAATACAGACAATTCCATTATAAGCCAATAGAAATCAAGCCACTCATATAGTCAGTAATGGTTGTGACTCAGTAATTTCTCAGTGCAGTCTACTGCATTCCCAATATGCTTAACTACAAATTTTACATAAAAGGTTAGAGAGTGATTTCCACACCTTGGTTATTATAAGACTTATTTATCATCTGGAATAGTGAGGTGGCTTGTAGGTAGGATGGATACTTAGTAGCTATGAGACCATGGGTCTGTTCCCCAGGATACTCTTTGTGCCAATCTTGAATATTAGGTTTTTTTTTTTCTGAATTTCTAGTTTCTCAACTCTTTCATTACTTTAATATTGAGACATGTACAGTAAACAGTTCAAGCAAATACTGTGGTTTGGATCCTTTAAAAGCTCATGTGCTTGGGTTTGCTCCTGATCATGCAGTGTTATGAGGAGGGGAAATTTTTTTCTTTTTTTTTTAATACTTTATTTTTCTTCTTCAAGTTACATCTCAGTAACAAACCCTTCCCTATTCCCCCTTTCTATCCCGCCCTTCCACCCTCTTCCCCCCAGAAGTTTCCCCTTTCAGTCCAACAGATGGTTCCTTCTCTTATAACAGTAAGTATTATACAAAACAATAGATATAAATATGCCACATTTTTGAGAGTTAAATGGCCCAGTATACCTTCCCAATGTCCAGTTTATACATATTTGGCCCCTGACTTTAACATTCTACTGTCTAACCAACTCCATGAGTTTAAAGGTTTATATGTGACTCAACATTCATACTATCTTGCAACACACTTTTAAGAGTATCTTCTTAGATCTATAACACCCTCTTGATTCCTAAACAGTTCAAAATTTAACTATGAGACTCTAGCTGTCTATTCTTCAACCACCTCAGAGACCTGAGAGGGATAAATATATTTGCTTATATAGGAAGTGCAGGGCCTGCAGCTTCCAAAACTAAGAAAGAACATACCAATAACTGCCTGGACAGTTCCTATTTTCTCTCCATACATTCCAGCATCAATCTTCAGCCTTTGGGTCCTGTTTCTCTGACAGACATTTGTTGTAGAGCCGGGATTATGAAGGACTTACCTACCCTGTCTTGGCAGAGTTAGGCTGTCGACTTCCCTGCTACCAAGTTTTGTCCTTTTTAGACAGCAGTCTGTCTGCAGTTGGTGCAAGGGGTTTTTTCATGCCAAGAGAAAGGCTTGCCACTAATTCAACCATCTTACAGTGGAGGTTCTTCGATGCTTATCTTCTACTTGGAGTAGAATAGGGGGTGCTGTCAGGCGCTGATATGTCTCGATATCAAAAAAAAAAATCTTGATTTAAGATAACATCTTTGAATGCCATATTCTGCAGATCTCTAGGGGTTTTTGAAGATGCCCTATCCATCTCTTGTATTTAGATAAGCAAATGTTGCTTGTCTCTTAGCAACTTGATTACTGGGTAGTTTAGAGAATATCTGTGATAGACTGTCATAGTAGCTAACAAAGAGACATGTTTGCATGACTAGGAGTTTGTTTTAACTATCCTAGACCATTTTAGACGGTTGGTATCAAGAGGTCAGAGCTTCACATTTTATTTTTAAGTATTTCTAGGTATGATACCATTGGGAAGCGTTACCTTTAAATTTGTATCAATATACAAAGATCTATTCAATTGTGGTTAAATATACTCTTAATTATGTATCAATATACCAAGATCAATGCCTATGTAGTCCAATATAATCTTAATATTACGTCCATATGCAAGGGTCAATACCATTGTGGCCAACTATAATCTTAATTTTGTATCAATATACAAAGATCAATACCGATGTAATCCAATACAATCTTATTTTTGCACAATAAACAATGGTCAATACCACTTTAGCCAAATAAACTACTAATTTTGTATCAATATACAAAGGTATAAGGGCATATTCAATAATCTGCCCCTTCCTCTTGGACCTTCCTGTGCTATGTCTATATCTCATTTTTCTCAAGCCCATGCACTCCTATATAGGAGAGGAAGAAGGATACAGAAAAGGAAAAGTAGGAATTCCCTGGGGCTAACCTCCAAAACCCATTAAGACAGGACCATTTATCAGCTTGCAGTCTCTTCCCCTACATAACAGAGTTTTCAGTTATCCTTCAAATAACCAAAAAGAAGGGTGGAGAAACACCCTCCCCACCCTCTGGGCATGGGACGTCGCTCTCTTAAAGTGACTTCCTGCTGATTTGGGTCGTAGTAGACCTGTTTGGGGCCCCAACCCAAATGGGAAAAATGATTAAAAATGTTAGTACACTCCTTTTATGTTCAGTCCTTCTGTTCTCAGCTATTTAGATGACCTAAGGGGTTTGTAGGCAGAAGCTGATCTTGCAGGTTTCACTGAGGTTCCTGTCGGGGCATTGTGTAGAGCTGAGCGGTCCCAGTGACATTGGATTGCTGTGGTGGTTGCAGGCCCCCGATGGAGACAGCTATTGAGGAAGTCTGCCAGGCAGAATCAAATGGGTCACTCGTCCTCCTTGGTGCCTGATTCTGCTCTCTGCTGAGGATTCCGCTGTCCAGCCGTCCCCGGGCTCCCCTAATGGACGCTTCGATTCTCCTGGAACGATAAGAACAGAACCCTGCCCCAATCCCAACCCTAGGACAATTGCCCTCTTTTTTTTCCTGAGGGGGATGGGGGGGCTAGGTAGTACTTCTGAAGCAAATTTGGCCTTCTGACAACACACAAAGTGTTATCTTTCAATCCGGGTTAAAGAAGAAATCATTCTGTCACCTTGGAGCTAAAACAGCTCTAGTGTATATATTTTGAGATCCCAAAGGACAATCTGCCTGCATCGAGACGGCTTTTTGTAAGTAGCCTCCAAACCTAGGTCCCTCCAAATTCCATGTGTGTGTCTCTGAACTCTTAATTATTGGGATCAGGGACCTGTGTTTCCCATCTGAAGGGATCAAAGATGTGTTCCACCACTCCTGGATCGAAGTCTTCATCTATTTAGAGTTTGCCCTGCATCAGGCTGACCCTCAGCTCCGGGATCTGCCTGTTTCTGTCTCCAGTGTGCTGGGAGCTGGGACCAAGGGTGTACTCTTCTTGAATGGTGGGACCAAGAGTATGCACCCGAGGAGGGGAATTTTTAAGGAATTGGACCTAGTCAGAAGCCTCTGGTTATAAGGGCCTCAGAATGTGTCTTTGAAAAGACAGAACAGCTTTGGCCTCACTACTAACCCTTAGGAGTATCAAATTGAAACAGAGTGATGGAATGAACACTCAGGAATTAAACTAAATGCCACCTTCTTACAATATGGCTAAGAATTTGGATGCAATAAGTGAGTCCACGTCTGAGTTCTGTTGGATACTGTGCTTAAAAGTTACAGCCTCCCTCCCCTATTTAGGGGAGGAATATAAGTGCAGCAAAGCAATACACAGGATGGAATTACTACTTGTCTTTTGACAAAATTTCTGAGCAGACAGAAGAGAATAAATATTTTCACCTTATAGTTTGGACAAAGGTGGTCGTAAATAGGGTTCAGTTGTTGACATGAGTCACGGTTTTAAGAAGTGGGCTCTTTTAGGATGTGATGGAATATTCATGAGAGAAAGACTGCTTCCTAACTGCCCAGGCAAACACCAAGATGGGAAGGTCAGTGAGGGGCAGATGCGTCTTAGTCAAACAACTCCTACAGGCCATTACATTAGGGGAGATGGAAACACACAAGTAGGAAAAATGTGCTGGGATTGTTTTTATTGAGAAGTTAGTATCTAAGGATATAGTCTAGAAGTACCTGTCAAAAATTCATAAAATGTTACTAGTATTAGTTTAAGAAACTGAGGAAGAGGATTAAGTTAGGTATAGGAAAATGGTCAGCATCGCGTTCAACTTCTCTCTGGGGCATGCTTGGATGAAATCATATAATCAACTAATTAACTAAATATACCATTTTCATTTACAGATATATCTTCAGCACAACCAGTAGAGACTTAATTTACAATATTTGAGTTTCTATGTATTCTGGAGAACATTTTAAGAATCTTTCCTTGTTTTGAGCCACCATTCATATCTAATGCAATGTCTGAAGTGTGTCTGTGTGTGTGTGTGTGTGTGTGTGTGTGTGAGAGAGAGAGAGAGAGAGAGAGAGAGAGAGAGATTTGATTTAGAGAAACAGCTTAGCTTTCCTGAATCTCAGTTTTCTAAGATATAAAATTAGATAAATAGCACCTGGCTTAGAAGAGCACCAGCATTTTTAACTGTTTGTTTGTTACCAAAAACATAAGCACACACAATAGGTAGCATTTTAAAGATTATGTGTACATGTGTATGGAATACCATACCACCCACAATTACTAGGACTTGTATATTTAATTATCTTTATTTGATATAGTAGAAATGGTGTGTGGGAATATGATTACAGTATCCATGGAGGCCACAAGAAGACATTGGACCCTGGATCATTACAGGTGGTTGTAAGTTGTTTGACATGGATGCTTGGAACCAAAGTTGGGACACTTTGCAAGAGTAATACTTTTAACTGCTAAGGTATCTCTCCAGCCCAAAATATCAGAGATTTTAGTGTGCATATGTTGTGTTATCACTGGAATGCAGTGCCTCACATGTTGGACACTCTGCCCCTGAAATACGGAAACAGACATGGAAAGATAATTTTGGTCCTTATATTTTTAAACCTTTCCCAAAGTTCTATTTTAAGATCAAAATGAGAACTTCTATGATGTTCATGAATTATGGTTATATTTTTAAATGTTACTGTTATTATATAGGCCACCAATGAGAAGGTGTCATTGAGACTGAATACTGATATAAAAATGTCAGTATACCCACATCATTCAATGTTGTCTATACATTAGGCTTGCATATAGTGGCTATGACTTGGTGCTATCAGTATATGTATTTATACTATTATGTCATAATTAGTTTTGTCCACTGGACACAATCTATAACATGTTGAGAAGTGAGTATCTGTGAGGGACTGTATACAGTTTTTTGGATTACAGACATATCTGTGAGGGATTGCCCTGATTATTTTTATTCATGTGGGAAGAAGCATCTTAAAAAGTTGGCAGCTTTCCTTGGGGTGGGTCCTGGATTAAACGTAAGTAGAAAACACGAGCTGAGTAGTAGAAATGGACACATTCACTTTGCCCTGCTCTGGGCTGTGGGTGCCATGTGACTAGATCTCCCTAGCTCCTGCTGCTTCTACCAATGTTATTGTCTATGTAGTGTTCTAGAATGCTAGGGACTGTGGCTTAGACTTGTGAGGTAAATCAAGTCCCAATTTCCTTGTTATGTTTGATCAGGTTACATGGTCATAACAACAGTAATAAAATAAGACTATGTGACTAGACTTATTTTCAAGATATTTCAGACAAATAATCAATTCCGTTAATTTCTGTTACTACCACCTCCTTTGGGCCAGATGTTCTATGGGATAAAAGGGTAAACATTAAAGCACTGGAGTTTATTGTGTGTAAGGAATGTAGTAAAATTTGAGGGCTTAAACTAAGAGATACTTTCTTACCTAATTATCATCATTTTGTCTTAATTGGAAGTTATACAAATGTCAGATACAATATTTGAGACAAATGTCAATGGAATCCCACACCTGTAGAGTAACTCCTTGTGCTTCTAAGTATATTTTGGTTGATCATGAGCAATTAGCAATCTTTTGTCTTACATCTTATTGTGCTATTAATCTTTCCCAGGAAAATTTAAGTACCTGGAGTATACTGTTTAGGAGTTAAAATTCTGTAGGGTGTCCTCTTATAACCATTTCATTAGGGTTTTAGCCTGGCTGAGGCCATTAGATCTGCTGCAGCACACAACCATGTTTACCCTTGTGAGGTAAAATGTCCTGTGCTAAGACATCCACTCATAATTCAAGCCCATGAAAGTCTTATGCCTGAAATATTTAAATAGTTCAGACTAAGTGTTTTCTCTGCTTGAATTACAGGAATTGCTTTAGTCCTCCACTTCAATCTAAGTGAAGCAGGCTGAGTCCATTTGAACAAGCTGAATAATCTACTTAGCAAGAGGCATCTTTATAGAACTGGAAAGAAGAAGCAAGAAAGTTTTTATTTCAGGGTAAAATCTCTACCTAGTTCTGTCATACTCATGTCTTCAGTCTCCTTTCACCAACTAGTAAATCAGGTGATATAAAGGGAATATGCGTAAATTCAGGGCTTCAACCTATGTGGAAGGGAAAGGACCATCGGCAGCCCTGGGGTTCTAAACTCTGACCCTCCCATGCCAAGTTCAGGCTCCCAGGACTGCTTTCAAAATGATTGTTAACAGTTTGGGAGCAATGAGGTCCTTTCAGATGACCAGTCACTTACTGCCAGTACGTGAATACAGAAGCTCAGCAATGGCCATCTTTCCAGGTCTGTGATAGTGTGATCTTATCGTGTACTGAAATTCTTTCTATTCCATCATCAGTTATGACTCCCTCATGCAGTGGCAAGCCATCATAATGGATGCCAAACAAGAGCAATCTCTAGAATATGATGAAATAGTCTATGATTAAACTATCAGGCACAATTGATAAGAAAATGCCATCAAAATATACTTCATTGTTTTCTCTTTTTACTTTCATTGGTGGCCTAAACATTGCCACCATCAATAATGCCCAAATTCCTATGGTTCTTCCCTCCAATACCATTTTCATAGATGAATTGAACAATGTTTTGACACCTTCTGATTATGATATCATGAGGCCAGGTTAAATAGGAGTATATTAAATTTATACATCTTTTTATTCACATCATTTATAAATCTAGGAATAGTTTGTAGTTTGAGAAGTGGATATAGCTTATTTATGTTCAGTGTTAGGTGATGTACTTACCGCATTAACAAGTATATGTACATTCATACTGTATGTAATTGTTGTAATATTATGTATATGTAATTCTCTTAGCATAGATTTTCACCTTATAGTAATAGCCTACCTTAATAAAACCCCCATTGTGTGTTGGGCAGTCAGTATAAACACTTAGCTCTAGTAAGTATTACATCCAGGTGATTTGATGAGATGGGAGAATTGTGTAACCGACCCCACAACTAGAAGGCAGAGGAGTTAAGGGTAGAACATAGGTAACTTAGCTGTAATGTACATTGATTGAATGTTATTTTATACTGCAATTTCAGTTTATCCTTTGAAACTGATATTTATTTTTTCTTTAGTATGCAATTTAATTCCTAGAATTTTTATTTATTTATTTATTTATCTGCTCTCATATATTATAGCCCGACCACAGTTTCCACTCCCTCCACTCCTCCTAACCCCTCTCTGTCACTTTCCCTCTCCCATAGATGCACTCCTCCTCCATTTACCTTCAGAAAAGAACAGGCCCGCCCCAGGGATATCAACCAAACATAGCAAAAAAGTTACAGTAAGACTAGGCCCAGTCCCTCCTATCAAGGCTGGATAAATTAACCTCATAGGGAAGAAAGGGCTCCAAGAGCAGGAAAAGGTAAAGGTGTGACAAAACAACTGTCTACAGAGATGCTGCTATGATGGGAATCATTGGTTATATGGTCAAGACTTTTCATCATTGGGACAAAATGAGTAAATGAACTCATTTTGAGGGAAAGTTTATTTTGGCTTTCACTTAAAGGTTTCATCCAATGGCCATAAAACCTTTTATGCACACCTGTAGTGAGGCAGAGCATCATGACAAAGAGGGCAAGGAGAGGTAGAGACTTTTGTGTCTGTGGTGGACAGGAAGTAGAGAGAAAGAGAGTAAGGAGACAGACAGAATATATTCTTTGAGGTATTCCATGAATAACCTACTTCCTACAGCTGTTGGGCTCCAAGTATGAGCTCAACAGTAATTGTGTAGTTTTAAAATGGAAGCATTTAACATTTCTCTTATTCCAATATGGGTATAACTGTAATCATAAAATGAGTCAGGTGGCATGTTCAGTATCAGCTTAGGCATCCTACTCAGAATGTCAATAGACATCATATGGGAGTTATGTTTGTGTGGAGGTTGTTCAGCAATGTTCAGCAATGCTACACTGATGATAGAATAGACAGTATTTTCTAGGTGACTGCTTTCTATGGCTTGCAGAGAACATATGGAAAAGTGGGCATAGTGATGGGAAGTTTATGTTGTAAAAGAGTATGGAGGCCTTGCCTATTGGGAAAATAAACTGAATTAATTTAGTTCACCTTAGCTCGTCCATCAGATACTTTTAAATTATAAGCAATGAACATAGGCTGCGGTAGGCATCAGTACTGGAGTACTTGCCTGTAGTGTATGAAACTCTGGACCGAATCACAGAATCACTCAACAAATAATAAACAAATGAACGTAGAAACATATACTTATTAACCAATGCATTTATCACTATTGTAGGTGCATTAAAAGGCTTATATAGTACTTTTCATCTAAATTAAAGTTCTTCGTATTTGTGCATGTATTAGCTAGGGAAACTTTTCAATATATTTTTGCTTATCCTTGTTAAACAAAATATAACGAGCTCCTACTGACTTATTACCCTGCTTAATGAATGATCAGCATTCTGTCAGTTTAATTTTGTCTATACTTCTCTCTATATCCAAATTTCACTTCATTATTTCCACATAAATTGAAATACAGCATGTTTTCAAGATTTCTATATTCATGTGACCCATATTCAGGATCATAAACAATCTCAGGATGATGCCCACAGTCTACATACTAGATAATAATTATATGCTGGGTTGAAATCCTGTTTCAATTCCCTAGGACAAATCAAGAAACTTTATGTGTGGACAATAAATTTAATAAAACTCATTGTTTGCATTCAATTTTGAATGTTGACTGAGGCTGTCAGAAGTAACAAATAATCTTTTTTATATAGTGTGTTGCTGAGTTGGCTTAAACAGCCCCTACTTCTAGAATGCAATGTAATTATAAGACATGATTACTGCTGATTACCATCAATCAGCAGAGTCTTAAGTGTAATTTATATTGCCGCAGCTGTGTTAGATTAAATCATCACAGAAGATACAAATTCTACCAGATACATGGAATTATTTGAACAAAGCCAAATACAATAAACTCATAACACTGCAAATGCACACCTTGCCAGTTTCCCAGTTGTCTAAGACTTTGGGTCTGAGTTATCACAAAGAAGGTTCACTTGGCAAAAAGATAAGAGTTGAGTCTTGTTTTAAAAGGAAAAAGACACACTTGCTTCACTGGGGTTGGCATACTACTAGTGACTCTTCTCTTTGATATTATGTTCCTGTTTAACACTGAATCTGATTGGTAATAATCTTAAAATGAAGAATGTCATGATTATGAAATTATTTTTTGTCCTTAAAAATTGTTAAATGGGACAGGAGTTTTCTACTTTTTGCTTGTAATTTCATAAAGAGGTCATTTTAAATCTTATTCTTATTAGGTAGAAACAGATTAAAGGGACATGTACTCATTAATGGAAACCAGGAGATTCATATGAATGGTTAGCCTTTTTAGTGGCTCATATATGACACGGGAGTGGCAGAAAACAAAGACTGGCATTTGGACACTGTGGGGCTCTGCTTTCTGTTGGTATAACAAGTATGTGGGAGAATCAGTTTATAAGGAAATGGGTTTATTATAAGAGTTTTCGGAGGTTTGTTCCATGAAGGCTTGGCCTCAATACTTTGGGGTCTATCATGAGATTTATCAAAACCATCATGGCTTTTGGCAATGCAGTGTAAACACACTTAGTTATGGAGAACTATGGAAAGAAAGACAGAAAAGGGAGGAGTCTGGGGTTCAATTCTTTCCTTCAAAGAGACTCACTGGAAGCCCCAAAGCCCTCCTCCACGTGGCAGCTTTTAAACAGCAGACTTTATCACGTAATCATTTGGGAATCATGTAAATTCAGCCTATCACAGACATTGAGTATACATAACACTTAGAAAAAAAATGAGGTCATTTACCCAGCACTGATCACCAAGTAGGAAGAGCATGCTTCTGTCTTACTACTTGTCTGTATCACAATTTTCTTTATATTTATTCATAAAGTTGAATTTTGAGTATAAAATTAACAAAAAAGTACTTTCTTCTTGTCATTGTTGGGTTTGTTGTTTTAGTTTACAGCTGTGAGGATTAAAAAATATAATTAATAGAAATTCTATGTAATCATGGTGTAAAGGCCTTGTGAAATGACTTACTAACAAAATTAATTGAATTGTGCTCTCTGAGCTACCTGTAAAAGTAACAAATCATATACAGTGATAATTCAACAGATTTTTTTTCCTTCTTATACTCTGTCTGTTAAGAATAATACAATGAACCCAATGTAGCCATTTTAAAGTCTGTTTCTGGAAGGGACTTTACCCATGCAACAACAGTGAGATGGCCTACGAGTGTGGCAAATGGTTCTGAAGCTACAGAAGCAGCTGTTTGGCTGAAATGAAAGTTACCAAGTAAGAAAACACATTCCTTTGCCTTAAAGTCTAAAAAAAATGTGTTCAAATTTTGAAGTTAAAATGTTATACTATATTATGCCAAATCACAAAGCACTATGAATGTAAGTAAGTACTCAGTTGTATTTTCTTTTAAATTCTTGCAATCTAAAAATTTAACTTCTACTATCAAAAAATTGTAAGAGGCTATACCATGGAAAATTTATACCAGTCAGGCTCATCTTCATCATTACCTGTTTCTGGTGCATATTTAAGTTGTTTGTGAGCTTTTCTTGTAGCTGTTTCATATTTCAAAATGAAAATGTTTTCCCCCCCTGGACTAATAAAATGTAAATTTTTCTGAACATGAAACAAAACCTTAAAAAGAATGCTGATATTGATTTTAGGTACTGATTGTATTTTGAAAACCAGAAAGGAACCTCACCAAGCTACAAGACAGGTATGCTCATTTAAAATCAAACTCATAAACTATTGATATATCCCCAGGTAAGCATGAGAGCTCTATAGAATGAGGAAGCTTAGTGGGAATGACACAGAGAAAGCAAACACAGAATCCATGGAGGCCACCTGTCAGTAGATATTAAAACATTTCCTGAATCTTCATAAATATGTGATCTTCACTGACTTCATAGAACCATTATGTTCTTTACATAAAATGAACAAAATAATACCACACAGTTTAGACTATTATGCCTAACTATAAATAACTTTTCAGAAGCGTCTAGCCTGAAATTTTCCTTTAAAATGGGGACACATAGAATTGCACTTCAGTGTCTTCCTGGATGAAGGTACCTTAGAAAAGCATATAAAATGTGGGGTGAACAGAATGCAGGAGGCAGCTGCACCCAGATACCCCTATCATTTGCATTTGGTGCCCTTTCCTTTGAGGATCTCTATCTCACAACTTGTTTTGTTAGAGTAAGACCATGGTGCATCAGAGACAAGAAATGAACCAAGAATTTTAATTCAATGTTAGCCCTCAGGATATACCACCATCCTGTTTCCTCCCTTAAGTGCCATCTCAGAAATGAGTGGGAGGAGGTAGAGTATGAAAGATTAACAATTATGTCAGAGAAGACTGTTACACAGAAAGAAGGGGCTGAGCTCCCTCCAAGCAGTGAGTGATTGGTTGCCACAAAACAACAGTCATGCTGTTAGTTTACCAGTGAGTCCTCCTTGCCAATCTGTGATTGGTATCACAGATCAAGGTGCTTCCTGCCCAGCTCCTGCCAGTATTATGGAATTTAATCAAAGGAGAGCAATCTCCCAGTTCAGCCACAGATATTTTTTCTCAGTCTTACCACAGATGTGTATGTATTATAGTGAGCAACAAGCTCTTTCCATATAGATCTTATGGTAAACAAAGAGGGGTGTCAAGAGTCTGCATTGTTTTGGGAACTTCTGGGGATTCTCTGACTAACAGTTCTTCAAAAGCTATCTTATTCCATGAGGGGAGAAAAGACTGTAGGAGCAAGCAGGAATGGAGGAAACCAGGAGAACATGGCCTACTGAATCAACTAATCATAGTTCATGGCTAACAGAGACTAGAAGGGCAACCACTGGGCCTGCAAGGGTCTGCAGGAGATCCTCTGTGTGTATGTTGTGTCTGTTTAGGTTGGGGATTTTGTAAGAGTCCTAAAAATGGGAGTGGGTGTTTCTCTGACTCTTGCCTGTTCTTGAGACTCTTTTCCTCCTATAGGGTTGCCTTATAATGTAGTATATAAAATAAGGCTGCAAGGTAACCGGGAAGCCCCATGAGGGATTATGCTATGCAACTGGCATGGTATAAAGGAAGTTTATTTAGGGATGGGAAGAAGGGTTGAGGCTTGGGAGGCTGGTAGAGGTGAAGGATTGGACTTGTAGAAAGGCAGGCAGACAGGCAAGGCAGAGCCATGAGGGCAGAGAAGGACAGGAAGGGAGAAAACAGAACGGAGAGAGACAGAGAAAGAGAAAATGTGGGGCTGGGGAGTTGGGCAGAGAGAGAGAGGCTGGCCTAATTGGGGTCCTTATACCCAGAGCACATCTGATGAAAGTAGCTGCAGGTGTTGCTATGGTCTTTGACAGACTAGTGAGATCACCTGTAAACTGACATCTTGTCTACCCGCAATATGAGGGCTTTGCCTATCTTATAGTATCTTGTTTTGTCATTTTGCCTGTTTGGATGTTGTCTCTTGGAGGCCTGCTGTTTTTTAAAGAGGAAATCAAGAAGTGGAGTGGATATGGGGGAGAAGGGACGAGTGGAAGGACAGAAGGAGGGGAAACTGTGATGGGGTGTATTTAATGAGAGAAGAATCTATTTTCAATAAAAAAAATAAAAATGAAAGGATTGGATGAGAATCATCAGAATACATTATATAAATGTAAGAAATTATCAAATAAACTACCTAATCAATATAAATAGATAGATACATATGTAAATAATAAATAAATCAGAAAAACAAGAAGGAGAAACAGAAAGATGAGGAAGGGATGGAGGAGAAGAAGAATGAGAAGGATGCACCACAGGTCAGTCTGTTTGATGGAGGCTTTTTTTTTTTTAGATTTCTTTTTTTTTTTAATTTATTTTTTATTTCTTCAAGTTACAACTCAATCGCAATCCCCTCCCTACTCCCCCCTCCAGTCTTACACTCCCACCCTCTTCCCTTTAAGCCCCCATCCCCTTCCTTTTTTTTAAGTTTAAGGTATATCTTTTTCCCCCAACAGCTCCCCCTTTCAGTCCAACAAATTTTTTTGTCTTATAACAATAAATACAATACAAAACAACAGAAATAATTAGGCCACAATTATGAGAGTTATATGGCTTAGCATACATTCCCAATGTAACATTCTACTATCTAACCATCTCCATGAGTTTAAAGTTCTATATCCAACTCAGCTTTCATCCTAACTTGCATCACAATTTTGAAAACATCTCCTTAGTTCCAGAACACCCTCTTAATTCCTAAACAACTCAAAAATTAACTATGAGACTCTAGCTATCTATTCTTCAACCAACTCAGAGACCTGAGGGGGATAAATATATCTGGTTATACAGGAAGTGCAGGGTCCACAGCTTTCAAAACTAAGAAATGACATATCAGTGGCTGCCTGGACAGTTCCTATTTTCTCTCCATACATTACAGCATCGATCTTCAGTCGTTTGGCCCAGTTTCTCTGACAGACATTGATTGTTTGAATTTTCCTCTCCACACCGTGCTCCCCTCCAAAGTACTGTACACCTGGCTCTGAGATTTTCAGATTTCTGTTCCCAACTCAATTGAATGTCTTCCTTCTAACTTGGGTTTTTCAACTAATATATTTTTAATTGACTCATAAGTTAGTAGTTTTTCATGTAGAGTTTTCAATATCTTCATTTTGGCTAACTGTACCCCTTCTTTTCCATCTCTGCTTTCTTCCCATTCATACCTCTAATGTTCCTGGTCTCTACTTTCCTGTCACCTCTATTACACTAACTCTTCTCTCTTAAGGCACCCCACCAATGGACTCTTTCTAGTTTTCTGGATTCTAGTGCACTCCAAATTAAACATACAGTTGACAGTGTAAATCAGGTCAAAATCCATGGCTAGGAAGACTATAGACCCTAGCGGAGCTTACTGCTAGTGTTTAGGTAAATTGGCATGCCATTATATTACCTTTTAAATATTTATTTGTAACAATAGATGAATGCTAACATAATAACTATTTAAAGAATTTTTTTACAATCAATGGAGATGAATGGGTTATTTCAAAAGGTACTATTTGTTAGAGGCTCTGCCCAAAACACTACATAATACCCCTTCTTCTGTGGATCACAAAACAAGCATAAGTAAAGATGATAAGAAACTGGAGAAAGTAGGGCATGTTGATTGGCATAGATAGCAGGGAAATGAAAGAAGGTAGAGATGAGAGGAGTCAGAATGCATTGCACAAACCTAAAATAGTTAAAAATGTATAAATAATGAAGTAAAAAACAAATACTTTAGAATAAATAATATGAAAATATGTTTAACTTGAGTAAAATTACATATTATGGTCTATTCTGTATTCTTCATGACCTAGGATATAAAAGTGGAAATTCATACTAGTGATGGAAAACAATGAAAAGTGTTTTCACAAATTCTTTTTTCTTAACATTTATTTATTGCTACAAGTTACGTCTCCATTACTGCCCCCTCTGACCATCCCCTCAGTCCCACCCTCCCACCCTCTACAACCTCTCCCACCCATCACATCCCTCCAGGTGTGGTGCCTCCCTTTATCAGCCCCTCTCAATTTGTTAGTCACATGAGGTCTAAGAGCTTCCTCTTGCACAGGGGCATACATGGCAGTTCCACTAGGATGAAGTGTTCCACAAACAGAGTACCAAGTCTATATTCCTATTCTTTTGGGTCTATTGATTGTAGGATGGTTATCCTGTTTTATATGGTTAAATCCAGTTATAAGTGAATATATGCCATGTGCATCTTTCTGAGTCTGGGTTAGCTCACTCATGATACATTTTTCTAGTTCCATCTATTTGGTTGCAGATTGCATGATTTCCTTGTTTCTGATAGCTTAGCAGTATTCCATTGTGTAAATGTACCACAGGTTTTTTTTGTTTGTTTGTTTTTGTTTTTGTTGTTGTTTAGTTTTGTTTTAATCCATTCTTCCATTGAAGAACATCTGGGTTGTTTGCAGTTTCTAGCTATTACAAATAAGGCTGCTGTGAACATAGATGAGGAAATGTCCTTGTGAATTGGTGAGGAGTCTTTTGGATATATGCCCTGAAGTGGTATGGCTGGGTCTTGAGGTAGAGCTATTCCAAGTATTCTATAGTGGTTGTACAAGTTTGTACTCCCACCAGCAATGTGGGAATGTTACCCTTTCTCCACAACCTCACCAACATATGCTCTCTTTTGAATTTTTTATCTTAACCATTCTGACAGGAGAGAGATGAAACTTCAGAATCGTTTTGAGTTGCATTTCTCTGAATAAACATGTTTTCACAAATTCTTAAACATGTATGGTATATGCTTCCTAAATTCTGTTTACCTGACATATACATTTTTCCACCTCTAAACCAATTACTCAATACTACCTTCTTCTCTTGTCAATCTTACCTTATCTTTTCCCTCATGATCAGTTTATTTTCTATTACTATCTTTCACACTACTCTCAATCCAATTATTTCTTTTTTTTCTGGCTAAACACTGTTGGTTTTACTGCTGCTTAAGGATCACCAGATATTGTCGATGATAGCTAAGTTTGAGCTGTATTCAAATCAAGGAATTGATTTGTATTGTAAATTTAAATTGAACTTAGCACTCTATTGAAACCTGCTACTACTTATTATTTGTGTGATTTAGGGCTTTTTCTGTTGTATTATCTAACCAATTGAAGGAACTAGTCCCCTTATGAAATGCACATTGTTTTACTTTTCTTTTAAATTATCATAAGAAGGCTTTATGGAAGGATTTTAAATGTGTTCACCTCTGGACTCAAACACACAAGCAGTACAAGCTCTTCAATGCCTATGAAATTAAGATTCACACTCTGATTTTTTATTCAAAAGCTAGGTCAGGAGGGCTCCATGTGGCTATTTTACAAACATAATACTAGCTCAACCCCAATTAAGATAAAAAGAGTTCTTTTGATAGAAATTCAGGGTAGATTTTAAAAGACTTGAAATCCATTATATGCTTCATCACTCTTACTTGAGATGAACATAAAAGTCACTGTGTGACAACCTCAGAGCCCACTCCATTTCCGCTTGGCCTAATTACAACACTTAACATCAAACTGCAAACTAAGTTAATGATGCAGTATTTTCTGTATGTCTTCCTGCATTGCTTCTTGCACAGTTACCTGTCCTCAATCTTAGTGGTGCAAAAGGCCAAATGATTCATTTGTTCACAATCCAATGTTGAAGGTTAGATTCAAAGAGAGGCTGTTTGCTGATTGTCTTGTTGGTTGTGTATGGGTGTATTCAGGAAGTAGGTTATCTAAAGTCTAGATAATTCATACCTGGAGACAATTAATTTTTTGAATTCTCTTTGCTTGCCCTTCTGGACTTCTCCCCATTCTTTTTTTTTAATTTGTTTTTTTATATTTATTTATTACTTCAGGTTACATCTCCATCACAGTGTCCTCTTTCCACCCCTCCCAGTCCTGCCCTATCACCCTCTACCCCCATCCCTTCCTCCCACTCCTCTGGAGCAGAGTGTCCCTATATAACAGTCCCCCACCCCAGTTCAGCAGTCATATGAGGGCCAAGAGCCTCCTCATACACTGGGGGCCTACAAGGCAGTACCACTAGGGCAAAGTGTCTCATTGATAGGAAACAAAGTCTATGTTCCTGTTCCCTTTGGTGCATTGGTTGTAGTATAGTTATTCTGTACCATATGGCTAAAATCCGACTATATGTGAATAGATGCCATGTGCATCCTTCTGAGTCTGGGTTAGCTCACTCAGGATGAATTTCTCTAGTTCCATCCATTTGGCTGCAAATTGCATGATTTTGTTGTTTCTGATGGCTGAGTAGTATTCTACTGTGTAAATGTACCACAATTTTTTTTTATCCATTCCTCGGTTGAGGGACATCTGGGTTGTTTCCAGTATCAAGCTATTACAGATAAGGCTGCTATACCCTTTTTGGAATTTTTTTATGGAGTTCCCTCCTTTTCCCAGATAGCTGGAAGCTTGGTTGTTAGAATTCTTAAGCATGCAAATACAAAACCCACTTCCACCACATTCGATTGAATAAAACAAGTCACAGGCTTAATACAAAGTGGAGGGAATGCCTAAAAATTGGTCTGTTTGATGCAATCAAAGAAACTTGTAGTTTCTGATCAACATCATGTATCAAAAACTAAAATCATATATCAACCCAGTTTGAATTGCACTATTAATGAAATGTTTGTATCATTTATCATTATTTTCCTTTCTTCAAAATTGTGGAAGAATGGGAAAGAGATGAAGAGACTTCACTGTGTACCATAACATGAAGATGATCTAGAAACTCCTGTTGTATAGTTCTTAGTTTGTGTCTGTATTGTTATGTAGTATAAGACAGACACAAACATCATAACCTCACTTGTGGAAATCATGAACTTCTTGTAACAGAACATATTATAAAAATGAGAAACTGCTACTATGATATTTTCATCATACATTACTTTTAGCTGTCGAGCTCTAGCATATGAGATTATTTTGGTGAATATCTGTGAGCATTTGATAATAATATGATCTTTTAAATTTTTAGTTAGCAATCCTATACTCGTCAAATAAATACCACTGGTTTATTATGCTCTATCTGTGTGTGTGTGTGTGTGTGTGTGTGTGTGTGTGTGTGCACGAATGCAATTGCAACTCTATTCCTGTGGAAGTCAGAGGACATCAAAACCTATAAATACCTTCTGCTTTTTTGAAATATGGTCTCTCAATTGTCACGTTATATAAAGCAGGCTACCTGGACTGTAAGTTTCTGAGGATTTTCCTGTCTCTGTTTTCCCCTGTTGCCATAGGTAATTTAGGATTCTACATGAACACTGGCTTGTCGAGCACTATGTAGTTTCTAAGGCTCCATATTCAGATCGGTATGCTTGTGTCTCTGACTCTACCCAACTTCTTTGTGCTTTGGAAATTATATTCTTTTTTTTAAATAATTTTTTTATTTCTTCAAGTTACATCTCAGTCACCATCCCTTCCCTACTCCCCCCTCCCGTCCCACCCTTCCACCCTCCCACCCTCAACACCCCCATTCTCTATCCTTTTTTTTTTTTAGTTTAAGGTAGATCTTTTTCCCCCCAACATCTCCCCCTTTCAGTCCAACAAAGGGTTCTTCCTCTTATAACAATAAATACAATACAAAACAACAGAAATAAATAGGCCACAATTATGTGAGTTATATGGCGTAGCATACATTCCCAATGTCTAGTCCATATGTATTTGGCCCCTGACTTAAACATTCTACTATCTAACCATCTCCATGAGTTTAAAGTTCTATATGTAACTCAGCTTTCATACTAACTTGCATCACAATTTTAAAAATATCTTCTTAGATCCAGAAGACCCTCTTGATTCCTAAACAACTCAAAATTTAACTATGAGACTCTAGCTATCTATTCTTCAACCACCTCAGAGACCTGAGAGGGATAAATATATCTGATTATATAGGAAGTGTAGGGACTTCAGCTTCTAAAACTATGAAATGACATACCAGTGGCTGCCTGGCAGTTCCCATTCTCTCTATATACATTACAGCATCAATCTTCAGCCGTTTGGCCCTATTTCTCTGACAGACATTGATTGTAGAGCATGAATTATGAAGGACTTACCTACCCTGTCTTGGCAGAGCTAGGCTGTCCACTTACCTGCTTCCAAGTTTTGTCCTTTTTGGACAGCAGTCTGTCTACAGTTGAAGCAAGGGGTTTTTCTTGCCAAGAGATAGGCTTGCCACTAATTCAACCATCTCACACTGGAGATTCTCCAATGCTCATCTTCTACTTGGAGTAGAATAGGGGGTGCTATCAGGAGCTGACATATCTCGATATCAAAAAAATCTTAATTTAAGAAAACATCTTTGAATGCCATAATCTGCAGATCTCTTGTGGTTTTTAAAGACACCCTATCTATCTCTTGTATGTAGATAAGCAAATACTGCTTGTCTCTTAACAACTTGATTTCTGAGTAGCTTAGAGAATAGCTATGATAGACTGTCATAGTAACTAACAAAATGACACGCTTGCATGACTATGAGTTTGCATTTCTTAATTATCCTAAACAATTTATGATGTTTGGTATCAATAGGCCAAACTCCACATTTCATTTTTAAGCATTACTAGGTACAATACCTTTAAGAAGTGTTACCCTTAATTTTGTATCACTATACAAAGATCAATACTATTGTGGCCAAATATAATCTTAATTTTGTATCAATATACAAAGATCAATAATGATATAGTCCAATACAATCTTAATTTTGCATTAATATACAATGATCAATACCAATTTCGCCAATATAGTATTAATTTTGTATCAATATACAAAGGTACAAGGGCATATTCAATAATCTGTCCTTTTTTCTTGATCTTTCCTATACTATGTCTATGTCCCATTTTTTCTCATGTCTATTCACTCCTACATAGGAAAGAAAGAAGGATACAGAAAAGAAAAAGATAGAAGTCCCTGGGTCTAACCTCAAAAACCCATTTAACAAGACCATTTAACAGCTTGTAGTCTCTTCCCCTAAATAACAAAATTTTCTGTTATGCATCAAATAACCAAAAGGTGGGGTAAACACCCTCCCCACCTTCTGGGGATGGGACGTCGCTCTCTTAAAATGACTTCCTGCTGATTTGGGACGTAGTAAACCTGTTTGGGGCCCAAATAAGAATGGAAAAATGGTTAAAAATGTTAATAGAATCATTTGATGTTCAGTCCTTTTGTGCTCAGCTATTTAGATGTCCTAAGAAGTTCATAGACAGAAGCTGATCTTCAGAGCTTTACTGAAGTTCTCACTGGAACAGTCTGTGGAGCTGAACGATCTTAGCGATTTTGAGTTGTTGTGGTTGTAGACTTTTGAGGAAACAGCTATTGAGGAAGTCTGCAAGGCTGGATCATCTGGGCCACTCGTCTTCTTTGGTATCTGATCTGTTTTCTGCTGAGGTTTCCATTGTCCAGTTGTCCCTGGATTCCTTGAATGGATGATTTAAATTTCCTGGAAAAATAAGAACAGAGCCCTGCCCTAATCCTAACTCTGCGACAATTACTTTTTTTTTGGGGGGGGGGGTCAGGTAATATTTCTCCTGAAGCAAATTTGGTTTTTTGACAATATATAAAGTATTATCTTTCAATCTGGATTAAAGAAGAAATTATTTTGTTATTTTGGAGCTAAATAAACCTTTAGTGTATATATTTTGAGATCTCAAAGGACAATTTGTTTGCATTGAGCATGCCTTTTGTATGTAGCTTTTAAACTAAATCCTTCCAAATCCTATGTGCCTGTCTCTCCATTCTAAGTATTGGGAGAGAAAGACCTGTGGTTCCAAACTGAAGGGATTAAAGATGTGCTCCATCACCCCTGGATCGAAGTTTTTCTCTATTTAGAGCTTGTTTTGTATCAGGCTGACCTTGAGCTCTGAGATCTGCCTGTTTCTGTCTTTGTTGTGTTGGGATTAAGGGTGTATTCTTCTCGAATGATAGAATTAAGGGTGTGCATCATCACCACCCTGTTCCTTGTAACTCTAGAATTTATAAGACAACTAACTCTATAGTGCTCCTCCAGACTCTGCTGAAGTTAAAGGCATGGGCTAACACCAAGCATTTCATGTATTTTACCTTAGCTCTAAGTTTTTTCGACTCTTGGATGTTTATAAAACCAGGTTGAACAGCTATAACCTTTAATTTATTTACAGTGTTTTTGACCTGTTACCTGATTTTTAAAAAATTAAAAAATTAATTTATTTGTTGCTTCAGGTTACATCTCCATCATATTATCCTCTTTCCCCCCTTCCCAGCCCTGCCCTCCCATTATCTACCCCCTAACACTTCCCTCTTGCTCCTCTGGAGTGGAGTGTCCCTACATAACAGTCCCTCTCCCCAGTTGAGAAGTCGTATGAGGGCTCAGAGCCTCTTCATACACTGGGGGCCTATAAGTCAGTACCACCAGTGAAAAGTGTCTCATTGCTAGGAAGGGAAAACTAAAAAACAGACCAACAAACAAACAAACCAACAAAACACACAACAATAGCAAAAAAAGAAAGAAAAGAAAAAAAACTCTATGTCCATGTTCCCTTTGGTGTGTTGGTTGTAGTACAGATATTCTGTACTATATAGTGAAAATCCTACTAAAGTGAATAGATGCCATAGGCATCCTTCTGAGTTGGGGTTAGCTCACTCAGGATGAGCTTCTCTAGTTCCATCCACTTGTGTGCAAATTGCCTAATTTCATTGTTTCTGATAGTTGAGTAATATTCCATTGTATAGATGTACCACAGTTTTTTAATCCATTCTTCAGTTGAGGGACATCTGGGTTGTTTACAGTTTCTAGCAATTATAAATAAGGTTGCTATGAACATAGATGAGGAAACATCCTGATGATTCTGTGAGGAGTCATTTGGATGTATACCCAGAAGTGGTATGACTGGGTCCTGAGGCAAAGCTATTCCAAGATTTCTAAGATATCGCAAGACTCACCTCCATAGTGGTTGCACAATCCTACACTCCCACCAGCAATGGAGGAGGGTTCCCCTTTCTCCACACCCTTGCCAGCATGTGCTGTCATTTGAGCTTTTGATCTTAACCATTCTGACAGTTGTGAGATGGAATCTCAGAGTCGTCTTGAGTTGCATTTCTCTGATGATTAAGGATATTGAGCATTTCTTCAGTTGTCTTTCAGCCATTAGGGATTCCTCCTTTGTGAATTCTGTATTTAGCTCCGTCCCCCATTTTTTGATTGGATTATTTGGTTTCTTGGCATTTAATTTCTTGATACTTTTGATGTGTTCTTGAATTCGGTTTGCTTGTATTTTATTAAGTATTTTTGCATCTATGTTCATGAGGGAGATTGGTCTGAAGTTCTCTTTCTTTGTTGGGTCTTTGTGTGGTTTAGGAATGAGGGTGACTGTGGCCTTATAGAATGAGTTTGACAGTGTCCTTTCTGATGCTATTTGGTGGAAGAGTTTGGAGAATATTGGTGTTAGCTCCTCTTTGAAGGTCCGGTATAACTCCGTGCTAAAGCCATCTGGCACTGGGCTTTTTTTTGGTTGGGAGATTTTTAATGACTGTTTCTATTTCTTTAGGGGTTATTGGGCTTTTTAATATGTTAATCTTATCTCGATTTAGTTTTGGTAGGTGGAACCTATCGAGAAAATTGTACATTTCGCTTAGGTTTTCAAATTTGGTGGAATATAGATTTTTAAAGTAGGACCCAAATATTCTCTGGATCTTCTCAATGTCTGTTGGTATTTCTCCCTTTCCATTTCTGATTTTGTTGATTTTAGTTTTTTCCCTCTGCCTTTTAGTAAATTTGGCTAAGGGTCTGTCTATTTTCTTGACTTTCTCGAAGAACCAACTCTTGGTTTCATTGATTCTTTGTATAGTTCTTTTTGTTTCTAAGTTGTTGATTTCAGCCCTAAGTTTGATGATTTCCTGCCTTCTGCTCCTCTTGGGAGTGTTTTCTTTTCTTTTTTTTTTTTTTCCAATTCACCCAGTTTAGCTGCTAATTTGCTAATAAAAGCTGTCACAATTTTCTTTTTGAAGGCACTTAGTGATATGAACTTTCCTCGTAGCATAGCTTTCATTGTGTCCTATAGGTTTGGGTATGTTGTGTCTTCATTTTTGTTGGATTTTAAGAAGTCTTTGATTTCCTTCTTTATTTCTTCCCTGACCCAGTAGTCATCCAGTAAAAAGTTGTTCAATTTCCATGTGTGTGTCTAGGCTTTCTGTTGATTCTTTTGCTGTTGAAGACCAGCTTTATTCCATGGTGATGTGATAAGATACAAGGGATTATTTCAATTTTCTTGTATCTGTTGAGACTATCTTTGTGTCCAACTATATGGTCGATTTTGGAGAAGGTTCTGTGAGATGCTGAGAAGAAAGTGTATTCATTGTGTTTGGGTGAAACGTTCTGTAGATATCTGTTAGGTCCATTTGGTTCATGATCTCTGTTAGACTCAATATTTCTCTGGTTGGCTTCTGTCTTGATGATCTGTCCATTGTTGTGAGTGGGTGTTGAAGTCTCCCACTACTAATGTGTTGTGATCGACGTGCGATTTAAGTTTTAGAAGCGTTTCTTTTGCAAATGTAGGTGCCTTTGTATTTGGGGCATAGATGTTCAATATTGAGATGTCCTCTTGATGAATATTCCCTTTAACGAGTATGTAATGCCCTTCTCTGTCTTTTTTTTTTTTATTAACTTCAGTTGTAAGTCTATTTTGTTTGATATTAGGATGGCTACTCCAGCTTGCTTCCTGGGTCCATTTGCTTGGAAAACCTTTTCCCAGCCCTTTACTCTGGGATAGTGTCTATGTTTCATAGTGAGATATATTTCTTGTATGCAGCAAAAAGACGGGTCTTGTTTTCAGATCCAATCTGTAAGCCAGTGTCTTTTTATTGGGGAGTTGAGTCCATTGATGTTGGTGGATATTAGTGACCAGGGGTTGTTATTTCCCATTAGTTTGGTATATGTGATTGTCCTGTGCCTCTTTTGATTTAGTTGCTGTGGAGTTTTCTATTTCCTCTGTTTTCTTGGGTGTAGCTTTCCTTCTAGGATCTTCTGTAGGGCTGGGTTTGTGGGTAGATATTGTTTAAATTTGACTTTGTCATGGGATATCTTGTTTTCTCCATCTATGTTGATAGAGAGTTTTGCTGGGTATAGTAGTCTGGCTGGGCACCTATGTTCTCTCGGGGCTTGTAGGACATCTGTCCAGGCCCTTCTAGCTTTTAGAGTTTCTGAGGAGAAGTCAGGTGTAATTCTGATTGGTCTGCCGTTGTATGTTACTTGACCTTTTTCTCTTACAGCTTTTAATATTCTTTCTTTGTTCTGTACATTTGGCGTTTCAATTATTATGTGGCGAGAGGTGTTTCTTTTCTGACCTAATCTGTTTGGTGTTCTGTAAGCCTCTTGTATTTTTATTGGCATCTGTTTCTTCAGGTTTGGGAAGTTTTCTTCTATGATTTTGTTGAAGATATTTCCTGGACCTTGGCATTGGGAGTCTTATCTTTCCTCTATGCCTATAACTCTTAGGTTCCGTCTTTTCACTGAGTCCTTGATTTCTTGGATGTTGTGGGTGGGAGATTTTTTAGCTTTCTCATTTTCTTTGGATGTTGTACTTATTTATTCCATCGAATCTTCCATGCCTGAGATCCTGTCTTCCATCTCTTGCATCCTATTTTTGATATTCACATCCATAGTTCCTGCTCTTTTCCCTTGATTCTCCATTTCCACTTTTAACTCTGACTGTTTTCTTTATTGTTTCCATTTCCATTTTCATGTCTTGAATGGTTTTATTCGTTTTGTACATTTCCTGCTCCAGTTTGCTTGTCTTTGTCTGGAAATCTTTCATTGCTCTGTCCTTTTTGTGTTCAAGCTGAGCCACCTTGGCTTGGAGCTCTTTAATGGTGTTATGAGTTGTTTTCAATCGTGAAACTGTGGCTTCTTTGATTTAAGTTCTTCTTGAAAGGACTCTATCACTTTCCATAATGTAGAATTGTCATCGTTTTAATGTGTTTCTGCTGTTGTGAGGTCGTCAGAATTGGATAAACTAGGATAGTTTTGCGTTGTTGGAGTCATATTTCCTTGATTTCTGTTTTTTCTTGGACCTTTGGCCATATGGATGTGTTTAGTTATCTGCTCTCGTTGTCTTCTTGTCTTGGATCCACAGGGGGCGTTTTCATGTAGCAGTTGGATTGCTTGGCGATCTGTCGTTGCTTACAGGGGGATCTCAGTGTCACTGTGCTTCTAATAGCCTGAAGCACTGTGAGCTGGTGCAGCCTATTCCCAGATAATGAGGAATGGCCCAGGATTTTTTCACTGCTCCCAAGCAGACCTCTCTATGTTGCACACTGAGTGTTCAGCCTGCAGTGGCTCACATGGTATGGTCCTGTTTGCCTAGGCACAGATTCTGTGGACTGTGGATATCCCCAAGGAGTCTGAGAGGGCCCAACTCCATGCCTGATATGTCTGGGCTTTCCAGAATACAGATGTGGTCCCCCTTGCTTCTGGCCTCCACATTTTGGAACCCTCAGCCTCTGTGCACCTCAGCAGCGAGCCCCGTCTCTGTGCATGTCCCGCCCCACCACTTTGCTGTGCACGCTTCCATCCTGCTGCTTTGCTGCTGGCACACGCCTGTGGCCCGTCACCCATGGCATCACTGTAGCGTGCTGCTAGGACTCCCATGGGTCCGCAACATTTTTTAAATAGGTTGAAGGTTCGCATGGGGTGTGTGGTATCCAGTAGACTAGTGAGTGATCCCGTGTGGGGGTCAGAATCTGC
The DNA here is from genome assembly GCA_907164525.1 of Lophiomys imhausi. NCBI lineage: Eukaryota > Metazoa > Chordata > Mammalia > Rodentia > Muridae > Lophiomys > Lophiomys imhausi. Next base: position 2,667,759 of record CAJQZJ010033689.1, on the reverse strand, counting down.
TGCCGCCGCCACCGACCCCCCCCACGCAGTGCAAGCTGCTGCCATTGCTAAAACTTCCAAGGGTCTGCAACCTTTTCTAAATAGATATAAGGTCTGCGTGGGGTTTGGGGTGCCTAGTAGGCTGGTGAGTGATCCTGTGTGGGGTCTGAATCTGCCTGCTGGGTATGAGAGTCGATCTTACCAGGCATCTCTCCCGATGGGAGTTCCCGATTCCCGGATTCAGAGGCTTTCGTTTCCGAGAGAGGTGGGGGAGAGCCTTGCCCAGGGACTTTTAATGGTCTCTTGGGAACTGGGTGAAACCCAGGGCAGGTCTAGTACCTCAGATTTTTATACAGTGTCCAACATCTCTGTGCTTTTATGGCTGTTTTCCCCAAGTTCAAAATGTGTCCGCGTGGGTTGCCGCCATCTTGGATCCTTGGAAATTATATTCTTTTTCTCTTATTTTTCTGTAAGATGGTAAAGGACTTTGTTAAAATGTCAAACTATTTTTGTCCTCTGGTCTCTATCTCCTTTTGTATCCATCCATTTTTGCTTCATAAAACTGAAGTTACAGCATATAAATGTACATGTTGTCATGTACTGACTTCTCTCCTGAACCTGGTTTGCTATTTCTGACTAGTACAGTAAAATTGTGTTGAGAAAATAATTATGTGTCGTTGCAAAACAAACAAATGACCCTCTTGGGACATTTCATACGATACCATAAAAATTAATCTGTGGACCTTTCTATACCTGCTCAGCTTAGGTGCATTACACAATGGCAAATATAGAATTCAGTTCCCCAATTATCTAAATTAAATAAAATCATATTACATTTTTGCCTCAAATGTGGATTATTTCAGTTGCACAGCTGTGGTTAAAATTAAGTGCTTCTCACAGGTGTTCTACATCTTCTCTCTAAGCAAATAAACAGTAGTCATTCCCACTTTATATAAAAACAAATTTAAACTTCACCCATGTTCTTCTGTTCCTGAACAAATGTCCAATGTTCTACAACATTCAATTCAAATGAAAGATACAGTATTGATTTGAAGTAGATATGCACGTCCAAGGGCTTAGATATTTTAAATTATCTTCTCCCCCATTGGTGGCACTGCTGGAGAGATTTAGGAGGTCTGTGCTTGTTGGAGGAAGTGTAATACGGAACGTGGACTTTGAAAGTTTGTAACCGTTTGTGTTTATTACTTTGTCCTTGCAGTTTAAGATGTGGGTTCTTAAATTCCTGCTGCTCCTATGGCTGCTTCTTGCATTGCTTCCCTTCTGTGATGGACCCTTATTCCTCTGGAGTCATCAGCCAAAATAAGCCCTTTCTTCCTCCATTACCTGCTTTTCACCATGATAGTTTGTCATGGTCACAAAAATAACCTGCAGATACCGTCTTTTCAAGTAGCGAAATATCCATTAAAATGGTTTTCTGATTGAGTTTTCCTTCTGTGTTTCTGTTTCTTACTCTGACAGATTATTCCATCCTGACACCCTGCTATGATCTCAGGTGTTTTCCCTTGTAAGTTCTTGAGTATTTTTCTATTTGTGTTGTAAACTTCCTTAGAAGTTAATTCCTTTTGTTCTACAACTTCTCAAATTAGAAAAATAGCTTGAGTCGTGAGTGTGTGCGTGCGTGAGTGTGAGCGTGAGCGTGAGCGTGAGCGTGAGCGTGTGCGTGTGTGTGTGTGTGTGTGTGTGTGTGTGTGTGTGTGTGTGTGTATTTGGGTGCAGATACACACGTGTGTTCATGTGGAGGTACAAGAACAACTTTAGGTATCCTTCCTGAAGTGTCATCCTCCTTTGGAAAGAAGAGCTCCCTTTGACCATGAGATCAAAAAGAAGACTACCTGGCCAGATTCTGCAAGGCTCTGTTTCCTTGTCACTAGAATTAAAGCATATATCCTTATTCCTAGATTTTATTTTTTATGTGTACTATGGGCACTGAACTCAAGTCTTTGTGCTTACAAGATAAGCACTTCACCATCTGAACCATCTCTCTAGCCTGTATCTGATAGTTTCTGACTTTTGTGCCATAATTACATTTTTGTGTTTGGTATAACATACTTATTTCAATGGAGATACTGAATGAGAACATATACAGAATTACAATTTTATGAAACGTTAATTTAATCTAAAGAAGATTAAAGTAATTGTTGTACATATTTTGACAAAATATTTAAAAGAGTTTTCATAAATTTTATTCAATTAATTTGAGAATACAAATGCAAACATGTATTGTGTAAATGCATTTTAATATCAGGAAGTATATTAATATGTGTTCAAATGCTACATATATATACATGTCTATGTGTATTTGTGTGTGTTTCTGTGTCTGTGTGTGCACATAATTGCTACCAATATGCATGGCATATTTTTAACTGTGCAGTGCATTATACATAGAGAGTTAGAATTACTTGTCTCCTGTATTTTAGTTCTTGTCATTCTCTGGTATTAATTTGATTCCTGTATATTTTATTATATGCTTTCTGGAGTGTACAATTGATATAATAAAGTTTCTAGTTAAGACTGGTTTTGGTTTATGTTCAGTTTTTTTTTTTTTTTGCATAGGATTTCATTCTTTCGTTCATGTTTCTGCAATACTACACCATAAACTTTCATGTTATTTATTAAAATCCTGTTATTACATGTATGAACTAATCACTTTATGTGTTTGCCTTGTGAGTCAGATAAGAGTGAATTATGTAAGTTAAAGTACATTTATACTATTTTTAAATATTTACTTATGCAGGTACTTTGGCTGATTTTAAAAATTTTCTTTTGGGATTTCAACTATTAGAGAAGAAATAGTTTGTCTCACATGAGTGAAGCACTGGATTAAATTTCCAAGCCACACACGCATAGAGGAATTCTACAGTTCACTAAAACTTTACATGAATGTAATATATTTCTTCATTACTAAAACTGTAGTAATTATAAAGTTATAGAAACACACACAAAGTATAAAACAAACAAGCAGAGAGAAAACATGGGATTTAAGGTACAGGAAGTTCACAAAGAGGGCCACCATTATCTATATAAATAGCTCACCATCCAAGTGATTTGTTGAGAATAGGATGTTGATTCAAATCTATAGATACTAAGATCACTGTTTATAGATGGGGGTTAAGAATGGAATGATGATTTATAATACCAAATACATGTAAGAAAAAATATTGTTATAAACACTAAAAAAATATAGCCGTAGTGAAAATTACTATGAGAAAATACTGGCATGTATAATGAAAAGTAAAAAGAAGTTTAATTAAACCTGAAGAATGTAAATGTTAAATTCGGAGGCTGAGCATATAAAGTGCCTGCCCACAATGTAGAAAGATTTAGGTTTGATTGCCAGGACTGAGAGCCTTTATATAGTGGTATTCTTTATAGAAGAAGTGTAGCCCCACTGCTCTGAGGATATAGAGAGCAGAGCAGAGAAATTCATGTTCATTCTTGGCTGTAGAGTAAGTTCCAGAGTAGCCTGGAATACATGAGACCATGTTAGAAAATTAACCAAAGTAATATAAGAAAATGTACATGTGACTTTATTTCTATGCCATTATATTCCTAAGATGTTGACCAGGAACAACCTTGTCCACTGGTGAGAGAAACCCAACTTAAAGCAGAGTTCCGTGAGCACCCAGCATGAACACTTCAGTCACAAACTGGGTTAATTAATCCGTTCTGTGGAACCCAGTGAAGGTTAACTGCAAGGAAGGTGTAGCTAGCAATTTCAAATCCATTTTCTCATTTATTCTTGCCTAGTTCTATGAAGTGAAATAATACATAAATGGAGAAAAAGAGTCCAATGACAGGGAAGGTAACTACTTCTGTTTTCTCCCTGAGAGACTGAAAAATCTCTCCTTAGCCTGGCATTTGGAGAAAGAAATTAATTACAGAGTCACAGGTACAACTCAGCAGTTAATTGATCCAACCAATACATTAACAAAGTAGCACTCTGCTGTGAAGAGCAGGCAGCTCAGCCATCCCTGACCTACAGTGAACATTGCCACAGTGAGCCGGCCCCCGATGCCTGTCACCTGAGTGGCATCATGTGATCTGAGAAGACTGAGTGATGTTTTGTGACTACTCTAAGGATAAAGACACCAATCTGACTTATGTACATTCAGATATATTTGTCCAATGGTCTGCTGTAATTTGCACCAAATAAATGTAGTGAACATTTTGTTTATTCAGATAATTATAGTTACACATTTTATATTTGCAATAGTGAGATTTCACCTTAGCTCCACAATTAATTACCCACTTCCCTACATGCTAGTGAGGTCCTGTGGGAGTGTATAAAAGTTCCAGCATTCAAATAGTTATAAAGTAGCATGTGTTCTAATTGCTTATGTTCTTTTCTATATGATCTTTCTTACTTCAGCAACTTCTAAACAGTTTGTAAGTCCACATATTTGCACTTACCCATGTGGAGATTTTATTAACATAAATAATTATTATTGGAACAACAGTTATTTACTTAACATTATACTTGGCTTTATTTTTTTACATGAAAGAAAACTTCATTCGTTCATCGGATGGGTGTTATATGTGTCTTGTTCTTGAAAATAAATGAACTCAAAGTGACAAATAGTAAAGTGACAAAAGTAAAGGGACAAAGGATTTCTAACCCTCACTGTGTAGGTTCTCTAGTCTTTCACTGCATACAGAGACTAGATATGAGATTCTAGAGAAGTTCATGAGAAAATAATCCTGAGAAACCAACTAGTAATGAAATATGGAATTTTCAGCTTCTCCTTATATTTAGCTCAGCATTCTCTTTTTGGGTGATTATACATAAGCTGCTTGAAGTTTCTGTGTTTCAGCTAGAGATCTTGATTACATTACATTGCTCTAGTAATTTGGTGTTACTTGTGCATTTAATATTTGAAGACCAACAATAAGTGCTTTAAGGGTTAGGCCATATTATTGCTAAAGGGAAGCTGCCTTTCGAGATATATGTGACTGTAAAGTATTTTCAGAGTATGGAGATTTGAACAGCACTTGGAGAAGACACATGCTAGACTAGTCCCTGACAGTCACAACTATAAACTCTCACTCCCATGTTCAGATAGAACAACAACCATGCTACTAATCACTATAAATAAATAAATAAATATATACAAAACTTAATATATATGTATACATAAACATATACACACATATTCATATACATGTTTATATATATACATATATATGTATATATATATGAACCAAATCATTGGTGATATTTGCTTTAGATTTATTTTAGAGCTCAGTTTCCTTCTGTCCACATTCCAAGGTGGTGACATAGAAACTTAGGAGAATGGTTTTTGTTACTAAACTGATTTGGTTTTATTAAAAAGGAGTAGCTAAAAAAAGTTCTAATTTTAAACAAAAATGGTTCCTAATTGACTGTAAGTAAGTGAAGACATGGTGAATCTCAAGGATCAGTTTTCTTCACTGGCAAATGAAGTCAAATAGCATTATTTCTAGGTTCTGAAGCTTCACCTGCCTCTGTTTTCTAGAAACATCTGATCAGAATATTGCTCTAAATGCACAATAGTTGCATTCTCAGAATTGTCATGCTAAAGATTCATTTGACACAGTTGTGAAACAAGTCTGAGGAACCACACTGTGATTTATCTTCAAACATTTGCACAAAACACCAAAGTAATGTTTTTTCCTACTTTTAATAGAATTGATGTTCCCAGAAGTATAAACCACTTTAAATACACATGATATTACTAGACAAAAATTAAACAAGTCTCTTGGTATTATGTTTTACATATTTGTGATTCGAGAAAACTAGCTTAAATTGTACAATAATTCGTAACTATTGACTTGATACTTGAGTGGAAAGACAAGTAGAAGGGAAGAGAGTGGGCATATAATTTTCAGACAGTTTTCTTGCCATGATTTGTTAGGTACATTGACAAATCCTTCAATCCCAGCTTCATTGATTTTCCTATTGAAAAGTGACAAAAAATGGACCTTGAGACCTTGTTTGGAGGTTGTAGCAGGGGAGCACAGCTACTCTGTATACCCTTAACCGAAGATGGGGAAGGTCATCCTCTTCAACCAAGTGCACAGATTCGGGAGGGACTCACATGGAGCGGTGAGGGAGGAAGGGGACATCTGCTTAGCCAGCCAGATCAGCCAAATCAACCCTAGAGATCAATGCGATGACAGATGTCCCAGCCAGATCTCCCTCACCTCCGAACTCATTGGCACAGGCGACAACTTCCTGAACAGAACACCAGTAGCTCAGGCTCTAAGGCCAACAATCAATAAATGGGACCTCATGAAACTGACAAGCTTCTGTAAGGCAAAGGACACTCTAATTTCAACAAAATGGCAACCTACAGATTGAGATTTCTTTCCCAACCCCACATCTGACAGAGGGCTTATATCCATAATTTATAAAGAACTCAAGAAATTAAACACCAATAAACCAAATCCAATCAAAAAATGGGGAACAGAGCTAAACAGAGAATTCACAAAGGAGGACTCTCTAATGGCAGTGAGACATTTGAAGAAATGCTCAATGTCCTTAATCATCAGAGAAATGCAACCCAAGACAACTCTGAGATTCCATCTCACACCTGTCAGAAAGGCTCAGATCAAAAACTCAAATCACAGCACTTGCTGGAAAGGTTGTGGAGAAAGGGGAACTCTCCTTCTTTGCTAGTGGGAGTGCAGGCTTGTGCAATCACTATGGAAGTCAGTCTGGTGAAATCATAGAAAACTTGGAATAGCCCTATCTCAAGACTGAGCCATACCACTTCTGGGTATCCACCCAAATAATTCCCCACCAAACCACAAGGACATATCCTCATCTGTGTTCATAGCAGCCTTTTTTGTAATAGCTAGAAACAGGAAATAACCCAGATGTCTTTCAATTGACGAATGCATAAAAAAATTGTGGTACATTACACAGTGGAATACTACTCAGCTATCAGAAACAAGGAAATCATGCAATTCTCAACCAAATGGATGGAACCAGAAAAGCTCATCCTGAATGAGCTAACCCACACTCAGAAAGATGTACATGGCATCTATTCACTTATAATCGGATTTTAGCCATATAGTACAGGATAACTATCAGACAACCAACACACTAAAAGGATCAGGAACATAGATTTTGTTACCTATTAATGAGAAAATTTGCCCTAGGGGTGCTTCCTTGTAGGCCTCCAGTGCAAGAGGAAGCTCTTATCCCTCATAAGACTGTTGAACTGAGAAGGGCTGATTGATATATAAGGATACTACACATTGGAGGAGCAAGCAAGTGTGATGGGTAGGAGAGGGAGGAGAGGGTGGGTCGGTGGAACTGGGAGGGGTGGAAGGAAGGCACTGTGATGAAGATATAACTTGAAGTAATAAATAAACAAAAAGTGACAAAATATAGAGACAAATGTTTGATTTCCATTTTGCTTTACTCTTATTTTGAGACAAATTTCTGTGATTAAATGTGCACACATGTAATATAAATTTCATCAGTGCAACTTGTACCATTGATTTTTATTCACTAGCCAGTTTTATATCTAGCCCAGATACCAGTCAAACCATACACATTGTCTTACAGTTCATAAGTATAAAAGGAGTATGCTTGCAATTGAGATGTAACTTGAAGAAATAAAAAATAAAGAAAAAAAGGAGTATGCTTAAATGAACTATTACATTCATCATAAAAGATTATACCATTCCCCAAAATGATCCTTTTGTATATGCTATGTAATAAATATTATGCTTCTAATGAGACATTTTTTGATAATGGATCAAAGCTATGTCTTAATTTCCTTTTCATTGGAAATATGTTGTTATTTTCCACCTAAATGATAGAATAACAGTGATTACTCACAAATACATTTAGGGTTGAGAAGAAGGTGTTGATACAGTGCTGAAGAGCAAGTCTGAGGACCTGAGTTCATATTCTCAGCACACCAGGAAAAGCTGGTTCAGTTGCATGCCTGTAATAGGAAAGTAGACACAGAGGGATCCTATGGACTTAATGGCTGGCAGAAACATTGATCTGTAGGTTCAGTTAGAGACAGTGTCTATAACATTTAGGTGGACAGGGATAGAAAAATATATCTGGTGTTGATATTGATCTCTGATCTTAACCCAAGTAGATATCTTTGTATGTACGCACACATAGACACACACACACACACACACACACACACACACACACGCACGCACGCACGCACGCACGCACACACACATCACAGACACACACAAATTACACACACACATCACAGACACACACACATCACAGACATAAAATATGTAGATTTCTAATTTTGTATCATTAGATTGAAACACTATCTTTCAATCTGAAGAAATAAACATGTTTGTACATAAAAATTCAATAGAGAGTAAGCTATTTTTATTCACACATTTGGTCTGTTGAACCTGAAAACCATGTAGCAACTTGAAAATAATATAATATCCTACTTAATTAGAGCCAAAGCTGAGGTTCTACCTGTACTGTTGTTTTCTTACAACTCATGAGGATGGATGCAATACTTGACTTGTCAGTAAAGATGTTTCACAAAATAATCATATTAATGAGTGGTAGGCACTAAAGAATGGATGTGTCTGGTGTACATATTTGTACAATTTGCCACACATGAAAGTCACAATTGCATCATATGAGGGAGAATGTGCATGTTTCTATAAAAACATTTCTGTTTCAAATTACCAATGGCAAGTTTATCTAAACATAAAACTAAATAATGTATATGATAAAGAAGAATTTAGGGAATTCTGAAATAAAAATTAATAAAACTTTGTATGGTGGAAGTTAACATATTTTTCTATATATTTGAGCAAATATTTTCACACACATAATCAAAAATAACATTGTTTGGAACATAAATACTACAATCAAAATAAAAATTATTTTGTTAGAAGATGAAGAGATGACTCAGGAGTTAGGAGCACTGGCTGCGGTCCAGAGGATCTGGGTTCAATACTCAGCAGTCACTTACTGATTCAGCCATTTGTACATCCAGCTTCAGGAAAGCTGGTGTCCTCTTCTAGCATCTACAGATACCAGACCCACAAATGTTTCACAAGCATACTTGCAGACAAAACATATAAAATAACTACCTTCATTTTATTCAGAAATCACCAAAAGTGTTATTTCATTTTTTTCACTATATTTATGTATTTTAAACTGAGAAATAAAATTTGAATAGGGCCTCAGCTGACAGTTGCTTAAGGAAATTCAGATATTTAGTAAAACTGAATGCAGTCACCATAATGCATCTCTATTAAGTCAGGTTTAGCATATTTTATATTCTTTGTGTTAATGTGGAAATTTGATATTTACAGTGGAAAAAGTCAGTATTTCCTGAAAAAAATCAGACAAGAGGTTTGAAAGTGGTAGGTACCTACATGAGATTTCTAGTATCTTTTAATAAAATTGACATATTTATTTGCTATATCAGTTCAGAGTAATAATTATATGGGGTTTTTTTGCATATGTGTCGGGTTTTTTATTGTGTCAGAACTGTAAATCTAAACTTGATATAGTGCTATATACAAAATAGGCATTACATAAAAATACTTTAACACTAATACATTTGCGCTTTGGTTAGGCATCTAGAATTAGAGGAAATGTATGTGCACATATAAATAAACGCATAAATAAATGCATATACATGAATTCATTTTATAATTTTTATAGACGTGTTTTCTTTTTATTTTTATCTCTCTCTCCTCTTCTCTCTCTCTCTCTCTCTCTCTGTATGAATATGGCATGTACTATAGTGGGCACAGGTGTTGGAAGAGGGTAAGACATTGCCAGATGCTTGAGTCGCAGGCAACTGTGATCTGCCCTATGTTGGTTCTGAGATGTACACTTGGAGCCTCTACAGCAGCAGATGTTGTTGGTCACTGAGCAACTACTCCATGAATTCTATACCTTCCTTTTAACTGAATTCTGTGTTCTCAATTAAAGCTTACTAATATCTTTCTTCTACTTTTGAAGAATGATACTAATTTCCAACTAATGTGGATATTTTATATTGGATAACTTTATTCTGTCTTATTCAAATGAGGAGCCAGCTTAAAAGAATTTATGTTTAAATAGTGAATTCAGAAAAAAATGGCAAATGTCAGTTTGGATATAACAAGAGTTTGACCCTTGTCCTGAAATTATAGTCTACAATTGTGAATGAATTACTTTGGTCAAAGTGCATTTTGACTTCCTATATAAACATATACAAGTAGAGCATGATCTATGCATAGATCAGTCAGTCTATGTTAATTAATTACACTCTACTATATCAGTAGATGGTTTTTTCCAGTAATAAGTGATTTGCACTGATCAGTGTTCTGGAATATAGTACACATGAAGTCACTCATTGCTGAAAAGGTGAAATAATGAGTCAATTGGAAATCTTTTCCTTATTAGTTCCAAGGGCTAAGAAGGGTTAGGCATCTTCAAAGGTTACATTTGGATGAACAGAACAATCAAGTGTGAAACAAGTTAAGATTGTTTACTAATTTGTCATCATTGATTAGTTCACAGATTTCTATGAAAATTGTCAATTTCACTTAAAGAATATGGTTTCATTGCACAACGTCAAATTTCTTATGTGCACTAACTTGGGTTTTGACATTTCAAAACTCTTTAGTTATTTGGCAGGATTTCTGTTTTCTTAGTTGTTTCTGTTTGTTTTGTGCTTTTTGGTTTGTTAATTTGGAATTTTTTTTTTTTTTTTTTTGTCAGCCAAGTTTCAATTCTTTGCCAGGAAAACCACGGGACCCCTTTAGGGGAAGAAATGGCAACAGCTGTCCTCCCCAAGGCTGGTGCCACCTGGAATCTTTCAGGACAGCTTACAGTAGTGACACACTGGGCAGAGCCAGGACCAACTTGGATATATTTACTGGCCTCAGATATTAACATTTTTAAGAAAAATACATTATGTCCATAAAGTATTCATTTTATCTTTTAATGGTAAGCTTCACAGAAGCCAACTGAAAGTTTACAATTAGGGAGCGGCTGCTGTGTGGCAAATGCACTTTATTGCTTATGCCAACCTACTGGAGCTATTTTTCAGTGTTTTTTTTCTCTTCTGAAGCTGAAGAGCAGCAAGGTGAATGATTATCAGAAGCACAGCAAGTTCCTGAATAAAGCCAGCTTGGGGAAGAGATTAATCCAAGGCATGCAAACACATGGAGAGAAGAGAACTGGCTTCCAAGGCCAACAGATCCCTTTGAAGAATTTATTCCTCTGAGGTGAACCCAAGGCAACAGATTCAGCTTCATGCCATTTTCTCTAGCAAGTGAAACATGACCTGTTCTAAAACAGTATCATTACAGCATTTATTCAAAGGCTCACTCATAGAAACATTCATTCCATAGAGAATCGTTTCTGAATAAAGGACACATTTCATAAATAATGCACTTTTCTTTAAAATTATTTATCAATTCATTCCACATTTTTGGTCCTCATTTTCCTTTCCCAGTGTCACACAACCACCTTTAACCTGTGTACGGGTGGAAAGACTGACTTAGGAGATGAGGTTGATGAAGTGAATCCTTCATTTTTGCAGCATTAAAAGGACCAAATTATTGAAAGGGCAAATTAGGTGCCTTAAATCATTTACGATACATAATTATTTGCTACTGTTAAGAAAAACCTGAATGTACAGTGTTTTTTAAAATCCAACTAGTGGTCAGGTGATATATTGACTTTGGCTTCGTATATATCTTCTAGAGGCCTTAGACACAGGGTACTCACGCCTTCTCCAGGTCATGAGCTTTGTTTTTCTGTTTGTTTTTTTTTTCAATTTCTTTTTTTTTTGTTTGTTTGAATAATTTATTTTTATTTCTTCAAGTTACATCTCAATCACAATCCCCTCCCTACTCCCCCCTCCAGTCCCACTCTTCCTCCTCAACCCCCCATCCTCCACCTTTTGTTTTTTAGTTTAAGGTATATCTTTTCCACCCAACAGCTTCCCCTTTCAGTCCAACAAACGGTTCTTTCTCTTATAACAATAAATACAATATAAAACAACAGAAATAAATAGGCCACAATTATGAGAGTTATATGGCTTAGCATACATTCCCAATAACCAGTCCATATGCATTTCACACCTGACTTTAACATTCTACTATCTAACCATCTCCATGTCTGTCAGAAATGGGGCCAAATGGCTGAAAATTGATGCTGTAATATATGGAGAGAAAATAGGCACTGTCCAAGCAGCCACTGGTATGTCATTTCTTAGTTTTGGAAGCTGCAGGCCCTGCACTTCCTATATAATCAGATTTATTTATCCCTCTCTGGTCTCTGTAGTCGTTGAAGAATAGACAGCTAGAGTCTCATAGTTAAATTTTGAGTTGTTTAGGAATCAAGAGAGTGTTCTGGATCTAAGAAGGTGTTTTCAAAATTGTGATGCAAGTTAGTATGAAAGCTGAGTTAGATATAGACCTTTAAACTCAGGTCATGAGTTTTATTACCATTTGCAACTTATCATTAACTCACAACATTAGACTGTTCTCTATTACACTACACACGAACTTCAGGATATATATGAATGCCTTTGGAAAATGCTGAGTGCCTAGAAGAGACGTAGTTTTCCATGCATTTTTGTTTTTTTGGTTTTTTTTTTCTTAGAGGAACTACTGTGGATATTAATGTTACTAAGAATAAGGAAATATATTAAAAGTTGGACAATACCCTTCCCTGCCACCAATAGTCCACAACATACAATGTCATTTCTGATTTGTTGCCTCACTGCCCTCTCCTGTGAATATGGTTGGAAAATCAAAATAATGACTTGTTTGCATTTTGTTGTTGAAATGTAATAGTACAGAGTTATCGAGTGGTCCAGCAGTGGTCTAAGCATGAGCACTTTGGTGTGACACAGATTGTGGGGCAGGTTAGGCCAAAATGGACAGCAGCATTCTCTATGGCACCACAGGAAGGTTACAAATATCTTTTTAAAATTTTATTTATGTATTACTTCAGGTTACATCTCAATCATAGTGTCCTCTTTCCACCCCTCCCAGTCCTACCCTCCCACCCTCTACCCCCTATCTTTTCCATCTCACTCCTCTAGAGTGGAGTGTCCCCACATAACAGTCCCCAGCCCAAGTTCAGCAGTCATATGAGGGCCAAGAGCCTCCTCATCCACCGGGGGCATATAAGGCAGCAACACAAGGGCAAAGTGTCTCACTGACAGGATAAAAAGTCTATGTTTATGTTCCCTTGGTGCATTCATTGCAGTATAGTTATCCTGTACTACATGGCTAAAATCCAACTATAAGTGAATAGATGCCATGTGCATCCTTCTGAGTCTGGCTTAGCTCACTCAGGATGAGCTTCTCTAGTTCCATCCATTTGGCTACAAATTGCATGATTTCCTTGTTTCTGATGGCTGAGTAGTATTCCATTGTTTTTTAATCCATTCTTTGGTTGAGGGACATCTGAGTTGTTTCCAGTTCCTAGCTATTATAAATAAGGCTGCTATGAACATAAATGAGGCAACTTCCTTGTGATTCCGTGAGGAATCAATTGGATGTATACCCAGAAGTGGTATGGCTGGGTTCCGAGGCAGAACTATTCCAAGTTTTCTAAGATATTGCCAGACTGACTTCCATAGTGGTTGTACAAGCCTGCATTCCCACCAGCAATGGAGAAGTGTTCCCCTTTCTCCACACCCTCGCGAGCATGTGCTGTCATATGATCTTTTGATCTTAGCCATTCTGACAGGTGTGAGATGGAATCTCAGAGTCATCTTGAGTTGCATTTCTCTGATGATTAAGGATGCTGATAATTTCTCCAAGTGTCTCTTAGCCATTAGGAATTCCTCCTGTGTGAATTCTCTGTTTAGCTCTGTTCCCCATTTTTTTATATAAATACTTTATTTTTTTTTCTTCAAGTTACATCTCAGTCACAAACCCCTCCCTATCCCGCCCTTCCACCCTCTTCCCCCCAGAAGTTTCCCCTTTCAGTCCAACAGATGGATCCTTCTCTTATAACAGTAAGTATTATACAAAACAACAGATATAAATATGCCACATTTATGAGAGTTAAATGGCCCAGTATACCTTCCCAATGTCCAGTTTATACATATTTGGCCCCTGACTTTAGCATTCTACTATCTAACCATCTCCATGAGTTTAAAGGTCTATATCTGACTCAACATTCATATTAACTTGCAACACACTTTTAAGAGTATCTTCTTAGATCTATAACACCCTCTTGATTCCTAAACAACTCAGAATTTAACTATGAGACTCTAGCTGTCTATTCTTCAACCACCTCAGAGACCTGAGAGGGATAAATATATCTGCTTATATAGGAAGTGCAGGGCCTGCAGCTTCCAAAACTAAGAAAGGACATACCAATGACTGCCTGGACAGTTCCCATTTTCTTTTTGATTGGATTATTTGGTTTCTTGGCATTTAATTTCTTGAGTTCTTTGTAAATTTTGGATATTAGCCCTCTGTCAGATGTGGGGTTGGTGAAGAATTTTTTTTCTCAATCCATAGGCTGCCGTTTTGTTCGAATGACAGTGTCTTTTGCTTTAGAGAAGATTTTCAGTTTCATGAGATCCCATTTATTGATTGTTGGTCTTAGGTCCTGAGCTGTTGGTGTTCTGTTCAGGAAGTTGTCACCTGTGCCGATGAGTTTGAGGGTTTTTCCCATTTTCTCTTCTAGTAGATTTAGTGTGTCCAGCCTTATGTTAAGGTCTTTGATCCACTTGGACTTAAGTTTTGTACAAGGTGATAAGTATGGGTCTAATTTCATTCTTTTACATGTGGACATCCAGTTGGACCAGCACCATTTGTTGAAGATGCTGTCCTTTTTCCATTGTACGGTTTTGGCTTCTTTGTTAAAAATTAAGTGACCACTGGAGTGTGGGTTCATTTCTGGGTCTTCAATTCGATTCCATTGATCCACTGGTCTGTTTCTATCCAGTACCATGCTGTTTTCATTACTGTTGCTCTGTAGTACAGCTTGAAATCTGGGATGGTGATACCTCCAGATGATTTTTATTGTATAGGATTGATTTAGCTATTCTGGGTTTTTTGTTGTTCCATATGAAATTGAGAATTGCTTTTTCCAGGGCTATAAAGAATTGTGAAATTCACAATTTTCTTGATAGATTCCACCTACCGAAGCTAAATCAAGATCAGGTTAACAGAATAAACAGCCTTATATCCCCTAAGGAAATAAAAACAGTCTTTAAAAATCTCTCAACCAAAAAATCCCAGGGCCAGATGATTTCAGCACAGAATTCTACCAGACCCTCAAAGAAGAGCTAATACCAATACTCTTTAAACTCTTTCACAAAATAGAATCAGAAAGAACACTGCCAAACTCATTATATGAGGCCACAGTCACCCTAACTCCTAAACCATACAAATACCCAACAAAGAAAGAGAACTTCAGACCAATATCCCTCATGAACATAGATACAAAAATACTTAATAAAATACTCCCAAACCAAATCCAAGAACACATCAAAAGTATCATACACCATGATCAAATAGGATTCAACCCAGGAATGCAGGGATTGTTCAGCATACAAAAGTCTATCAACGTCATTCACCATATAAAAAAGATGAAATAAAAAAACTGCATGATAATCTCGCTAGATGCAGAAAAAGCATTTGACAAAATCAAACACCCCTTCATGCTGAAAGTTCTGGAGAGAACGGGCATACAAGGACCGTACCTAGAAATAATAAAGGCAATATACAGCAGGCCAGTGGCCAACATCAAATTAAATGGAGAGAAACTTGTAGCATTTCCTCTAAACTCAGAGACAAAACAAGGATGTCCACTTTTGCCATATCTCTTCAACATAGTACTTGAAGTTCTGGCTAGAGCAATAAGAGAGCTAAAGGAGATCAAGGGGATACAAATTGGAAACGAAGAAATCAAACTAACCCTATTTGCAGATGATATGATAGTATACATAAGCGACCCCAAAAATTCCACCAGAGAACTCTTACAGCTGATAAACACCTTCAGCAAGGTGGCTGGATACAAAATTAACTCAAAAAAATCAGAAGCCCTTCTTTATTCAACAAATAAATGGGCTGAGAAAGAAATAGGGGAAACAACCCCCTTCACAATAGCCACAAACAATATAAAATACCTGGGGGTAACTCTAACCAAGCAAGTGAAAGACCTGTACAACAAGAACTTCAAGTCCTTGAAGAAAGAAATTGAAGAGGACATCAGAAGATGGAAAGATCTCCTATGCTCATGGATAGGTAGGATCAACATAATAAAAATGGAAGTTTACAAATATCTTAACAGATGGCCAGAAACATGGAATTGAGAAAGAATATTCTTCTAGTACTATGTAGTAAAATATATGTGGATTCTCTCTCTCTCTCCTCTCTGATATTGGGGCTGGAGATATAGGGTGTGCATGGATGGAGTGTATTCTAGGTGATAATACTCAAAAGCTGCTTCTGACATTCATTTAATTATCTCAGAGCTGTCAGTGTTTCTCCACTATAAAAGAAAACTAGATGAGAAAAGTTCTTTATGAAAATTGAACTGTTTAGAATTTTCTACCTGTAGAATGACTAAAATGGAAGATCATTAAAATAACTTTTATGCACTCTGATTATTTGGTGTAGTTTTTCCATTAATGATATTAGTATTGTTTAATCTATGGATTCAGAATATTAATATGATTTTAAAATCAGTAAAACCAAGGGGTAGCAGAAACAGGGTATTTAAACAACCACCTCTCCATTTATCTCTGTAAATATTCCATCCACAGAACCATTTCAAAGAAATTTAAGGTTGGAAAAGTAATTTTCATCTTAGCATACTTAAAGGAAACATGGGATATGTCATGTCAAGTACTGTACCCATATATAAACCTACATATATCTATAATATTATATGAAGATTTTCAGTAATATTTTGCTTTTAATATTACATCTTTGTTCATTTAGAAAAATCTTTGCTACAGCTATAAGCATGGGTCATAGTTTGAAGAGAAGCCAAAGAAGCACCAGATTCTTGTGTCCTAGGACAAAGTATTGCATCACAGACACATGCTTACTAATAGAAATACTGACAGTTTATGACAAAAAATAAAGACACTCCCAAGAATGCTAGTGTGTTCATGAGCTAGAGAAAGGCATTTGCTTACAAGTGCTGGATACAACGTGCATGACCATTTATATAACCTTAATGAGATTTGTTTTCAAGATAAGTTTCAAAATCATCACCTCAACTCTCCCAGAAATAAAGACAATCACATGTGTTTAGTCATGTGACAACATCCCCGAAGATTTGCATTCTATCAGTAAATATTTTTCTCTGTTTTATTTCTCTTATCCTTTAAGTTTCCTTTTCTGTTTAAATTGCATGAATATATAACCTAACAGTTCTGTATTATGGTCAGAAGAATGTATACAGCACTGATTTCTCTAATAGTGCAACCTCCTTTTGTGTTTCCATTATCATGTATAGGAAAAGGACATCCTTTTCTGATAAAGCATTTCAGATAGTGAAATAAATTATATGTTCAAATAAATTACACTTTTAAATTAAAAGTGTAATGCAAAAGTTCTTAAGGAGCTTTTCTTTCAAAGTGCTTAAAGATCCTAAAAGTATTATTAGGTAGTTAGTTAGATATTAGCAGGCTTTATATGAAAGGACCCTCATGTCACAGGCACCTGCTGAAATTTCCAGGTTCTTGTGTTTGTAAGATAAAGAATTGTACCAGGGACATATAATAAGACATTACAAATAGATATGCTGTCTAAAGAAACAAGTAAAGATCAACATGGAAGATGGTATATTTGGCTCTGACGACCACATGAGTCATAACCACACAAACACATTAAACATACATATATACGTACATACATACACACAGTACATATATATTAAACATAAATTATGGTTAAGATTTTTTTTGGCCATTGTTTATTCTTACCTCTTGAGTATATTCTCTTCTATCCTCTGCAATAAACAATAATTTTCTTCTGAATTGTTTTCTATAATCTCTAAATTCTTTAGATAGATATCACAAGGAACAGGAAACCAATAAATTCCAGACTAAAATCCTAGTGTCAGTATTATCTATCTATCTATTTATCAATTATCTCTCAATCATCTATCTGTCTATCTCCAGTCTAGGTGTTTATACATTTAGTCTCTACCTATATTGTGTATATCTCTGTATATAGTTGTTTTATCTACAAATAATTTAAAAGCAGATATATTCTAAGTTACTACATCCAGAATCTGACTTCATATAATAATACATTTTCTAGAGCAGCCGTCTTAGGGCAAAAATATGGTTGGATAAATAGTTATTAGTGCTTTAAAAATCTAGCCAATATAATTTTTATAATTTTCTGTCATTAAAGAATTTTCCACTGTGAAATAATGAGTGTTTTAAAGAAAATAGTATGAAAACAAAATTAATGCTTCATTCAAGATTCTTTTATTACATGCTCATTAAAGGTGAACTAGTGATAACTTTGCTCAAGTTAAGAATGGGAACTGCTTCTTGAACATACTGGGGTTTTGTAATATTACACACCCAGTTGTGATAAGTAGCCGAGTCTGTTTGTGAAAGTTCATCTACTTGGAAACTAGAGTTAAGGGAGTTAGTGCTTCATTATAAGCAACAATCAAATAATGATCACAATTTCTAAGAAGACTAAAAAACAAAGTCATTGGTTTATAGTCTCATGTTTCTGTAATGAATATCTGAATACATGGAGCGGAGACAATCTTTGATAAACCTCTGGCTGCTGTGTGTACCCTGTCAGTGTACTGGCAGTCTTTTCTGGGCCTCTTGGCAGATGTGTTAGTAGACCTTGGAAATAGTACCCTATACCTCCTCCCATACCTTGGGGAAAAGACATGTCAAAATTCCGTGCAGTGTAACACAAACAGTATCTTTCTCTGGAGTAAATGTCAGATAAGCATACTGCCTGATATAAAAGATGAAATTTACTAATAAAAGGGAGACCACTAGAGAATGGATGCCACTTGGACTCCTTCCTCACCCCAGAAGAAGTGTATTTTGGGGGTTACAGTCAAATCCCTCTATATAAGAGAGTTTGCTCTTCAAGTATAAGGACAATCTGAATCCCCAGCAGGTGTGTAAATCTATGCATTACTGCGTGTGCTTGTAATTTCAACAATGGAAGATGAAAACGGAAGATCCTAAGAGCTTGGGCACCAGCCACTGGCAGCCAGTTTCAGCCAGCTTATCCAACCATGAGTTTCTATTCCAGTAAGTTACCCTGTCTCAAGGCAATACACTTGCTAGTGATAGAAGTAGACACCCAATATCTCAGTCTGACCTTCATATGAGCATGTATAACCTCATCTACCTATGTGCATACAACACATACACATTTGCACAAACACATGAACACACACACAAATACAAACACACACATGTTCACGCACACAAACACACACATGCACACACATATATGAACATACACACATGAACACAAACACAAACACACACATGCATGCACACATGCATGAACATACACACACATACAAACACATAAACACAAACATGCATACACATACACACAGACACCAGTACATGTACACACACTTACACACACATGCACACACACACACATGAACATACACACATGCACACACACACATGAACATACACACATGCACACACACATATGAACATAGACACATGCACACACCTGAACATACATACATAAATACACACACACACACACACATTCCCAAAAAGTAGATATGAAAAAACTGCTGCAAACCTTGAACTGTTGTAAATTTTTCTGCTGTGAATGGGCAGTCAGTTCCCTTTTCTCTGTCTCAGAGAGCTCTCTTCTGTCACTATTCATAATACTTGATACATCGCTGTAGACTGGAGTTCCAGACTTCTCACTATCTCAATCATTGTCATCTGCTTCCTTGTTTTCCATGATGGTGTGTTACTTTAGAATAAAATGAAAGTTCTCCATCAGTCTTAGAACCTGCACAAAATTACCTCTCACAGTGTTGCTAATCCTTAATTTCCTCATTTCATTGTTCTTTCTGCTTAGTCTTTCCTTGTGCCGGAGTGAATGTCTCTTTACCTTTGCTATGGAAACCCATCTATCTATATTTAAAATCTGCTCAGTTTAATTTTGAGTGTAGACTTTGTTCTTTCAAAGATACTTTAGCTATAATGAGAAAATGTTCTGCTGAATTGTCACAGAGCTTCTAAATCCCCTTCCCCTGATTTGCAACATTTTAAAATTAAGTGTTTTGTGAGGCTATAAGTGGGATTTTAAAGTCAGAGCTCCAGCAAACTAGATGTAATCACCTAATTGAGGATGATAATTGAAGAGATGAATGATTGTGAAAAGCAGAATAAATGTTAATTAACACATACTGTGAAGCATGAATAAAGGGTCACATGATCACAAGTCTGTCTTTAGGGCATTGACCTGGACTTTCAGCTCAATCTGAAGAGTAAATGGGTGAAAGGACAACAGGAATGCATAAGTAGTCCTTGTCAAGCTGCAACGTGACTGATCATTGTTGCGGTACTTTGGTTCTGGTTTATCCACGTGATCTGGAGAAGTCCTCTTTGTCGGAGGGACCCAGCTGTTTCTCTTGGGGTGACTGATACTACTTCAGCAGGCAACATCAGCAAATGCAGTTCGTTCTCTTCAGTTGGTAAGGGGTCTGTTACAGAAGCTTTGCATTTCCTGGAACCTGACAGGACAGTGTGGTAAAACAATAACTGTTCTTCACTCTTTCAGTTTTCAAGGTGAGTTAAATGAGTGAGGGATCACAGGATTTAGAAAAACCTCCTTGACCGATTATCATGCCCGAGTACTGAGAAAACAGGAAGGCAGAAACTCCAAACTTCATTCGTCATCCAGTTGTCCTGTAACCCCCAGAAGGGCATAACTTTTTAGACACAGCAGCCTGTAACACCTTGATTCATATTGACTCAAGTATTAGGTTTTAAATTCCATGTAGGGACAAATTAGTATCTTTCTATTGACACTTGTTATTCATAGATTGGCAAAAACTGATGTCATCTATGCAATCTCAATCAATATGTGGATATAGGATAAATACATACCGTAGTATTTATCGGTTATTTAAGATAAGTCACTTGTTATTACAAGTGCATGAGTATATATGTAAACAAACCATCTTTCTGTTGTTCTTTTTGTTTTTTGAGAGAGTTCTACCAAGTAGCAGATAAGCCTGACTTAAAATTTAATCCCCTCTTGCCTCAGCATCACAGTTTTGCATGGTATAGAAAGGTTAACAGTCTGTCTGCTGGTTCCCAGACACCACTGCTTGAATCTAGTCTTGACTTCACCCTTGAAAAATTAGTGATCAAAACATGATACTTTGAGTCTAGTGCATACTAAGATACACTATGTGAGGTCTCTGTGCATTCCACTAATCGTATGTATTTGTGATATATGAAAAGTATCTGAGAAATGAGAAACTATTGTCTATAAGCAATTAAAATTCTTCTTCATACTCTGTAACAAAGTAGTAGTCATTAAAAACTTAATTAATGAAGTAAGCAATTGCTTCATTTAGCCAATAAATTTCCTGCTTCTTTAGACTTTATTCTTGGAGTTTATCACTATTTACTAAAATAATCTCATTCATCCTAATTTATATTATGAACAAAATTATGGATCATATCTAATTGTACTAGGGACAGAACCCAGAGAACCATGTATTTTAGCTTACTACTAAAATTGGAATAAGTCTCTCAAGTTGAATAAACACACTTTTTGTTCCAGACATTTTGTTCATATGACCTAAAATAACAGCAAAATTTGTTAATTATTAGATAACTGGTATGTAGTAACTGCTCAATCAAACATATATTGTTTTAGAAATAGTTTTCATTGCTGAAGACTAGTGATACAAAATAAATGAACACCATTTCCTCATTTCTTTCTTTTCATTAAAAAAAATCAAGTTAAAATATTCTAATATTCAAGTTTAAAAAAACACTATATTTTGTGGATATAATACACAGCTCAGAAAAAGTATATAATAGAATACAAATCCTTCTGAAAATTAAGCAAAGCCCGCAAGTAAGTAGCTATAGAGTTCTCAATATTATGTTTGTTGAATCAATGCAAACTTCTTGATTCATTACATTTTCTCTGTGTGCATGACTATGTCTTACGTTAAAAGGATGAAAACGGCCACTTTCTATGGAAGAAAAACTTTTAACTTAACTGATATAAAAAGGAGTGGAAAGAAGACCAAAAAGAGAATGGAGAGAATGAGAAAGACAAAATGTAGCAGGTTTCAATGATAGGAAAGGATGCAGCATGAACTGAGACCCTACACACCAAGTGTTAATAAATATGCTCTACACAAAATTTAATAAAGGAACTGAGAACATATAGCAACATGGAAGGCAAATACAAATTAATTATGAATGAGGTAGTAAAAGGGTCACACTTACTGAATAAAGGTCAAAATAAAATCATGGAGGAGAGGTTAATTAAGTTACCATCAAAATCAATTTACTCTAGCTTGGCAAAGAAACTTTTTGCTATTGCTAGGTAGATAGTGAGAAAAACGGTATCTTATATAACAACAGCTATATTAGAGTAGAAGAAATGTTATGTTAGGTGTCAAGGCGGATAGGTACCAGAGACGAGGGAATAGGAGAAGTGGGTGGGAGGCTGTGAATGGGAGGAGAGGAGGGAGTGGGGCTGTGATTGGGATGCAAAATGAAAAAAATAAATAAATTAGTGAAAACCAGACATAGGTTATTTTCTTACTTTTTAATATAACTGGCAAAAACATAACCCTAATTTTGAGAAAATCTACAAAAAACCAGAAATCTCTTTCGGGTTCTTGCCATTTATCTTCACACAAAGGATGTAAAATAACAGAATGAAGGTGACCATGTGGAATATGGACTGATTTTATGGCATGGGTCATAACATGTGTAAGGATTTATCTCAAGAAGCTCTGTCTGTTCCAGCCTTCCTCCACACTGACCCAAATTTACAGAGTATAGGAATACAGTTCCTCCATTTTTTTTTTTTACAAACTAGAACATTCTTCAAATCCACAAACATGGGTCAATATCTGCATCAAAGCCATGCTGTCTAAACCTGACGCAGTATGGAGATTCATAATTCTGTGTGGAAAAAAATGAGAACATGCTAAATTAAAAGGGCATTTTTACATCAACAATGTCCATGCTGTATGTATAAAGAGGGCGTAAGTAGAAGAGAGAGAGAGGAAAAAAAAAACTAAACATTCCTATGGAGAAAAGTAGAGGCCTTTGTCTTCTGAAGTGGAATGAAGAAGTGAAGACATCAGTTTCATTTGCTCTTTTTAATTGTCATCATTAGCATGAAATTTATAATTCTTTCTGTTTTATAGAATTGAAGACTCTGTGAAGCACCTTGAAATAGATGTTTTCTCCTTTGTGTGCTAACACTTCAAATGTGATACACTTTCCAAGAGAAGTAGGTCAGAAGGGCTTTGAGGAGATGGTGCTATGAACATCAAAGGCCAGGGAAGAGTGAATCTGAGCCTCCAAGTGCTCAGCTCAAACGGAGCATGGTAAAGCAGAAAGTGTGTGATCGACCAAGTCCACTGTGGCCGAATCTACAGGACTCCTCCTGTAGCGGTCCCTCACTGTTTTTGTAGGTCTACCTTCAGTATTGTTAGTCTCAGGATTTTCATAATAATGCATAGCAGTTATGTGAAATCATTGGCTCAAAAGGTTTGATCAAAATACTTCATTTCAATGATAGGCTTTTTTAAAGCAGATGACAGACAAAGAACATGGGATGGTGAGTTGACTGTGGGTAAAGCATTGCGGTACACACGAGTGTGGAAATGACTTTGACTCTTTAGACTCTGCAGAAAACTGGAGGTTAGCATCTGTCTGTATGCCCAGTCCCTATGGCAATATGGGAGACAGGACAATGCCTAGAAGCTCATGGTACAAAAATCCTGGTATGTGAAGTGGTGAACAGCAAGAGGCCCTTTCTCAAACAAGGACATTCAGACACCTGAAGTTGGTCTCAGGACTGTCCACAGGCATGGTGGCATGTCCGCACTCGCATGTGTACACACGTGTACTCACACCTACAAAGATTAAGAAGAGTGTCTTTGTGGGCCTTTAGTTTTATAGTAACTAAAATCACTTTCTTCTAAATAACATATAAAAGTAAAACAGCAACTTGTTTAAAGAAGTCAATCAAATGCTTCCCTGCTCCAAAGATCCGTACATGTCAGCAAACTTACACACTGCTAGAATTGCCATTGAAAAGCAATGGTGCTTTGTTTATAGTTTAACTCCTTAAGTATCAGGTACATTGTATGTAATTATCCACCACAAAAGAAGAAAACACATTGTAGAGCTAAAATTAGAAAACCACTTTATGTCTTCATTTATGATTCGTGTGTGCTTTTATCTGCACTCTGTCCTTACTCATCACCTAATATTACCCTCTTGGCTTCCTTTTTAAAGTTTATACTGTGTCCTTACTTACACCTTTTACAAATATACATGTATACTTTATGTTCTTGGATCATGAGGGAGAACAGGAGGGTTTATCTTGCTTGAGCTAGGGTTTCTGTGCTTAATATTATGGTTTATAATTCTATTCTCCTGCAAATTTCATTTTTCTTTAGACATTATTAATACTAATCCATGTGGATTAGCATAAAAATAAACAGATGAAAATTTAACATCATCTACATTAAATTTTCTCTTGATGTTATAAGAAACTAGGAATGGTATTTGTGTCACCAATCTGGCTAACTCTGTTATCAGAGCTGAGTTCTTCGCATACTAGTTCATGCTTGGCTCCCTTAGCTCCACTGAAGATGGGAATCATGAAGAGGGGAGCAATGCCATTCCCAAGAGGCTTTCCTCTGGGCTTATGTTTGGGTATAAGGAAGACAGGACATAGGATAGGGTTCAGAGCTGGCTGCTTGAGGACCAAGGTGAGAAACTATGTAGACAGAAAGGTAGACTCAGGAAGGCACAGACGGAGTTACAGGGTCTGTACTCAGCAGGTTTTTGCTCCTTGTACTCGTGTTGCTTTTGAGATCCCTTTCTCCTTCTGCTCATTGGAACCTTGTCCACTCTGTTCCCAAATGTGTTGGAGGTGCAAACTGTCACTACCCTAGGAAGGCCACATATAGCTCCAGTTCAATACGTTGTTTCTGTGGAAGCTGTGGCTAAGCTTGGGAGACTGATTAACCACAGTAATTTAGTCACTGGTAGAAACACCTGTCAAAGCAGCTTGAAGTGGGCAGGAAACTTTGATGAAGAAACCAGGGACCTTCTGCTCACTATGTTTCTGTTTTCTGATTTCATTTCTACATACTGTAAATAAAGAATCAAGGCCTAGGATTCCATTTGAGGTAGCTAGAACCTGCTTTTTTTTATACCCATTATGTCCCCAAACATCTGAGAAGTTTCAAAACTAAAAATGTAAAATAGAATCCTTAGTTCATTCATGAATCTTATCTTTGTTGTACACTACCTTGCCAAGGCATGGCCAGCTACTGCCCTTTGGACCTTGCAGTATCAGCGTTTCTTTCCCAACCCTGTATTAACTAGTTTTCATTGAAAAAGTCCTATGTAGAACACAATGCATTTGCATAGCAATGACATTAGCTGTTCCCTCATTTTGATCCTGGTAATGGGAAAGAAGCTACAGCATACTGAGTGTCGAATCATATTCGCCAAACTGAACTATATTTATATTATAAAGAATAGGCTTACGTAAATTTTCAAGACAAATTGACCTGAGTTGTTTCATCAAGGGGACTGAATGAATAAGACTCAGAGACAATAGTTTATTAGAGGAGAAAAGTGAACTTAGCTACTGATGCCTATTTGCCATCAATTTCTAAAATTCTATCTTGTTTTACACTTCCCTGTGCTGAGTCAGCTTCTTGGAGGTCTTGGAGTTTAGATCTCAGCTTAATATACTCTTCCACTGTCAAAAACAGCATTGCTATATAGACGATTAGTCTCCCATCCAAGTACTAACCAGGCCCGACCCTGCTTAGCTTCCAAGATCTGGTGCGTTCAGGATGATATGAAAAAAAAAAAAAGACAAGTTATCAACAGCTATCAAATTTAGTATGATTAGTGCATTGTTTTTTTCAAGAACAGCCTCACATGTTGATTTCAAGAGCTTAAAATCTATCTGGATAATAATGCGTGTGCACACACATACACACACACACACACACACACACACACACACACACACACAGAGGCATAAACATAGACCCTCATGTATACATGCACACATATGAGAAGGAGAAGAAGGAGGAGAAGGAGAAGAAGAGGTAGGAGAAGAAGATGAAGAAGAAGAAGAAGAAGAAGAAGAAGAAGAAGAAGAAGAAGAAGAGAAGAAGAAGAAGAAGAAAACAGACAGGAGAAATAAAAATGAAAACAAATGAACAACTTTTATTTGAAAACACACGTGAAGGCCAGTGAGATGTCTCAGGGAGTCAAGGTGCTCAGCACCCATGTGATGAACTACATTCCATCCCTGCCCCACCCCACATGGTGGAAGGAGATAACTGTCTCCCAAGTCTGTCATCTGACCTAGCAACACACACACACACACACACACACACACACACACCATAAATAAATGTAATTAAAATAAATAATAAGAAAATAAACATATATGTAAACAGAATTTATTAAATTAAAAGAGCTTGCTGTGATATCAGCTACTAGAAATCATTTCAGGAGGTGGCATGTGAGCTGGAGTTGCAGAGAACAGAAAGAGCAGGGAGAGCATTTAGGACTGTCAGATTTCAAAGACCATGGTACTGTGGTTCTTGCTCTGGCTCCTAGCCCAAGCAGAAGATTTGCTGGTATTTGTTCTCTGCAGGATAGGAAGTCATCAGTGGAAAACCATAGAAAGAAGAGATGTGTCACCAACAAGGAGTGAGGCACAGCATCTGTCAGTGACATAGTGGATATTCATGACTCTTAGAAAAAGAAAAATGAAAAATTGACCCAGATTTTTGAAAGCGATATTTTCCACAATCTGAATGCTTGGGTGGTCTTTCAGAATTGCTGTGCATCTCTGCACCTACTCTGCATTTTCAGTAAATAAATCACCATAAAAGTTGTCACCTAAATTATTTTGGTATCATTCTAGGCTATGTTTTCGATTCACTAGTATCTAGTTAAAAATTAGTCAGAGGACCACACACACAAACACAGAACTTCCCTTGTCTGTCTTTATATTCTTACAACACATGTACACAGTTGTTGCCTCTCTTTTTAATCCACATTTGGATAGATCCAGCCTTATGAAAATCAACAGACCTAAAAATAAATTTATCATTCCTCATCTTATAAATATTTTTCTGTTACTAAAGTCTCTTTTCCTAAATTTAGGAAATAGTCACTAATCCAAATTGAAAATCATTTCAATGTTTGCCCTAGCCTATTACATGTTCCTCTTCAATGTTACAATCTATTTAAAAGCATCCCATATTTAGTACTACTCAGATTCTCCCTCAATCTGTTATTGATGCCTTGCTTAAGCCATTTACACTTATATCAAATACCAGGTTGTGGACTTGTCCATTGTCACATTGCCTGAATCCATCTCCCGTTAGTCTCATTTCTACCACTGAGCTTCCCTTCTCTTCTGGCTCATTTTACATTGGATGTTAATATCAGATGGGTACTCGCTGCATTCTTATTTAAAGAGGAGCATCTAACTCACAAAATGCCACTGTTCTCTCCCTCTAAACTGTCTTTCCTACCTGATTAATGACTAGCTCCTGGATGGGTAAACATCCGGTGAATAAGCCAGTAGAACTTGCCTTTTATTGGTCCTTTTGTTTGATTTCTCAGAGTCTCAGGGTCATGGCTGCACAGAGTGAGAAAGTAAACATCCCTAGGAGTTTGATTGTTATTGCTAGAGAAGTGGGACCTTTGGGTGGTGGAATGGCTCTGGAGCCAAATATGCAAAAACAACAAAAATGTTCCACAGGTAGAGAAAGGAACACCTGCTGTGTCAGTCATTGACTTCATGCTTATTAGACACTTTAGAAGTCTTGGGGCAAAGGACTGAATCACACAAAGGACACATGGAAGCTCAGGTACAGCAAAATTCTTTTAGTCTTTGAATCAATATTAAAACTGCCTTGCAGATGCATAATAAATAAAGACAAAAAAATAATCCAAGGCCATGCTTGGTTGGCTAATGATGTTGGAAATGAGAATGAGAGAACCAAATTACTTTGTCAATTGTTCTAAAGTTAAAAGACAATGTAATTAATGACTACATGAAGTTTTGAAAAATTGAAGAAAGAATATAAATATAAGCCATGACATGAAACATGTTATTATTATTTATCAGAAAAGCCCCTGTGTCTTAATGATGCCCGGGCTGTAAATTAGGCTTAGTTATGAGTGTTCTGACCTGATATTCAATTATGACAGAGAAATGTACAAGTAGTCATTAACTAGGAATTTAAATATGGTGAAGGGAGAAAACTGTCCTGAAGGTTTGTTTGTATTTGGAGTTTTATAAATGACAAAGATTCCCTAAGAATTATATAGAGAATGAGAAGATAAGAATTGCAGGGAGGGTTAATAAGCAAAAGGGCAAGTTCAAGATGAACATAGCAAATGGGAAGGCCTCCAAAGTTATTTGTGTAAAGAGGTATCCCTAAACAAATGGACTCCAGTTAGCTGAATATGCAGAGAAAAGAACAATTTCAACCTAGAGATTTGCCAAATGGTAGAACAAAGCCAAGTACAGCAAAGATGTAAAGATAAATTGCAAAAACAGAAGGAAGCCAGGGAAAAACAAATGAAGCCATAAAAGTACAAGCAAGCTTGTTATCTGAATCTAATCTATGCTTGAAACATGCAGCGTGGTGAATTTTCATACAGAGTGAGCCTACATTCCATTACAAACAATAATAAAACCGGCCCTTCTAAAACCTCCAGCTAATTTGTCCAAATGTCAATAAGTACTCTAAATGAGCGATAAACAACCCTCTAAGGATTTTCCCATAACATAAAGGATTTAAAACATCAATTACCTAATAATCTAACACTTAATGAACTCATTAGTTGGTATGTTTATTATGCAATGATATCCTTTGATATTCAAAACAAATTATGTGTTATTTCTACACTGCAAGGAATATAGGCTACAATGTAAATAAACCCCGTTAAATATTTTGTAATAATCACATTAAAATGCAAATAATACTTAGCAAATAAAAGGAAAAAAGAAAAGACATTTTTAAGATCATTGCTGCATACCATTTGAAAAACTGTGTGAGATATAACGGAAAAAACAAACATATTCTCTAGGCGCTGACACTTTGGTGCTAAAGAGAAACAAAAGTCAGAACAAACAAATGTGTCTGGCAGAAAATGTGATACCACAGGAGTTGAGCCAAAATATAATCTCTGAACACCTTATATTCTCTAACTTTAATGATTTTGTTAGGGATCATACATAAATTTATCACAGTACATTGTCTACTCAGATAGATTGGACTTAGATTTCAAAGGCTATCTATTTTGAATTCATGAAAAACATTAAATCATTGCATGACCAATCAATATTAAAGAGAGGCTAAAATGGGAGATTGGATTGAGTAGGTTCTTGACATATGCAGAGCCCTGACTTCACTCTGAAACACTAAACAAATAGTAAAGTAAAATGAAAAGAATCAACTGAAGCAAGATATTTGTCACTTGGATAATAGGCATATATTAGCTTTAATAAAGTCAACCAGTTTGTATGAGCAAGATAAATTACTCAGTGGAAGTTAGGCATGGTAGTACTTGCCCAGAATCCTGCATCATGGGTAGAATATGAAGAGAGCCCAGGGCTTGAGCTATAGTTTCAACTCTACAGTAAGTTTAAGGGTATCCTTGAAGGCTACATAAAACCCTGCTTCAATGATGAACAACTTTGGAGCTATTAAGAGAATCAACAGTTAAGAATATTTATTGCTCTTGCAAAAGACTAGGGTTTGGTTTCCAGAACCCACCTGGCTACTCACAACTCCCTGTCAGCCAAATCCACCACCCTCCATCTGCTGGCCCATTCTCCTTACTGTCAAATAGCTTCTTCTGCTGTCATCATTTTCACACATAATCTATTTTCTCACCCCATCTTGAGACTTCTTTCTCACTTCTCAAAGTCTCCCCTCAATTATCATGAACATATATACAAATAATATGATCAGTATATGATCATCTATCATTTTGTATGATATAGTCATACCATATCTGTCTGTAATAGACAGATATAGATACAATTATAGAATTCACATGTAAGAGAAAAACATGAATTCTGCCTTGCTTAGTAAGGTTATTACATGTAACATAACGATCTCCTGTTGTAAATGTTTTCCAATGGATATCATTTTATCATTCTTCATGGGTGCATAAAATTCCCTTTGGTCAGGCCTACATTTTCTTTATCCATTCATCTATTAGTGGGCATCCAGGCTGTTTCTATTTCTAAGCTATTTAGAATAGTGCAGACATAAAACTGGATGTACCCGTATCTCTGTGGTATGTTGGCATAGGAAGCATGTTTTCTTTATCTTACTATGTTAATGATAATATCACACATCAATCAGATAAGTTTATTATGGATAATCTACCTTATCTTCCTCCTCATCATTGCTTTCAGCACCAGGGATTGAACCAATGCCTCACAGATGCAAGACAAATGTTTTCTCACTGAATTACATCCCTAGCCCTACATACATTATTTTTTACTTCTACTTTTGTTGTTACTCTTGATTTTTCTTTCCTTGCGTTATCTTTTCAATAGCTAATGTACGCACCTGGTCATTGCCAGAATGTACAACTCTCACTGCAAAGTTCATAAAGTTTCATCTTTTGGTAAAATATTTAACCGTTTTTTAAGAAATTTTAGAAGGATTTTTTAATTTATTTTTTTTCAATTACATTTCCATCAAAATCTCCTTCCTCCTCCCTTCCAGGTCCCACTCTCCCTTCCTCTTCCTCATCTCTGTCCACTCCTTCTCTTCCAATGAGGGGAGTCCCTACATATCAACCACCCTCAGTTCATCAGTCACATGAGGGCTAAGCACTTCCTCTTATACTCAGGCTTCATATGGCAGCACAGCTCAGATATGATGTGTTCCAGGCAAAATGATCCATGACACCCTTCTGGGTTGAGGTTTTCATAGGATAGTTATGCTAGGTTCCTGTCTATTTGGGTCTGTGGTTTGTAGGATGGTTGTCCTGTGCTATATAGTTAATATCCACTTATAAGTGAGTACATACTATGTGTACCTTTCTGGGTCTGGGTTAGCTCACGCAGGATGAGCTTTTCTAATTCCATCCATTTGGCTGCAAATTGCATGATTTCTGTTTCTGATAGCTGAGTAGTATTCCATTGTGTAGATGTACCAGGTTTTTTTTTGTTTGTTTATTTGTTTGTTTTTTGTTTTAAGTGACATCTTTGTTGAAGGACACCTGGGTTATTTCCAGTTTCTGGCTATTAAAAATAAAGCTGCTATGAACATAGTTGAGTCTATGTGCTTGTGATTTGCTGAAGAATCTTTTGGCTATTTGCCCAGGAACAGTATGGCTGGGTCATGAAGTTGGACTATTCCCAGTTTTCTAAGGTATCACCAGATTGTTTTCCAAAGTAGTACAAGCCTGCACTCCCACCAGCAATGGAGCTGTGTTCTCCTTTCTCCACACCCTCACCAGCATGTGCTGTCACTTGAGCTTTTAATCTTAGCCATTCTGACTGGTGGGAGATGAAATCTCTGAGTCGTTTTTGGTTGCATTTCCCTGATGACTAAGGATGTTGAGTATTTCTTTTTTTTTTTAAATACTTTATGTTTTTTCTTCAAGTTACATTTCAGTCACAAACCCCTCCCTATTCCCCCTTCCTATCCCGCCCTTCCACCCTCTTCCCCCCAGAAGTTTCCCCTTTCAGTCCAACAGATAGTTCCTTCTCTTATAACATTAAGTATTATACAAAACAACAGATATAAATATGCCACATTTATGAGAGTTAAATGGCCCAGTATACCTTCCCAATGTCCAGTTTATACATATTTGGCCCCTGACTTTAACATTCTACTCTCTAACCATCTCCATGAGCTTAAAGGTCTATATCTGACTCAACATTCATATTAACTTGCAACACACTTTTAAGAGTATCTTCTTAGATCTATAACACCCTCTTGATTCCTAAACAACTCAAAATTTAACTATGAGACTCTAGCTGTCTATTCTTCAACCACCTCAGAGACCTGAGAGGGATAAATATATCTGCTTATATAGGAAGTGCAGGGCCTGCAGCTTCCAAAACTAAGAAAGGACATACCAATGACTGCCTGGACAGTTCCCATTTTCTCTCCATACATTCCTGCATCAGTCTTCAGCCTTTGGGTCCTATTTCTCTGACAGACATTTGTTGTAGAGCCGGGATTATGAAGGACTTACCTACCCTGTCTTGGCAGAGTTAGGCTGTGGACTTCCCTGCTACCAAGTTTTGTCCTTTTTGGACAGCAGTCTGTCTGCAGTTGGTGCAAGGGTACACCCTTGGTCCCAGCTCCCAGCACACTGGAGATAGAAACGGGCAGATCCTGGAGCTCAGGGTCAGCCTGATGCAGGGAAAACTCTAAATAGAGAAAGACTTCGATCCAGGAGTGGTGGAACACATCTTTGATCCCTTCAGATGGGAACCACAGGTCTCTGATCCCAATAATTAGAGTTCAGAGACACACACATGGGATTTGGAGGGACCTAGGTTTGGAGGCTACTTACAAAAGGCCTTCTCGATGCAGGCAGATTGTCCTTTGGGATCTCAAAATATATACACTAGAGCTGGTTTAGCTCCAAGGTGACAGAATGATTTCTTTTTTAACCCGGATTGAAAGAAAATGCTTTGTATGTTGTCGGAAGGCCAAATTTGCTTCAGGAGAAGTACTACGTAGCCCCCCCCCCAAAAAAAAAGAGGGCAATTGTCCCAGGGTTGGGATTGGGGCAGGATGTTGAGTATTTCTTCAACTGCCTATTGGCCATTAGAGATTCCTGTTTGGGAATTCTCCATTTTTTGAATGGATCACTTGGTTTCATGGTATTTAATTTCTTGAGTTCATTATATATTTTATATGTTAGTCCTTTGTCAGATGTGGAGTTGTTGAAGATCTTTTCCCACTCTATAGGCTGACGCTTTGTTCTAATGACAGTGCCCTTCCTTTGCCTTACAGAAGCTTTTCAGTAAGGTTCCATTTATTGATTGTTGGTTTTAAATCCTAGGCTATTTACTGGTGTTTTGTTCAGGATGTTGTCACCTGTGCCAATGAGAACCAGGCTTTTCTTCACTTCCTCTTCTCTTAGACTTAGTGTGTCTGGTTTTATGTTGAGTTCTTTGATCCACTTGGACTTAAGGGTTTTTTTGTTGTTTTTGTTGTTGTTTTTTGTTTTTTTTTTTTAAGAATTTTTTTTGTTTAGTTTGCATTCCAAACCCCATCACCTTCCCTCCCCTCCTCCCAGTCCCACCCTCCCATTCACTTTTCCCATATCCTCCCCCTCACCCAGTACCAACCCACTCTGGCACATCAAACCACATCAGGACTAAGTGAATCCTCTTCCATCAAGGCAGGATAAGGCAGCTCTGCTAGGAAAATGAGCTCCAGAAGGAAACAACAGCCTCTAAGTCTGGGATAGAACTTGTTCCAATTGTTAGAAGATC
This sequence comes from Lophiomys imhausi, assembly GCA_907164525.1. Classification (NCBI taxonomy): domain Eukaryota; kingdom Metazoa; phylum Chordata; class Mammalia; order Rodentia; family Muridae; genus Lophiomys; species Lophiomys imhausi. Next base: position 2,634,051 of record CAJQZJ010033689.1, on the reverse strand, counting down.
CATTTGAGGACCTAGCATCCTCTCAGCTTCATATATGTAATGGGCCTAAGATCAGTCTTTACAAGCTCTTTGCTTGGTGGTTCAGTCTCTTTGAGTCCCCTTGTGTCCAAGTTAATTTTTATCCAGCCACTTTGATGAAGGTGTTTATCAGCTGTAGGAATTCTCTAATAGAGTTTTGGAGTTCACTTATGCATACTATCATATCATCTGCAAATAGGGATAATTTGATTTATTTTCTAATTTGTATCCCCTTGATCTCCTTTAGTTCTCTTATTATTCTATATAGAACTTCAAGTACTATATTGAAGAGATATGGGGAGAGTGGACAACCTTGTCTTATCCCTGACTTTCATGTGATTGCCTTAAGTTTCTCCCATTTAATTCAATGTCAGCTACTGGCTTTCTGTATATTGCCCTTATTATGTTTAGGAATGGGTCATGTATACCTGATCTCTCCAAGACCTTTATTATGAATGGGTATTGGATTTTGTCAAAGACTTTTTGAGAATCTAATGACATGACTAGGTGTTTTTTCTTTTATTTTGTTAGTTTAAATGGTAGGCTATATTTATGTGTTTTTATATGTTGAACCATCCCTGAATTCCTTTTATGAAGTCTACTTGATCATGGTGGATGATATTTTTGATGTGTTCTTGGATTTGGTTTGCCAATATTTTACTGAGTATTTTTCATGAATATTCATTAGGGAGATTGATCTGAAATTCTCTTTCTTGAGTTTGTGTGGTAGGTATCAAGATGATTGTAGCTTCATAGAATGAAGCTTGGCAAAGTTCCTTCTGTTTCTATTTTGTGGAGTAGTTTGAGGACTATTGGTATTAACTCTTCTTTGAGTGTCTGGTAGAATTCTGTGCTAAAACCATCTGGCCCAGCTTTTTGTTTGGTTTTTTTTTTTGTTTGTTTTTTGGGATTCTTTTGCTTAGAAGATTTTTGATAGCTTCTTCTATTTCCTTAGGGTCTATGGGAATGTTTAATTTGTTTATCTGCTCCTGATTTAACTTTTGTAAGTGGAATCTATCAAGGAAATTATGCATTTCATTAAGATTTTCCAATTTTGTGGAGTATAGGCTTTTGACATAAGACCTTATGATTCTTTGGATTGCCCCAGTGTCTGTTGTTATGCCCCCTTTTCATTTTTGATTTTGTTAATATGGATTCTGTCTTTCGGCTTTTTAGTTAGTTTTGCTAAGGGTTTGTCTATCTTGTTGACTTTCTCAAAGAACCAGCTCTTGGTTTCATTGATTCTTCCTATTCTCTTTGTTTCTGATATATTGATTTCAGTCTAGAGCTTGTTTATTTCCTGCTGTCTACTCTTCCTTGGTGTGTTTGCTCCTTTTTTGTTCTAGAGAGTATGGATGTTCTTTTAAATCACTAGTATGAGATCTCTCCAATTCATTCATGAAAGTGCTTAGTGCTATGAACTTTTTTTCTCAGCACTGCTTTCATAGTGTCCCATAAATCTGAGTATGTTGTGCCTTCATTTTCATTGAATTCTAAAAAGTTTTTAATTTTTTTCTTTATTTCTTCCTTGACCCAGTTGTCATTGAATAGAGAGATGTTCAGTTTCCATGAGTTGGCAGGCCTTCTTTTTTTTTTTTTTTTTTTCCTGTTGTTGATGAAGTCCAGCTTTAAACCATAATGGTCTGATAAGATACAAGGAACTATTTCAACTTTCTCATATCTACTAAGGTTTCCTTTTTGACCAAGCATATGACCGATTTTGGAGAAGGTTCCATGAGGTGCAAAGAAGAAAGTATACTCTTCTGTGTGTGGATGAAAAGTTCTGTAAATATGTTAGGTCCATTTGATTTATCTTATCTCTTAGCTTCATTATTTCAGTTTAGTTTCTGTCTCAGTGTTCTATCCACTGGTGAGAGTGGGGTGTTGAAATCTCCCACTATTAATCTGTGGGGGTCAATTTGTGATTTAAGCTTTAGTAATATTTCTTTTACAAAAGAGGGTGCCCTTGCATTTGGGGTGTAAATGTGCAGAATTGAGATGTCATCTTGGTGGATTTTTCCTTTAATAAGTGTGACATGTCCTTTCCCATTTATCTTAATTAATTTTAGTTGAAAATCAATTTTATTGGATACAAGAATGGCTACACCTGCTTGCTTCTTGGGTCTGTTTGCTTGGAAAATGTTCTTCATCCTTTTACTTTTAGATAATATCTATCTTTGTTGCTGAGGTGTTGTTATATTCAGCAGAATGGTGGGTCATTTTTTCAATTCCATTCTGTTAGCCTGTATCTTTTTATTGATACAGAGAATTGAGTCCAGTGATGTTGAGAGATATTAGTCACAAATATTTTTGTTTCCTATTGTTAGTTGTGCTAGAATGTGTGTGTGTGTGTGTGTGTGTGTGTGCGCGCGCGTGCGTGCGTGCGTGCGTGCGTGTGTGTGTGTGTGTGTGTGTGTGTGTGTGTGTGTATTTACCTTCTTTTTGTTTCGGGGCTATTTATTTCCTGTGCTTCCTTGGGTCTAGTTATCCTCCTTGGGTTGGAGCTTTCCTTCTAATACCTTCTGTGGCACTATATTTGTAGATAGGCATTGTTTAAATTTGGTTTTGTCATGGAATATCTTGTTTTCTTCATCTATGATGATTAAGTTTTCCTGGTATAGTAGTTTGGGGTGACATCTGTGTAATTCTGATAGGTCTGCCTTCATATGTTACTTGGCCTTTTTCCTTTGCAGTTTTTTAATACTTTCTTTGTTCTGTATGTTTAGTGGTTTGATTATTATGGGACAAGAGGAATTTCTTTTTGGGTCCAATCTATTTGGTGTTCTGTACATTTCTTATATGTTTATAGGCATCTCTTTCTTTAGGTTGATTTCCTTTAGGATGATTTCAACAAAATCATAGAAGATTTTGTTGAAAATATATTCAGGACCTTGGAGCTGGGAGTCCTCTCCTTCTTCTACTCCTATTATTCTTAGGTTTAGTCTTTTTATAGTGTCCCAGATTCCTTGAATGTTTTGTGCCAGGAACTTTTTAGATTGAATGTTTTCTTTGACCAATGCGTTGACTTCTTCTCTTGTATCTTCTAGGCCTGAGATTGTCTCTTCCATCTCTTATAATCTGTTGGAGATGCTTGTGTCTATAGTTCCTATTCTCTTCCCGAGGTTTTCTATCTCCAGGATTCCCTCAGACTGTGTTTTCTTTATTGCTTCCATTTCCATTTTCAGATCTTGTACTATTTTATTAATTTCCTTTATCTGTTTGTGTTGTCTTGTAATTCTTTAAAGGAATTTTTCATTTTATTCACTTGTTTGCTTATGTTTTGTTGCATTTCTTTAAAGGATTTATTTATTTAATTCATCTGTTTAACTGAATTTTCCTTCATTTCTTTAAGAGATTTATTCATTTCCTCTTTTAAGGCTTCTATCATCATTATAGTATTTGATTTAAGGTCACTTTCTTGTCATTGTTTTTGTTAGGATGACCAGGGGTTCCTGAAGTAGGATAGTTGTGCTATAAAGATGCCATATAGTCCTGGCTCTTGCTGGCTGTTTTCTTAAGCTTGCCTTTACCCATCTGGTGGTGCCTGAGTGATTCTGGCTGTTCTGTGTGTAGCAGACTTGAGTGTACTGTGGTGTGAGCCTGGGTGTTCCTGAAGCCACAGGATTGAAGTAGTTCAGTGTAGTAGTGTCTGAACAACAGAGCTCAGAGGAGCAGCACTAAACTCAGGGCACCTAGAGATGCCCCAGGGGACTCTGAATTTTCCAGGTGATATAGGCCTGGATGTTGCTGATGTAGCAGGCCCAGTATCAGCCTGGATATTCCTGTTGCAGCTATTCTTGTATCAGTTGGTAGAGTGGTGGTCCCAGAATTAAGGTGGAGTTCCCAGCTGTAGCAGGACTGGATGTTCCTGTTGTATCCTGCTTGGTGATCTCTAGATATTCCTCAAGTGGCAGGCCTGGTGACCCCAAGTGGAACAGTTTTGGATAGGCAATGGGTGCTCTTAGATGTTCATGAGGTTGGAGACCTGGTGACCCTAGATATAACTGGTCCAGGACATGAAGATAGATGTCCCTGGTGTATCAGGAATAGGTATTCCTGATGTTGTAGGCCTGTATATTCCTGAAGTTTTAGCCCTGGGGACCCTAGGCGGTGCCAGTCTGAAAGATGGAGCTGGATGTTCCTGAAGCTGTATATCTGGGGACACCAGGTGGCACAGTTCGTGAAGATGGAGCTAGGTATTCCTGAGGTTGAGAGCCTGGATGATCCTGAAGTTGCAGGTCTGGGGACCTCAGATGGCAGAGGCCAGAAGACATAACTTAGAAGGTCAGCACTTGGTTCAAGCCAGCTGGAAATGTCCCAGAGCACACTGGGCAGACTGGGGATTAGTGGGAGGAAGGGAGAAGAGTGATCTAACCTGGTTGTTCTTCAGTTTGAAGACCTAGAGACCTGGAGTGTGGCAGGGTCAGAAAAATGGAGCTGGATGCTCCTGTGAAAGAAGACTTGTAATCTCCAGCCAGGCGAGTGTGGTACAGTGCAGCTTGTGGCAGAGCTCTCAGCTCAGGTGGGCTGGGCATAGAGCGCTGGATTGGGGGAGAGAATAGTGAGGTAGGGAAGGGAAGAAATCCAACCTGAATGATCCTGAGGTTGCAGGTCCAGGAATCTCAGTTGGAGCAGGTCTTGGACTTAAGTTTTCTGCAGTGTGATAAATATGAGTCTATTTGCATTTCTTCTACATGTTGACATCTAGTTAGACCAGCACCATTCCTTGTAGATACTTTTCCTTTTTTATTGTATGGTTTTGGGTTATTTGTCAAAAATTAAGTGACTATATGTATGCTGGGTTATTTCTGGGTCTTCAATTCGATTCCATTGATGAACTTGTCTGTTTCTATGCTAATACCATGCTGTTTTTATTGCTATTTCTCTATAGTACAGCTTGAAATCAGGGATGATGATGCACCCAGATGTTCTTTTATTGTACAGTATTGTTTTAGCTATTCTGGTTTTTTTGTTTTTCCATATGAAGTTGAGAATTGTTCTTTTCTTCTGCTGACGAATGCGTGGCTACCGTCTCCCATGTTCAAACTATTTAACTCCTACTTCTTCAGAATCACATTACAAATTATTCATTAGGAAGCCATTCTTACTCAGATTTGTTACTACTACTTAAAAGTTTGGGGGAAAAAAAAACAGCTCTTCACCTCTCTATAAGTATGTGAAACCCATGAGTAAAGCACTTACTTTTAATGATTTAATGAGTCTCATAGTTAAATTTTGAGTTGTTTAGGAATCAAGAGGGTGCTATAGATCTAAGAAGATACTCTTAAAAGTGTGTTGCAAGTTAGTATGAATGTTGAGTCACATATAGACCTTTAAACTCATGGAGATGGTTAGATAGTAGAATGTTAAAGTCAGGGGCCAAATATGTATAAACTGGACATTGGGAAGGTATACTGGGCCATTTAACTCTCATAAATGTGGCATATTTATATCTGTTGTTTTGTATAATACTTACTGTTATAAGAGAAGGAACCATATGTTGAACTGAAAGGGGAAACTTCTGGGGGGAAGAGGGTGGAAGGGCGGGATAGGAAGGGGGAATAGGGAGGGGTTTGTTACTGAGATGTAACTTGAAGAAAAAAAATAAAGTATTTAAATAAAAAAATAAAATAAAATATAAACTTCAAAAAAAAATAATAATGAGTACCTGAAGAAGACATGCTCTCCACCTAGAAAAAGGAGTAGCTCAGAACTTCTCCACTGATAAAGTAATGGCCAGAAAAATAGCAGATATTCTTTCTGATTTTAACATTATTGAGGCACTAAACTTATGCTAATACTCACTCACCAGGGGATCTCCACCTATGTGAGGAAAATATCATAGCCAATCTCCTAGTCTGCTTACTGTTTTGACCTTCTATACTTTCAGGGAAACATTCATTCTCTACTATTCAGTGTTTAACATTTTTGTCCCTAAAGACTAATTTGTAATGAAATAACATTTCTGACTGCCCCTGCCCCTAGAGGCATTGCTGATGTGGCTGTTATGTCACATGTGCATCTGTAGGTGACAGAGAAGAGAGAGGTTATGTCTACATTAAGTGTTCTGACCTATGGACATCTGAATGAACAGTAGCCTAACATTTCTGGGGAAAAAAAAAATCAAGCCAGAAGCCAGCACTCATTCAGCACCATGGGGCCCGGACATAAACTAGGCTGTGACTAGCAAAGCACATATGTGATGTAATGAATACCTGGGGAAGTCATGCTCCCCACCTAGAAAAAGGAGTAGCTCAGAACTTCTCCACTGATAAAGTAATGGCCAGAAAAATAGCAGATATTCTCTCTGATTTTAATATTATTGAGGCACTAAACAGTGTCAGACAGGAAATCAGGCCCTGATGAGGTCACAGGAGCAGGAGAGCGCTCCTCCTGTTCCTCCCATGGTACAGCATTGGGGAGAACAGGCCCTGCATCTCTCTTGGATAGCACAGTACAGCTGACCTAGGATGTGGGGAATATATGGGAGCCACCCCTGAGGGTTTGAGTGTGGGAGAGGTGGTCCTGCCTTTGTCTGTTTCGTGGTAATGTTGGTGAGGGAGAGATTCCCTTCTCTCCTTTTTGTTGTCACTACCAGTGGCAGACAGGAGATCTGGCCCAGATGATGTCACTGGAGCAAGAAATCTGTCCCTGCCCCTCATATGCTGCAGCACTCAGGAGATCAGGCCCTGCATCTCGCCTGGAAATGGGATTTTGTCTGAATTTGAGTCTAGGCCTGTGGGGTTGTTTGAGCCTGTTTCGTGTAGAAATAGGAGGTGTATGATTGCAAGGGTTGCAATAATGAAGGGCAGGATGAAGTGGAATGCGAAAAAGCGTGTTAGGGTGGCTTTGTCAACTGAGAATCCCCCCCAAATTCATTCCACCAGAGTGGTCCCAATGTATGGGATGGCGGATAGGAGGTTGGTAATGACTGTGGCCCCTCAGAAGGATATTTGTCCTCATGGGAGGACGTAGCCTACGAATGCTGTGGCTATGGTTGTGAGTAGGACAATGATTCCGATGTTTCATGTTTCAATAAGAGTGTAGGAGCCATAGTAAATTCCTCGGCTGATGTGTAGGAATAAGCAGATGAAGAACAGGGAGGCCCCGTTCGCATGAAGGTAGCGGATTAGTCAGCCATAGTTCACGTCTCGGCAGATGTGTGCTACTGATGAGAAGGCGGTTGATGTGTCTGATGTGTAGTGTATAGCTAGAAATAGGCCAGTGGTGATTTGTAGTATCAGGCAGATTCCTAGGAGTGAGCCGAAGTTCCATCATGACGAGATGCTTGATGGAGTTGGTAGGTCAATGAATGAGTCATTGATGATTTTAATAAGTGGGTGCGATTTTCGGATAATTTTCATTAGTGTTCCTATAGTTGAATTACAACGATGATTTTTCATGTCTTTAGTCATAGCTAAGTGCTATGTAGGAATAATGACTAATTTAATTGTTATTATGAGTGTTTTACTCATGGTCTGCTGTTTGGGGTTGGCCTTGAAACCCTCTCCTATTTATGGGGGGCTGTGTCTTATTGTTGGTGGTTGTGTTGGCTGCGTGATGGTGCTAGGTCTAGGGGGGTCTTTTTTAGGTTTACTTGTATTTTTGGTTTACTTGGGAGGGGTGATAGTTGTTTTTGGTTACACTACGGCTGTGGCTACTGAGGAATACCCAGAGGTCTGGGGTCTTGGCTTAGTTGGCTATGTGAGTGTTGTTGTTGGTATTTTTGTTGAGTTATATATTATGTATGTGATGAGTCATTTTGTTGTGTTGGATCTGGGTGTTGATATTTGTGTGATGGATAATTGGGCTGCTCTTGAGACTGATGATTTGGGCGTTGCTGGGGAAGGGGGGGTTGGGGTGGCGGTTATATATAGCTGTGTGGCCTGGCTGATGGTTGTAGCTGGGTGGTCTCTACTTGCCGGTATTTTCATTATTATTGAGATTACTCGAGGTGGTAGGTTGTTAGCAATAGGGGGATAGTTAGTAGGGTATTGAAGAATGATATGAAGTAAATTTTTAATAGGCCTTTTTGGTTGGAGGCTATCTTGGCTAAGTTGATGTGAGTGGTTGAGATAGATTTAGGGATTAGTTTTTCAATTCATAGCTGATCTAGGAGGCTGGAGGCCAGGTTTAGACTGGGGGCTAGTGTACTTTTGGGGGTAGTTCGGTGGAAGATAGTGGGGAAATATCCTAGTAGTGTGGGGAATAGGTATGCGTGGTGATTTTCGTATTTGAGCGTAAAGGTTAGGTTGTTGAGTTCATATGCGACTAGGGGTGAAATGGGAATCCAGAGTTGGCCCTGGATATGGGGGATATGTGTGAACCTGCCCTGAAGGTGTGCTTGTGGGAAAGCCAGTCCTGCCTTTTATCTCCTTTTGGTGATGTTGTTGAGAGAGAGAGAGAGAGAGAGAGAGAGAGAGAGAGAGAGAGATCTTCCATTCTCTGTTCTTGACACAGGGTGGGAAAGTTGGCCCTGATGGACACATGAGAGGAGAGCTGGTCTAACCCCTTACGTGCTGCAGCACTTGGGACAGTAGACCTTGTACCTTACCTGGGTAACACAGTAGAGCTGGTCCTGGATGTGGGGGTTACAGGCCCAGAAACATTGCTTAAGGTTGGCCCACACCAGCATATACCTCATGGATGGACTGCTGGAATACATGAACAGGCCAGTTCCACAGACCCAAGACCACAGGATCTGCATGACACAGGACAATAGCAGCATATCTGAGAGGAATCCCAGTGAGGTTTGCAGTGTTGACAAAGTAGCAGAAGCCAGAGGCCTCTTACCAGACCAAGAAGTCATTATAATAAGGATTTGCAAGCAAAAAAGTATGGACAAAGTGGAATACTGTGGTAAACACTGAGACACTCTACAGCTTTTACAATGAAAACTATTTTTGTCATGTTCATCATCATCTAAGGCATTATGTACTCAGGCTTTAAACTGGGCAGAGTTGGTGATGCGTCTACAGCATCAGAGGACTCTTAGCATGCTCACAGAACTTCTCAAACATCTGCTCTGGAAATTGCTTCTTGCTCAGGGTAGACAAATAAATCTACAAAGTTTTGCTGATGGGAATTACAGGAATAATATTCTTTGGTACAGGACAAAGACTGGCTGTGGAGGATGCATATTGGTTGAACAACTTAGGGATAGGCCCTGCTAAGATATCACAAGAGAAGTACTTTAAGAAAAAAACAAACAGGAATGTAACTAGCCCCAGAATGAGTGTTTTCTACGTAAGGAAGAAGGTTTAAAAGCCTTGAAGTAAGATAGCTCATTACATCTGAACAAACCAGACATGCTGATGAGCCTGTCCACTGTACATTGTCATGTGGAAGTAGTAGGCATCAGAGCTGTTTGGGGACAGAGAGGATAGAGGTCCCCTATGCCCTGAAGAACATCGGACAAAAGAGAATGTTTATTGTTTTCCGTTAGGAGTCAGAGGTTATTTATTTGAAAAGAAACAGAACAAAATAACAACAGCAACAGAAAGACAAATTCTTTTAAAATTTCCCACAACCTGGCTATTTATCAAAAGACTAACTCTATGGTGAATTCCAACCTAGGCAATTTTATTGCAGTAATGCGAGTTAATTAAGAAAATTATGTCCCAATACACAATTTATTTATTGTTTATGCCTCCATTAGTTCAGAAAAATTTTACAAGACCAAATGTATCTGTATTTTCCATTCCTATCTAGGGAAACTTTTTAACAACATTAGAAAATTGCTTTTAGGATTAGGCTCATTTTACTAATCTAGGCAATAGATTTGTGCTCACAAGGAACCCACAAGTAAAATCTCTCAGCAGGTGCAGCTGCAGGTGGCAGTGAAGCTTTCCAAGTAGCCAGCAGAGTCTGCCAGGGTGGGTCTTACATCACCTGGCAAACACCTTTAATGGTAAGAACCTCCTGGGCTCAAGAAAGTTCTTTTTCATGCAGAGACATAACATAATTTGTTTTTGTTGCATTATTTCTTTCTTTCCTTTCTTTTTATTTTCAATAAATAGCAGATAGATTTTTCTCCTTGCTAGAAGAGTCTATGGATGGTTCTCATAATAAATTGGATGTTCTGTGATGACATACTGAAGCAAATCTGCATTAAATTTGCAATTACTGGATAATTTATATCTTAACTGATGAAAATGATTTCCATGGATTTAACAGCATGTGTACTGGAGAGGTACGCCTAACCCTAAGCACTGAGTGCTTTATAGCTGCCTCTGAGATATAAAACATCCTCCTTTGATTGACAAGTAGAAAAATCCAGGCAAGGCAGAGGTAGCAAAGGAAAGCCCTTCATAGTTTAGACTCATAGGAGAAAAGAAATGATTGCTGTGCCCTAAGAGAAGGACAAGCTTCCTCCTGGCCAGGTTTGACTTTAACCCTGGATTATAGTGTTTGAGCATAGGATAAAGATTATGCATGCCTCTAGGATTTCTGCAGATTAAAACAATAAAAATTTCTCCCTCAATAGGATAGGTTGTACAATGAGCATAGAGTCACACATTGAGATAGACTGGCCCATTGCAGATTGACTACTGCTGGCTAGGCTCCACAATTTACCCATGGGCTACAGAATTATGAATGGAAAGGCTTGAGAAGGAACAGAACATGGTTCCTCCCTGCTCTTCTATCTAGCTGTTCTCTCTGGCGTTAGGGTCTTTGTTAAGCCAACGCTCCCACTTCTTGAAAAGAGGATGCTGTTTCTAATGTATCCTTATTGGAAGAAATTACATCTTTCTGCTCTATCATGAAGAAACTTTTCAATGATTGCAGAAACACAATTCTTTAATGTGCTTATTAAATCTAAGCAAATGTAAGAGATTTTGGTGATATGGATTGTAAAGATAGAGCTAAAATGATTGAACAAATATGAATTAAAGAGGAATATATGACAAAATGTAAATCATTTTTGTTGTTCATTAGAAGACAGAGTACAAAAATTTGGAAAACTTTTGAAGACAACTTGAAATAGAAACTGCCAACACCGGGAGCCTAGGAACAGAAATGTCTTGGAATAATTTGTTATTTGTTTTGGGTCCACAGAGTTCACCAGCTTATTTTACATTTCCATACTTAATTCTGGATGAAGGAAAATCACTGTGGTAAATTTTGTTTGTAGACTTTATAAAGAGTTCTCAGAAAATTCTTAATTTTCAAACTTTGAAAACTAAATGGATTCTGGAAGATATTTATCATTCAGATGATAAAATGTTGAAAGACCAACAGGCTTAGTCCATTAATTTTTACATAAAATATTTGGTGTCGCTGCACACAAATGCCACACAGTGTTCAGACATCTGATGCTTAACACTGTAAATCAAAGTAGAAAATTCATTCAGAAAGTCATTCGGCTCTGTGTATAATTTAGCATGAAATCACTTTTAGGGTAATATCAGAGGCATAGGAAGGGGATGACAATGGCTGCAAAGGAGATAGGGTAAGCTGGATCAAGAAAAAACACTTCAACTTGTAAGCACATGTCCCTTGACAGCAGATACTCCACCAGCTGGGAACTCGCAGAAGACAGTTGGGATGTGACTGCAGCCCTGGTGCTGTGGATTTGTCTCTAAGAATCACCCCATATGTTCAACAGTTTATGGATGACTAATGCTCGGAGACATGCTTCAAAGAGAACAGGAATAACACATATTACATATGTCGAACACAGTTTTTTTCAAGAAGCAATTCCTTTCTAACGGTAAGGCATACTTAAAATACTTTAACTTTGCTTTGTAAAAATGATGTGAGTCGTATTATTATTGATTCACAAAATTACTCTAAAGATTTTTTATTTGAAATTTGTTTTTAATAAGCAGATGTAATTTTTTTTTTTTGGTGTAAGAGACCCTTACATGACCCCAGAAAATTAAACATGCCATGAGTGTTTATGTTAGTTACAGGTGCAAAACGATTTCTGATAATACAATTATTTTAATTTGCTTATTTTTAGAATAATATAAACATTCTTTATAAGCTGCATTAATTTTGTACAATATAAAATGATAGAACAAAGACACAACTTAGGTCAATTAGAGCATTACCAAAATTTGAAATCTCCTAAATTCCCTTGACCTAGTTACCCTCTTACCTCTTGTCCTGGATAGCTTTTAATGTCAGTTTGGCACCTAGAGTAGAATCAAGAGGAAGTCTCGATTGAGGATTGCCCAGATCAGTTTGGCCTGTGAACGATTTGGAGGTTTATCTTGATTTTTCATTGCTGTAGGTGGGCCCAGCCCACTTTAGGCAGCACCATTCCCTAGGCAAATGGTCTGGGGCTTTATAAGAAAGCCAGCTAAGTGTGAGCATTTGAGTCCAAGTTTCTACTCGAGTTCCTGTCCCCACTTCCCACAGATAGATGGCTACGGCCTGGGGGTTTGAGCAGAGTAAATGGTTTCCTGATCATGGTATTGTTGCAACAACAAAACACAGCTAGAATTAAAGGTCATCTGAATTTTGTGTTTGTGTTCCCTCGTTGTTTATTAAGATCATTTTGATAGAATTCAAATAAGAAACCTAATTGGATCAATTAATTCATTGTCTGCATATTTCCTTTTGATTTGAATGGCTCACACAACTTCCAATTTCCAAACTTCTGCTAAAATAATAATTATGTATGTATATATATATATAAAACATATGTATGTCGTGGTGCACGCAGATTCACACAGACACAAGTTTACATTTTCATATATTTTTAAAATTTTGTTACAATTCAATAGAAAAGAAAAAAATTAAGGAAAAATGGCTGTAAGGTCTGCTACACAGGAGTGACCTTTATGAAAATGTGCGGAACATCATCTTGGACATCTATCGTTTTATGCATGTTAAGACTGGCAAATAAACAAATCTTAAAATATAGTAAATATAAGTAAAATACACTGGTACTGCATTTGCTGTATGAATATCCTAAAAAGAACTGACATAAACCAGAGGAAGTGTTTAGTACAACCACTATGGAAATAGGTCTGGTATATCTTAGAAAACTTGGAATATCTCTACCTTAAGACCCACCCATACCACTCCTGGGCATATACCCAAAATATTCCTCACCAAACCAAAAGGGCATCTTCTCAACTATGTTCACAACAGGTTTATTTGTAATAGCTAGAAACTGGAAACAACCCAGATGTCCCTCAACCGAAAAATGGATTAAAAAACTGTAGTACATTTACACAATGGAATACTACTTAGCTATCAGAACCAAGGAAACCATGCAATTTGCAGCCAAATGGATGGAACTAGAAAAGCTCATCCTAAGCTAGCTAACCCTGACAGATACTCTTGGCATGTATTCACTTATAACTGAATTTTATCCATATAGTAGAGGATAACTATCCTACAGCCAAAAGACCCAAAGAAACAGGAACACAGACTTTGTTACCTATTAGTAGGGCATTTTACCCTAGTGGAGCTGCCACATCAATCTCTAGAGCAAGAGGAAGCTCTTAGTCCTCATGTGAATGATGAACTGAGGTAGTTGATATGTGGGGGCACCCCACACTGGAGGAGTAGGATAGGTGAAAGAGCGAATAGAGGTGGGGAGGATGGGACCCGGAGGAGTGGAGGAAGGAGGCTGTGATTGAGATGTAGATTGAATTAACAAATACACATAAAAATTAAAGTGTTACAGCATTAAGAAAGGATATATGATCCTCCCATTTCCACTACAGTAATTCTGTGTTTGATTTTTGAGAAATTATAACTTTTGCTTGTTCTTTCCACTTGCATACACAAACTGTTCACAGACTACTTCTGTTGCATTCCCAAACGTTCTTTCCTTCCAGGGCACATTCTGTTCATGAGTGAACCCAAACTCAGCCTCACCTTTGTCTTTGAGAATCAGCAGTGGTTTTGATTATTTGTTTTATTTTGTTTGTCATTTTGTTTTATTTTGTTTTTCAGTTTGTGTTGGTTAAAAGTTGTTTGTAGCCCATGTTACAACTGAAGTCCATGTGGATATCCCCAGTCTGTGCTGCAACCTGAAATCATGCTGGTATCTGTGGGCTGTGCTGATGCCAAGGCCCATGTTGACGTGAGTGGCCTGTGCCAACAGCTGAAGACATGTTGATATCCATGGAAAGTTGTGCTGAGGGCCATGTGTGGGCCTGTGGTTCTGCTGTGATTGGAGGCTATGTTGATGTCCGTGGCTCATGTCCAAAGGCCTGTGGATGTCTGTGGTCTGTGCTGACACTAGAAGCAATGCTGAGGCCCATGACACATGCTGACAATGGAGATCATGTGGATGTTCATGGTCCCTGCTCTCTCCAGAAACCATGTGTAAGTCAGTCTATGGTCTTTGATCTTGCTGAATGTAAAAGGCAAGGAAGCTACATTTGCCATGGTGTTGATAACTGCAAACTGATATTTGAGAAAGGACATAGAAGACTTCTGTGACAACACCTACCTACCTCCATCTCCCCAAAATATTAACAGCTGAAGTTTAGCTCTCCACAATTAGTGGCTTCTCCAGAGGCACAGATGGGAAGGGACTCAGCTTTCTTTAAGGGACTGGTCACTCTAAGTTCCAGCATGCTTTAGTGAATATTTCTTCTCCTCTTTCTTCCTTCTTTGTTTCATCTTTATCTTCTTTTTGAGGGGGTTACACTGGTAGGAGATGCATACCTGGGAGGGCTGGAAAGTGAGTGGGATGAGGTATGTGATATGAAAGAATATAAACAAAGAAAAAAAAGCTTGTGTCTTTATGATTTTTTTTCTTATATTTCTTCATTAAGAAATTGTCACTGATGAGAATATACTTGCCTTTCCTAGTCCTTCCTTCTGTCCTGGTGAGAATAGTCACTACCTACACTTTTGGCAACTTGAAGTAAACAACTCACTTTCTATACATTTAATTTCCAGCTATGAATCAACATAAGCAAAAATAAACCTAAAATAGCAACATTTCAGCACTGTGTGCTGCCCTCGCCCAACTCCTACTAATAATCTTTTTATTTTCTTTATGAAAGTTTGGAAATTTAGATTGCATATATAAGTTACATCATGAAGCTTTTTGCTTGTTTTTTTTCTGGATTATCTCACCTTGTCCAAGCTTTATTATTCATTCCAGAAAAGGAGTGCAGCAACACACCACCACCCCCCCCAAAAAAAAAAACAAAGCAAAAAAAGAATTCCACATAAGTCTAGCATAGTGAGCCTTTGAGTTCATTGGATCTATAAGAACATGGGTAACTGACAAAAACCCAAGTGACCCTCATCAGTTGTATCACTGAGAAGTGCTCCCCCCAGAATGGGTAAAGATATGGATGCTCCAGGGGTGTGACTCCCATCCTGGTCCCATCTCTTATACACTAGAAATTCCAAGACTACCATGCTCTCTGCCAGGATGGCTTGCATTTGAGGGGTGGGAAGGCAGGAGAATTCAAACATGCAGACTTCCCATTAGTTTTCCTGAATAGTGTTTTCTAAGTATTATTAGGATAATTTTTGAGTATAACAAAGTTGATTGCAGCAAGAATTATTATATTGTAAATATATAACAGACAGAATAGTCTTGAAGATACTTGAAAAATTTGTTTTTTTCTAACCTGAAAAAATGTATGTCTGTAGGCTGGTGGTAGCTCTTTTGTAGTAGAGTCTTATTTGGATGTTCAGTGTATGTTCCATTAGTCCATCACTATGGTTACCAAAGAGGGTATTAATATTTTTATATCTAAATCTCAGGCCAAATTAAGAGAGGAATTAAGTGCCTTGCCTAATGAATAGATAGATAGATAGATAGATAGATAGATAGATAGATAGATAGATAGATAGATAGTGTGAGTTTAGCAACTGGTTTACTGACTATATACAATGGGAACAATAACAAATTTCATTTGACAATTTTCAAGGTGTGAATTATTTTACCTTGCAAGATATCAAAGTACCTACATGGTGTCATTGAAGGGATTGTAGAAGAATGCTCATTTCCATAATATTATATAGCATAGACAAAATTTATATAAATGCCATCACAAAGCAGAAAACAATGAGATATTATAAAAATAAAAAGTGATAAGTTTTGAGAATTTGTTAAAAATATTTCTAGTATATGAGGGTCTCTCCTTTTCTTGGAGACTGTTGGCTATAGTCATGGAGGATGGAGGTACTAGATGGGGTGGGGGGATTGAGGGAGTGGGAGCAGGATTCAGACAGTCACAGGTGCAACAGATTGACTTCTAGGATCAGCTTCATTGAGGTAGATCAACTTTATTTGATATGAATGAGAGCTATATAGAACTTTGGGGAGTGGATGGGGGTTCCCAGGGTGCATGTACATCATTGGTTAGGGCTTCAGGTACTGGGATGCCTCATTTGCATAAAAAGACATTCCATCTATCCCAGCTACTTGCTGGGCTTATTGTGAAGGGAATGAAAATTATTAAAAGACCCCCTAAGTCGGTAGTAGAGCCAGGCTAGCTGCCAGGTTGTTCCCGGAACTTAGCTGACCATAAAAAGGGTGGAACCAAGAGTGTAGGTCATACGGGTCATGAGCCCCGGGCTCCAGGAACTAGCTGGCCACAAAGCAGATGACTATCATGGGCCCCCAGGGTTTCAGGAACCGGCTGACCACAAAGCTGATTATAAAGTAAGATTAAATTCATTCCTGAGAAAAACAGGTGTAGGATATTTCCTGCTGACTAACTAATGGGCTGGTACATTCCACCTGTATTTCCCCTCCCCCCTTGGGTTGTGGTAAACAATGGGCTGGGCTGGTACTTTCCACTTGTATTTTCCCTCACCCCTTTGGGTTGTAGTTTAAATCCTCTACTCTCCCCCAAATCATAGTCGCGGCTCCTACCCCTGCGTGGGATACGAGTGGCGCTCTCAGTGTACTGAGCCACCCCCCCCCACCCCCGCGAAATAAACCTCCTGCAATTGCATCAAGATGGTCTCTTGCGAGTTTTGGGGTGGCCGTGATATCCTGAGTGTCGGGAGTTGGGAGACGGACTTCCCTCCCCCGGGTCTTTCAATTGGAAGAAAGGATGTTGAACCTGTTACTTTGCTGAGGCCTAGGTGATATTGCTCAGGTAGAAGGGGTGGGAGTTCAGGCTCCCGGATGAGGTCAGACAGAGTTGGGAAAGGGAGTCCTCCTTTCAGTGATCAGCTCAGGGCATTCTGGTCATGGTGGACTGTGATCTTAGCACTATGCTTTCCTAACAAATATGGTTTGCCAAACTCGTTATAAATCCACTTTAATTTTGAATTGTGTGGGTATTAAACGACCAATTACCAAATCCCTGAGAATCTAACAGTCTGCTATCAAGGGTTGACATGCTGTCTCTGGACCACTACTATGCCCAGGTCTCTTTAGAAACTCCATCTCCTTCATGCTTTGACAACTGGCTTCAGTGCAGGTATGTTGTACTAGAAAGTTATACAGAGCAGAGGCCTGACCATCCTGACTCTACCATCATCACCAGCCAGTCAGCTTTATGACTGAGTCCAGCTCAGGATTCCTCCCTACTGAAGTTTGTGAATATATCTGTCTTGTGAAGAAGCTGCATTTTTGTCTTCAGTATATTGTAAGCAGGCAAAACTTCATTTAATACTCATAACTTTTAATTTGTCTTATTTGAAGTGAGCTCCCTTGTTAAAGTGTAAAGTAGAAAGATAGGTGAGTTTACTTCATATGAACTTGATACCCCAAATCCTGGAACTTTATAACCCTGAGTAGTTACTGTTACAATATTCTATGATCAAATATGCTTAGTCAAAATTATTACACCCTTGTGTAATTCAACATTTATGTCAAACTACATTCAATATAAAATACTGATAAGTTATTTTTTGCTACAATTGTTTCTACTTAGTCTGAGTAACTAAACTCAACTCAGTTCAACCAAGAATACTTGTGAACTCATCATCTCATGTTTTCTCTTCTAATTTCTTCTTTCTCTTGTTTTTACTTCCAGACTCACCGAATTTCAATGGAAACATTTTTAAGGATGATGACCTTTAAATCATACATGATGTAGCATTCTTTCTCACTATGGACTTCCAATCCATTGCAAATTGTGCTTTTGCTATCTTTATTTTTTTATTTGTTAGTTAAATTATGACTGTTTAATTGTAGTCTTCCAGTCACAGTTCTACATATGTATGTAAATAAAACGTGTGCTTTCACAGAATTTTTCTCCTGGTTCATGGAAAAAGAAAAATATAGTAAAATAAAACAGAAACATCCCCACTGTCTCTTTTGCATTAATAATGTTTGTAAAAAAAAGCCAGCTGTCTAGACACTGATAGAAAGATGTAGTATCTGGTGGAAGAAATACTCTGCTATGTGGTGAAATGAGAGCAGAGGCCTGGTTTTTAGGGGGAGCCTGCTGTGTAGGATCCTAAAGAACCTTGGTTCAAATGGTAAGTGTCAGTGCAGTGATGTTGATCCTGACAAGTTTCATAAGAGATAAGACAGTTAATGAGCATGGCCAACACAGACTCAAAGGAGCTCAATATCCAAAGCAGATGGGGCCAGAGAAGTCAGAATTTGTTTACCATGGTAAAAAAATTGGCCCTAAGTGTAGTGTGTCTTAATTATCATTGTTTTTATTTTTTAAATGAAGGATCACTTTTGCTGGCAAGGGAATAAAATGCAGGAAATAAGTACTTTAAAATAGCATATATATATGTGTGTGTGTGTGTGTGTGTGTGTGTGTGTGTGTGTGTGTGTTTCAAAAAATCCAAGTAAAAATCATGTTCTTACCTGATTAGAAAAAGCTGTGATAGTGAGAAATTGTTACATCTAATTATATCCTTCAGAATTATACCTACATCACTGGGGTCAGGGTATCACTGGAGACATGAGAATCACCATTCTGAAGTTTCCCATGCCAGATTTAAACCTTGATGCTGTAGAGTGGTGTTCTACAAACATCCCCACCAGATAACTAACTGCCTGAAGCCACTTGAGTTTATCTTCTCTCTCTACCACATGGATCTCCCAGGCTATTTCAGAGCTTGCTACATATTGTTCTGTTCAGTTTTTCTCTTACTTTTGCCCTTCCTTTCCTTTCTCCTTGTCACCTCTCTTTTTGTCTGTCCTTTCCTCTTTCCGTCTTTCCTCCTTTTCTTTCACTTTCTTTTGTTCCTTCATCCTTTCTTTCCTTTTTCATTTCATTTCTCTTGCTTCCTCCTTTCACTCTTTCTATATCTATTAATGCTTGTAGAAGGGTAGTAAATGCACATGTAGGTTTGCAGGTATGTGCACGAGTGTGTAGGGGGACATTTGGTCATGTGGACATTTTTGTGTGGGAGAAATGTTAACATGGAGGACCTTCCTCAGTGACTCTCCACCTTATTTTTGGAGACACAGTCTCTCACTGAAGCTGAAGCTCACAGTTCAGTAAGAGTGGCTAGCCAGAAAGCTCCTACAATCTTGTTTTCCATCTTTCCAGGAATGGGGTTGTAGGCTATGCTCTGCTTTCTATTTGGCTGACTGGGTTGAACCTAGTGTGACAAAACTTTACCAACTGAGTCTTCTCCTTGATGCTTTGTTCATTTCTTAACTGTCTTCCAAAGAATGAGCCCCCACTCCCCATCCTACCTATGTTACATCCATCTGCATTTTTATCCTTTCCACTCAGATTTAGTCATGGCACTTAATATCACTGTGGATTGCTTCTTTTCTACTCTATGCCAATCCATTTTATTTTGTAGATGATTGTCGAAACTGAACATAACTTTTCTTTCTGCATTTATACTCAGAATGTTTTCTTTCTCTCCCAGGACAAAACTTGCCAACTGGATTTTGGAATCAGATGAAGTTGAATTCAGATCTTCTATATCAATTATATACCATGTGGCTTAAGAAAAAAAAAGACCTCAATTAACTTCTTTGAATTTTTCTCTCTGTAAAAAGGATATTAGTTGACTCTAATTTTCCATTGAAACATTTCTTTCTTTTCATTTTATATTTGGGGAAATCTGACTTTAAAACATGATACTATATCTGAATTTGAAGCTATGAAATCTCTCTAAGGTTTCTGAACTACCCGTGGTCACACAGCATGGTCAGTAAACATAAAGGTTGCAACCTGCTGAAAACCATTATCCAATGGCTTAATATTTTCTACCACCCTGTTTCTAAATTTCAGGAAGGGAGGAAACCCTGCAAAATCCCACTTTTGGGCACAGTTTGTACCTGAGATAACAGTCCTACCATCTGCATTGCAGCATATATTGTTTTTTACAAAACAAACTCCTCATCCCCATCCAATTTGTCCAGGTCTCAACTTGCTGTCCCAGCATAATAACACAAGAGGTGAAGTGGGGTACAGAACTAAATTATTACAATTGTGTCTGGCTTCTGAGTGAAGGAAGGCATTGTACATACTTGAAGTGGTAGCATTAAAATGTTTTCTCATTCAGAGTCTGTGCTGGGGGGATTTGAAGTATACTCAGCTCAGTAGATTTTATCCACATAAAGCACTTTTGTTGAGAAGCTGCTTTTCTACTGCTTGTTATTATTAAGCAAACAGCCAGCCCTTTCCAAATTTGTAAAGTAGTTGCTGTTTTCTTTTCACTGTAAATTCCCATTACATTGCTTTGTGTCTCTTACCTTTCTCTGCTTTTCCTAATGAGCCCACCTCTCTTTTTCCTAACATTGACATGAAATCTCAGTGCCAGTTGCATATGCATTCAGCATTTGATGAATTATACTAACTAGATAATCCAGCCCCACCTCTTCCTCACTGTCAGCATATTGACCTCCACCTGTCCTATGACATTTGCTCTCTCACTGAGAGTTGATTTCTGAGAATCTGTGGTTTGATTTGGTACTACATTTTGACATGGTGTTGATTCTTTGATAGACAGATAAAGAAAGAACTGAGAAGAGCCCATATCAAATGAAACCTTATTGTGTTGACAAAAAGGGGGGAAAGAGAAAAACTTGATCTTCAGGTATTCTGCAGCTAACTGGAATAATCAGTACCTGAGGTCATAGAATTTTGCTACTGCAAGTGAGGTCGTTAAGCCTTCATTGTGTTTAGTTTAAATTTACTTAATTTAAATAACCACACATGGTGATGAGGCACTATGCTGGCTAGTAACACAATGGTGGGCAGGGATGTTGCTCTGGGTGAGCCTTGGGAAGGGGCTCATCATTTCTAGTCCTGTTGTTTTCAGAAATACAGGGACATTATATTTTGACTTTGCCTTAATTTTTGAACTTACAATCATTCTGGGATAATAGATGTAAGCATCGTGTCCTTCACATAAATCCTGCCATAAGAAAAGAAAAGGCTTGGCAAATTCTAATAACATTTCCTTTTTAAAGGGCTTACAATTTCCCTTTTTATGTCATTTCTTTGGTTTTCCTAAGAAGTATTCATTTAGAAACAAACAAGAAAAAGCCATCAAAGAATTAATCAGCCCAAAACTCAGTAGTAATTCTAACATAGAGCAGTCATCTATTTGCTGATTTCTTTTTCTATTGCAAAGCTAATCCTTCTTCACATATATTTTGTAAAGGGAATTAACTTGTTAAACATGATAATAAAACCCAACCTAACAATAACACTGTGCTTACCGTGTTTATACGGAAGAGTCCTCCTCTAAGTGCATTGTGTGTGGATTCCTTTTATCCTGTGAAGAAGGTTTCTATGCTCTTGGAATAGATTAGACTGTAATATACTCCTCTCTGACAAGCAACATGCTTACCTTTCATGAGAAATATTTCCACTATGAAGGAAATATAGGTTTGTTTTTCTTTGGATGTTAAATATCCTGTGGATGTTTATGTGCTATTGTATTACTATCTAATATTTGGAGCCAAAATCATAACACTATTGGAAAGTGTTTTGAGTTTAGAAAGTGCAACTTAGTGGAAGGAAATTAGGTCATTATGGATGTAGAACTGAAGGGGACATTGGCTCCTTCTTCTCTCTATATTTGTTCTTAGCCTTCATGGAGGAAACAGTTTTTAAGTTTATTAAGTTTATTAAGTTTACTTATTCACTTTACATCCCAATCTTAGCCCCTTCCCTCTCCTCCTCTGTGTCCTGACCTCCCACCCACCTCATTTCCCCATCCCCTTTCACCTTCTCCTCAGAAAAGAGGAGCCCCTATACCATCCCACCCCACCACACTGAGTGGCATCAGGACTGAGCACATCCTCTTCCACTGAGGCCATTTATGGCAGCATCAGAGTCCATGACAGAGACAGCCCGCTCCACTTGCTAGGGGACCCACATGATGACCAAGCTGCCCTTCTGGGATGGGGCCTAAGTTCAGTTCATGCATGTTCTTTGTTTGGGGCTTCAGTCTCTGTGAAGGGAACATTTTGATCCACATGTTTCTTGTTAGGATGTTATACTTTGTCACAAGTTCACAGTCAATGGACTTCAACCACAGAAAACTGTGACCCAAAACATCTTTCATCCTTATAAGTTGAGCAGCTCAGGCATTTTGACACAGTGATGAAAAGCTGAAGAACCCAATTTCTTTCTTTCTAACACTATATTTCGACTTATAAATAACTGTGAGAAAAGCAGATACTTATCAAATACGATGTCCAAATATATACCCAAAAACCCACTGTAGAGCCCACATTTTAAAATTTGATTATGCTATGTATTTAGATTCCTGTTTGTGTTATTGATTTTTTTTGTCAAGGAAATGAGAATAAAGCAAAGCCTACCTATCTACAACATTAAAGAATGGTTTATGACTCTCAATTTTCAAGGCAAATATAAAAAATACTGAGGCAATCATAGCCTAACACTGAAAATTATAACAAGTTACATATTTTTACTTTAAAAAATGTTAAAAATATACTTTTTTCTTTAATAATTTCTTTCATTCACTTATATTATTATCCTTTTGCTATTACTGTAATGTTTCTGTTATATATGCTGTAAAGGCCCTGAAAACATATGCATAAAATGTTCAGACTCATCTTTCATTCATTCATATTACAGTAGTAGGAATGCACACAGAAAATGTTGGTATCTAATGAATATTCTTTGAGCCGATTAAAAAGGCATTTAAAAAAATTAAGAAAAAATTCTTCAGGAATTCCTCATAAGCACTTTAGGAAACCTTACCTTACACCAGTGTCAAATACTTTCATCAATAACATAGACTCCTGGGACCAGGGGTGTTTAACACTCACTCCTAACCTTGGAGAGGACAGATTTCACAAGGAAGATTCAGTGCTTTGTGAGAGTGTTGTTCAAACCTCTGACTGTAAATATGTGTCCTCCCAGTTTACACTGGGCAATTATCCATGGAAGTCAAATATCCTAAAGTAACTGGGTAAAGTTGCCTTTTGACTAAGCATTTTATAGAAAGACTAAACAGCAGCTGTCTGTTTAATTTTTAAATTATAATTACATTTTGTGCCTTGATTCTTCCATTGCATTCCAATCAAATGTCTCATTCCTGACACGAGTTAAAAGTGTTAATATTGTGAACCTTGTTCATGGAACAAGATTTGATTTAAGTCTCGTTTCCAAAATCCATCACTGTAAAATCATTGAGAGGACACTTTTTTCTTTTTATTACCAATTACATGTCAAAATAATTACATCATCCTCAGTATTTGTCACAGCTTTTTTTATTTAATGCATCATTAGCCAAGGTTACATGAGTATGAAATTGGCAGAATATTCAAATCCATGCGCTCAATTAAAAAATGTACATTGACCTTCTCTACTCTTCATCTTG
Source organism: Lophiomys imhausi (assembly GCA_907164525.1). NCBI lineage: Eukaryota > Metazoa > Chordata > Mammalia > Rodentia > Muridae > Lophiomys > Lophiomys imhausi. The sequence goes on along the minus strand of CAJQZJ010033689.1, from coordinate 2,610,351 downwards.
TAGCTTCCTGATCCTCTGTAAGCATCTTTTTGTGGCTCTCAGCACCCTTCCAGGAAGGCATATCAAAATGTGTATTTCTTAGAAATAAATAAGTTCACAGACCAGGGAAAGGATTATCTGTGAACTTTACTCTCAATATTCTATGAAGATCAAATTTTCTTGTTAAGCCTTGGACCCCATCCAAGTGAATATTTATGCTTAATAGCAAAAGAAACCCAACCACAGATCTCCCACACTCATGAAACCATCCCTAAAACTTGCAGCCCAATTTAGTAAATAGCATACATTATGTTCAGCTACGTTTGTGTCTTTGACATACAAATATACAAAAGGAGAAATGCACTTTGTGCGCCTGAAGTGGAAACCGAACTGTCTATCTGTGTTTAACCTGACTGTTTTCACAGGGCTCAAGCCATCATAACATAGTCAAAACTAGACTAAAATGTCGCCGTAACCTTATCAGGGACAGAACCTCAGGCTGCTTTCTGTACACATAAGCACCGAGAAAGCTGACAGTCTGAAGAAATGTCACTTGCCAGGAAGTTCTGTGAACATTTTTAGGCAACCTGTGTATTGCATGACCAATAATTCACAGGTTGATATTAATTATCACAAACTTCTCAGATTTGAGACTAGGAACCAAATGTAAATGATTTCTCAAAAGATATGAGATACCAAAAGCAGGGCAGCCTGTGCTTTCAGATTTAGGTCAGCATTCTGTAAGTATGGGATGATAGTACTACCTGGTTTCAGGACTGTAAATCTGTTTTAAATAATTCAAAATATTTAAAACTATTTTCAATAAATTCTTTTGATAAGTATCTCCAGTCCCATTGTAGGGTGTACCTGTGATCTTCCTTGTTTGGTCTCTGATGTAAAGCATTGATTAAGTAGTAAACTAGCCTTTTTTTTTTTTTTTTTTTTTTCTCTGTTACACCCTTTGAAGAACATCCCAGCTTTTCTTTTGCATTGGGTCATTTTTACTCTTTTCAAAATTCTTGTATCTCTTGCCAGTCTGAAAACTTTCTGCCTCTGTAGAATTGCCTGCCTAATCCTTTCTCTCCCCTCCCAAATTTTATCCCGAGGCATACATAATTTACTCTTCAATGTTTATTCAACAAGACTTCCCACAGCCTTCCTAAAAAGCAAAAGCTGGCCAAATAGAATTCCTGTGTGGACTTCTTTCAGAATCACGTCTTCCAGTCGCTGGTTTAGGCAAAGAAGTATCTGGGCAGCCTCACTGGCAGGCAGGCTTTTCATCCTCACTGGCAGGCATCCCAACTTGCAGTCTGCCAACACCCCTGTCTCCATTTTCACCGGAGTGCAGATCTTTAAGGACTTTCTCTCAACTCTCTGGGCCACTTAGAAGGAGCTCTAGCCCTGTCTCTGTCAGTTTCCTGTCCGAACCGAGTTCCTGCTGTTTCCAAAGTTTGCTAAAGGGAAACATCTGTTTCTCCACGGGTTTGCTTCGCTTTCCACGAAGGCACGGAGCTGGTTCTGTTTCTACTTCCCTTTCTTTTATGAAATGTTAGCAATTCCAACAGCCATGTCCTTTGCGGTTTCCCATACTTCAGAATTTAAATTTAAATGTGTTACTATTTTATGTAGTTTTTTGGAAACAAGGGGGAAATGATCTCTTAGGGCTGAAAAACTTGAGTGTGATATTAACCTGAATGTATTGCATTGTTTAGCTCCTTCCCTCTTCACAGATATCTCTCAGTTTCAGCCTACCCTATGAATTATTCTACCCTCCACTCTTTGGAGATACTTTCTCAGCCACTACACTTATCAGCTATTACTTACTTTAAATAATATTGGCTCTCCTTATAATTTATTTCTGACCAATTCATGAATTTGCATGAATAGGTAATCACTAGACATGGAGCCATGTGGCCCTCTCCTTTTTCATCTATAACAAGAGCCTACCTGATCCTACCTGATGCTTCAGTGTCCTCAAACACTCTGAGTTCTAAACTCAACACACATCTGATTTGCCTGGAATATTTTTTTCTCAACAGTATACCAAGACTGTTCTTTCTCAACTTGTTTGATAAGCTTTTACTTCATAAAGTATTACATGGGCACATGACAAAAGGAGGGCTTCTGGAAGACAATTAGAAGAAATAGACTGGGATTGAGACTAGTTATGTTTTGCTGTTGATCTGAGATATTAAAAAAAAGATGCCGTGAATAAGAGATGAATCAGTTATTAAAACCATGTACTCTCCATGCAGAAGTTCGTATTTGATTCCCAGCACACACATTAGTGGCTTACAACTGACTATAATTCCATCTAGAGCATGTTCTTGCCAACTGTTTCCTTGGTTCTCTAATATCAAGGCCAGCTCTTCATGGAACCCAGGTTCCATACCAAAAATGCTCATTTTATAATAAGAGTGTTAAAATGAGTGCATTGACTTAAATTTAAAGTTTTAAGATGTTTAATTTCATTTAAATACATGTAATATCATGCTTAATATGCCTTGAACCTCTCAAATTATCCCTTCTTACACTTTGTGTCAGAAATGTACTGTTGCATGCTGGTCTGTAGGTTTTCTTCTCCTTTCTTGTCGATCTGTTGTAACCTAGAAAACTCTCATTTCATATGTAGGTCACTAATTCATACAAGTGCCCTTTCCCAGGGAGGCTGGTTTCAAAAGTGACACCAAGAACTTGTTCACTTCCCAATTCTTAGTAGTTAACACAAAGGACTGGTGAATAGGGGGAGGGAATAGTGAGGTTCAAGTGAAACTGCAAATTAATTAATTAATGTAGTTATTAGGAAGAATAAACTGTAAGATTAGGCCGGCAGAGTAGCCAGTGGCTTGGCAGAGGAGCAGACGTCCTGGCCCGAGTGCCTTAATCGGTTGCCTAACTTATCCTGCAGAAAGAGCCCCGGGACCAAGGGTGGCCTACACCACCTGTAACCTAAACTCTGTTAATTAATATAAGTTGTTATATTAGGCTGGTAGAATTACCAGCGGCTTGGTGGGAGATTCGCCTGGGCTCAAGGGGAGTCTGGAAGTCCAACGGCCCGGGACTGCTTGGACTGAGGGCCTATAAGCTGCCGCAGTCTTTTCCCCAATAATTAAACACACCAAGACCTTTAATGTTTTAACACTTAGCCCTTAGCTGGGCAGACTCTCAATTAGCTACTCTAAGTTAACCCAGATCACCTAATCCTAAACCACCATGTGCCTGCGATTACCTTCCAGCATTCCCCAGCTGTCTGTCTCCTTTTTGTGTCTCCCGTTGGAAAGAGAGAGAGTCTCTGTGTGTGCCCAGAGTTCCTGTTCTGATATCAGGAAGTCCCACCTTCCTATACTCTTTCTTCCCAGCTAATTGGCCATAAGCGACTTTTATTAACCAATCAAGAGAATGCCTCAGAAGGGGCAGTAACCAGATCTCAGCACTGAATTCAATGTATCAGAAACAATATTAGACCTTCCCTCAACATTCAAGTGCAAATTCTCCTTACTCCCAATCTGCAGCTTTTCAGGGTTAGTATCTACCTTGACCTTCTTTGAACTAAGAATATGGTTCCTATAAATCTTCTTATAGATTCTTTCTTCAAATTCCATTAGCTTCTTCCTTTCCTTTCCTCTTCAAGTCTGACACAGCACCCTCTGGCATCTCATTCAGAACTTCAAATTGTCTTTTTAACTAAACTTGATTCAAATGTCCTGATTGTCATCACTCATCTCCTGGGATTCTGATATATGTAGCTAGTCACAATTGTTCAGACTTCCAAGAAAAGTTTGGTGCTAAAGATAGGAAATGTTCTTATCTTTCACAGTAAAAAAAAAAAAAAAAGAAGAAGCAAATATATTTCCCAGTATTAGATAAGATTTCCTTAAGACAAAAATGTGGGAGGAAAATAGTGTTACCTAGGACTGAGACAGGAGTCCCTAGATATAGCAGAAGTTAGAACAATGAAAATACAAGCAGAGAAGGAGAGAAAATATGTAACTGGGAATCAGAAAAAAGATGAGTGAAAACACACCTAAAGAAACAGACTCCTCCTTACAGCAAAATCTTGTAAACAAACAATAAAACTCAACAAAAGTTTGAAGTTAATATTCCTGAGATATCAAATACAAGTGCACATTTTCTGCAGATTAAACACTGCGATGACCATTAGTCTTTGGTGAAATTATGGTCTGGATGGACATTTCAAGCCTATAGATTACAATTGCAACAAGAACATATCAAAGACACTACTGCCTTCTATATTCTAAGAGCAGGGCTGAAGGGCTTCTCTTCATTGCATCTGTTACTGAAACCACCACAAAGGATGAAGGAAGATTCAAAGAAGCCTGCAGTTTGAACTGATTGGGAAGTATGCTTAATGAAAACCTCGCAGGGTGACTAGAGAGTGAATAGGACAGTTAATTGAAAGGCACTCAGGAATTTATGATTAGCCAAGTGAACGGTGAAAAAGTTATTTGATAAACTCATTAGTGAGGAAAGAAGGGGACTTGTAGAACTCCACTGTACTCTTAGGAAGTAGATGCTGTTTGGGTCAGGTCACATGTTTGTTTCTAGTAAATTGTCATACACCATACAGACTGGGAGCTTGGCTTTTGAGTATTTCTGTATGGATATATGGAGGAAGAGCAGACCCTGAAATAATTAAGAAGGCTTCATTGTAGTTGGAATTACCTTCGTTTGAGTAAAAAAGAAAATAAGAGAATTCTTAAAACTAATGCTATGAGACTATATATATCTTGCTATACATGAACAGACCTGTTATAATAGGGCAATGCACATGCCTACTGAGAAAGGCAGGAGCTTCATACCCAGAGTATAATGAAGGCGTTCAATGGCAATTCTAATGTGGGAAAAGAATGGAAAGTTTCAAGACCTAAGCCCTTAACCATTGTTAAGGTCATGGGATGTGATTTCATATGTCACAGTATCATGATGTCAGGACCATGTTTAAGCTATGCTTGTCTAGACTTTCTATGAGAAGTAGACCTTAAAGAGTGTGTGTGTGTGTGTGTGTGTGTGTGTGTGTGTGTGTGTGTGTGTGCATGTGTGCGTGCGTGTATATGTATTCGTGTGCATGCATGTATATGTATTCGTGTGTGTGTGCATGTATTTGTATTTGTGTGTGCGTGTTTTCTAAGCATGTTGAAATGGATAACAAATATTTTATAAATATTAAAATGACCTGTAAATACTATGCAATTTGGTTAACTTGGCTGATCTGTGTTGAACTTTCTGTCAAGTAGTGGGTGGTTGTGAAAAACATCATATCTTGATCAAAGCCACTCTTTCTGTACTTTCTAAGTCCTGTGATTTAAGGCATGATTTAAAGTCTACCTTATTCCTATACACTTATGTTTAAACTTTAGGGAATGATAATCATATCCACCTTATAGAAATGAGGAACAAGTTAAATTTATTGAACACAAAGCCTCTAAGTTAGGATTAAATCAATGTCAGTCACATAGCAAATCTATCAACAATGTTAGCTATTATTGAAATTAACACTACTTTAAGTAGACCTTCTTCTTTAATATCTACAGTTTTGGGAGGTACATAAAATAAGTAAAAATTTGGAAATATCTCCAAAGAAGTAAAAGTGCTAATGTGGTTCAATAAATCAGTTATTATAACCCAAATCATATCATAAATATAAATTTGTTGACAGGGCCAAAATGATCCAAAAATTGGGAAATCTTGTGCTTCAACTGGGTTAGTAATTAGTGAAGGAGAGTGATTCTCAGCGATGACGGTATGTTAATATGAAAATAAGTTAATTGGTCTCTTTGAAATTAAGTTGAAGCAATATTTTAAAATAGACTCACAATAGATCTTGAGATAGTGCCTTCATATACATGGAAATAGCAGCCAAGCTTCAGAAGCCATGTTGCTGAGGCAATTCCTGTCCTGGATATGGGATTACATAAGTTTACAATTAGTCTTCCCATGATAGGAAAATGTGATTTTTGCTATTCTGAGATAGAATGGGAGATGATGATATAATAATTTTTAACCTTGTCCATTGATCTCATTCTTCATATGAATGTAGATTAATTCTAGAAATATCTTTAACTTGAAGAGATACTAAGCCTCAGCCAAAAGGTATTACTTAACCATAGGGTTTCAGAAATCTTTGCTTAAAATAAATACTTGAAAAACTGATTTGTTTTATTAGCTTCATGACTACAAATGAGCTTGTAGTACGTGATCTTTTGCTTCAGAATAATTATTGTAGTTTCTTCAATTTCTTTTTAAATGAAGACATGTATAATCCTTGAATTCAGAATATACCCTGACAAATTGCAAAATTGTGTCATATGCAATGTCCGAACTCAATCAGCATATTGTTGAGAAGTATTTTATACAAAATTTAAAATTTCATATGTTTAATGGATTTCACTAATACATATTATATATGTTTATTCAGCAACTGACACATCAAACAAAATGCATATTTATAAATCTTAATTCAAACTCAATGGGTATGGAGACATAAGACCTTAAACTGCAATTTTGTACAACTGAAGTTTTAAATTACGAACTATGAATGCTGTTATTGTTTTCTGCTGTCTGGAAATGGCTTAAGGAACTTCATGTGTAAAAGGGTTATGAAAAGCACAGGGCCAGGAGAAGAGACTCCTTTGTTGTTTACTGATAATTACTTTTAACTGCATGTTCCATAATGTGGTGGCTTAAATATAAGTATCTCCCACAGGCTTGTAGGGAGTGGCAATATTAGGAGGTGTGACCTAGCTGGAGTAAGTGTGGCCTTGTTGGAGGAAGTGTATCACTAAGTCTGGACTTAGAGGTTTCATATGCTCAAGCCCGATTCACTCTTTCTTCCTGCTGCCTGCCAATCCACATGTAGAACTCTTCACTTCTTCCTCAATACTATGCCTGCTTATGTGCCAGCATGATTTTAGCCATGATGATATTGGACTAAACCTCAGAAACTATAAGCCAGTGCCAATTAATTGTTTTCTTGCAAAAGTAGTTTTTATTTTCCAATGAAATTATTGTCTCAGAGGCTTATGGTAGAATAAACTCATTCTTTTAAGCTCTTTCTGAATTGTGGCTGGCTGGTTCAACTCAGCTATTCTGACTCAAACTCCTCTCCAAGCTGACTAATTCAATCTGCCTTCTCTCAATTTCTGACTGAATTGCTCTACCTGGAAAAACTGCCTGTGAACTTCACAAACTGAACTGTACTGACTGCATGAACTCAACTCCACTGCACTGAACTGATTGAATTGCCTGGAATGGCAGAAATGACTGAACTCAACTGAACTGCCAAAATGGCTGACCTCAACTAAACTAGTGTTTTTGAGAGGAAATATATAATGATTACAATTGAAATTAGGGAGGGGTTTACTTCATTGGCCAACATTGCAATAAGTACTCTGTTAACTTTTTTAGGTAATGTTCTTATTTCCCAATGCATTCTTGGAGAAAGGTATCCATTATTTATTAGAAATGAGCATGCTGAATGAAATATCCTAACATGTCATTAAAAAGATTTTTTATAAGGAAGCATGTCATTCTGAGAACCCTGTGTGAATTTCTGCTGATCATGATGTAATCTGTGTATATTCAAATAGTTGAGCATCTCATATCTCTAATATCTTGCCAGGAAATACTGGAAAGAAAATGTACTTTTCTTTAATATGGTACTTTTTGAAAATGATGCTGAAAATATTTTCAAGCTTAAAAGTCGTGTTTTCACATAATTGAAGAAATATAGCACATAAGCCTTATAGGCATAGATAATTTTGCCAATTTTAACAGGAAAATTTCATAAACTGTAGAAGAAATATCTTGTTTAATCTTTTCACTAAAATCATCAGCTGTAAAGAAATACACATTGGAGATCTGGTTCTATTCCTTTTCATATAGACAAATATCATCACTGTATTCTCTACCTAAAAAGAATATTTGAGTAACCAACAGGAATCAAGGTAGGATCATAAACTTTTTCAGAACTGCCTCTTAAAACCGATAATTGGATCTCCCCTTAATTAATGTGTGTATGAATTTACATCATTACTTAAAAATTCAAACCCACAAGCATTTTATTTATTCTTTCAAAATATATACTGGAGGAAAGGAGATAACCTTTACCAGGTATATACTGAATTCAAGTTCTCTTTAAGCACTGGTTTTTCAAAACTGGACATGCACAGGTGAAAGAGTATGTAACAATTTTCTCTTTTCACCATTTAGAGTATTTTTATTTCCAACTGTGAAGACTGTTGTCTACCAGCAACTCCAAAGTGTCTGTAGACATAATTAATACCCATGGATGATTGAGGAATGAGAAGGCATAATACAAACAGAAAAAAAAAATGAAGCAATGTGAAATATGACAAGAGTAGTCAGTACAGAGAAAAGAAAAATAGCAGGATGTGTCCTTCTACTTTTGTTTTTGGTGTGATAGTGCCAGATAAAAACAAAGAAGCAAATGAATGAATGTGATGGTCTGGCTAGTTGGGATTTGAACATGCACTTGCACTTTTCTGAATTCTATTGATCTGTATTTCACAGCAATCTGTATATGCTTCTCAGGGCACAATGACATGAGGGTAAGAAAACTGCTGCAATGGTATAAATTTAAGGGAATAAACTATATTTCCACACCGACTCTTCAGTATTTGATAACTTATGGAATTGCGAGAGATTTGAGATCATCATTTCATTGGTCCCCAACCTGCTTTGCTGAAATCTATTTGTAGGAAAATGACAACTGAAACGTCTTTGTAATTTAATTTGGAAATTCTCTAACAAACAAGTTTGTTTAAAAACTGTTATGGCGTCTTCAATGGAGATATAAAATATGGAGAGGGAATTGATCTGTTTGTACTCTGTATTTATGTCAGTTGTCAAAAGGAATGGGGTTCACATTAAGCGTGTTTCCATTCTCACCCCCATGTTCAGCTGACACACTTGGGACCTCATGTGTGCTATAATGTCTATTAAAGAAGATGTTAAAGAATGTGAAAAAAATATCTATTTGTGGAAATATTGGCCTCTAGGAGTAGTCTTCACACATTACCACATCTACAAAATTTTGAGAAATACTCAAACACCACTTGAAGGAATGGAATATAGAAGTACTGACTACAGTAAATAAGCCAGGATGGCCATCAAAATAAAATACCATTAAAACTTACAGAATGTGTCACTTAAAAAAATAGATGGTCTAACCAGGTAAATACTGTTTCCCTGTTTTTCAGATTCACCAATAGGCCCATTTGTATTTTTAAATGTATGTATTATGGTCTTCATAATTATACATTAAACATTTTATCATAATCCAATGAATGTGATTATTTATTCCATAAAAACAATTAGTATTTCTGTGAAGTTATAAGCTATGGCAGAATATTGAGAAAAAGCATTCATGAGGATTTGATTCTTTTCTCCAATTAGTACAGTTAAAAAAAAATCTCCATAATAAGAACTAGAGTTGTGTCATAAGTTATAAATCTTTAAATCATTAATATTGTTAAGATGATGGAAAACAGGTATTACTATTTTATGAAAGAATTTTCTACCAAACAAAAATAGGCTTTATACTGCTTCTAGAAAGAAAAGAGATGATGAATTTGAAAGCAAGCAATGAGGAATGTATAGGAAGGTTTTTTTGTTTGTTTGTTTGTTTTTTTTTTTTTTTAGGTGGGGATGGGAAATGGAGAAATGATGTGATTATATTACAATTTCAAAACTAATAGAAAAAAGAACAGAAAATCTTTAAATTTTTTTCCGGTTTTATAGACAGGATTTCTTCATGTAAGAGTCCTGGACTCATTTTGTAGACCAGGCTGGCCTTGAACTCACAGAGATCCACCTGTCTTTTCCTCCTGAGTGATGGGATTAAAGGCTTATGCCACCACATCCAGGCAAGAAAGGAAAATCTTTAAAGGACAGAAGAAATATCCAGTAGATTGGCAAGGAGGAATGCTACTTGGCAGGTTGGTGTGAAGAACAGATGAACTGGTATGGATGAGTTAACAGTTGAAGCACTACCTTGGCTTAAAAATTTAGAGGCAGATATAAACTAAAGTCATGATTTTTATGACTATATTTGCTCTCTGGTAGTAAGTAGATGAAAATTGAAGAGACAGTGCACATAAGGTTATTTTAGTGCCTTCATTTTTAATAGGAGACTGTGAAATCTCTGATATTCCCAATGTTCTTCAATCAGTCATTAAAGAGTGAAGTGTGATGTTAGTATCAGGATGAGAAAATGTTGATTCCCAAGGCAGAAATTCTTAAACACTTCTTAGCCACATTCAGCCTTTAATTTTCAAAGACTCTTAAATATTTTACTCATGTCTCCATTACAATCCACTCTTGTTTTTGAGTTATTAATAAATAAATGTATTGCTCTGCAAATTTTGACATAAAGATGTAACCTCATAAACTTTGATACCAAATCATCTTGCACCGAGTTCAGAATTTAGAATCTAGACAGTAGATGTCTGATGGGTTAATAACTACACACAAAAATAAAATGATGTTCCCTGATTTAATATTTCACTATTTCCTTCTTTCAAATGTTTCATACATTATAATCAAGATAAGAAATTTCCCTCAGTGACAACTCACAAAATCCTGAAGGTATTTTTTTCTGATTGATACTTTTTAGAAAATATTGGTTTTTTATTAGTTCTTCCAGAATTTCATAGATGATTTCAAAGTACTTCCAACTGTCTTGGTATCTCTCAAACCTTGTTTTGACTAGAACAGTTGCTTTTGAGTTCATTAGTGTAGTGGTTCTAAATAGCCAGAAGACAAATTTTAGGTCCTGTATGATTAATATTTTTAATTTGGTTCCAATAAACAGCTATTAGAATTGCTGTACGTCAATAATGCATGCCAAGTATTGACAATGCAGACTGAAAACAACAGTCTAATATTATTATTTTTTTTGGTCTGGGCTTCAAGAGATACTGCAGCTGAACTGCTAAGTGAATATAACTGCCTGGGAATATAAATTAAAAAGTAATATGTGTTCTTGAGTTAAAGACCAGCATAAGAACCAGACTAATGCTGGAAAGTAGATGTAATTATAAAATCTCAACAACTCTCTAAGAGAAAAACTGAAACAGATGTAAGTTTGTGAAGTATAACCAAAAACTATGTTTTCTGAGCCTTTCAATCAATGTGGGAAGAAATGGTTGAAGTGGTTGAAATTAAAATGCACAACTACATGAAGGCCCCAAATGATTTATTTAGTACAAGTCAGAATAAAAAAAGACTTACCTTTGAAATTAAGCCTTTTTGTAACCTCTTTTTATAATCTCAAACATAGTGTGTGTGTGTGTGTGTGTGTGTGTGTGTGTGTGTGTGTATGTCTATGTGACATATGGCTGGTTAGATTAATAATACTCAAAAACATAACACTATCTAACAACTTTTCTAATGTCTTCTCAAATTTAGATTGCTTATCACAGCTCTACGGTTAATGTATGTGTTCCAGAGAGCTTCTGCATTGGAAGAAGAAGGGTGATGCTTTCTTGTCTTAGACAAGCAGGGGGAAACATTCTCTTTATAACAAGCTATTTATTCACATTGTGGTGAAGCCGCTTACATGTAACCAGTGAGTGTGGGGGGTTCTACATCCAACAGATGATTTAAAGAGATGCTCTCTGGAAACAAATAAAGGGAGCTAAGTTAAAGATTCTTTATTTAAATCATGTGGACCCTCATCTGTGTAAATTTATAGGCATTCTGGAGAAAACTGAGAAACACTCTCCTTTCTGGAATCTTCTGTGATCTTTGCAACTGACAAGGTAATTATATAGTGAATTTGGGGCTGGGTAGTATAATGTTTTTCTAGAAGGCCTGTGTCTTGGGGTAGCAGCCAACCAATATCTGATTTAAATTTATTCCCACTCCTTGAGAGGACGTCCATGTGTGACAATGCCTGGTTGGCCAGGAACCAGAGACTGAATAGCCAGAGATCTAGATTACAAAAAACAAAACAAAACAAAACAAAAAAAACCAACCAAACAAACAAAAAAAATGACTTTCTACCACCCCCAAAAATCAAAGAAAATTTTCCTAATGATATTCTGCTATATTCATTGATCAGTGCCTTATATAGTCATCATCAGAGAGGTTTCCTCCTTTAGCTGATGGGGAAGTTACAGAGACCCACAGACAGACATTACAAGGAGAAAGAGAGTCTAATTAAAGGTCTCCATTGGGTTCCTCTCCTCAGAGCTCAGAAAGCCTGTGGAAGAGAGTGCAGAAAGATTGTAGGAGTCAGAGGGATGGAGGACACCAGAAGAACATGGCCCACCGAATCAACTAAGCAGGGCTCATATGAACTCACAGAGATGGAAGCAGCAAGCACAGGGGCTGCATGGGTCTACATCATGTCCTTCCTGTATATGCTATGGCTGCTAGGTTGGCAGTTTCGTGGGACTCCTAACAGTCAGAGGGGGTGTGCCTTTGACTCTTTTTCCTCCTACTGGAACTCTGATCCTCCTGTGGGGTTATCTTGTCCATATTCAATGTGAGGGCTTTTACCTTGTCTTAATGTATTTTGCTTGGTCATGTTTGGTTTTTGTCTCTTGGAGGTCTGCTTGCTCTGTTCTGAAAAGATACAGAGGGGTAAAGGATCCAGAGAGAGGGAAGATGAACTGGGAGCTGGGAGGAGTGGTTGGAGGGGAAACTGTGGTGAGAATGTATTCTATGAAGGAAGACTCCACTTTCAATAATAATTTTTAAAACCTATATAATAGTAGTTTTATAACTGACTCTACAAAGGCTATAAGTTTACATTAAAATATGCTATTTTTAGAGATGGGAAGATGGATCAATAGTTAAAAGTGCTCACTGCTTGTTGAGATGACCCTAGTTCAGTTCCTAGCACCCACATTAGGTGGCTTTCAAGTGTCTATAATTCCATCTCCAGAGAATCCAACATCTCTTGCTACCCATAGGCACCCCACATAAATGGTGTATACTCACACAGACATACACATATCCAGATAAATATATCCAAAATCTATGCACACAGACAGAGTCACACATTCACACACACACACACACACACACACACACACACACACACACACACACACACACACATATTCACACACACTTACATACAAACACACACTCCCTTTTGATTCAAATACAATAAGAGATTTCTTTTTTTAATAATTTATTTTTTATTTCTTCAAGTTACATCTCAATCACAATCTCCTCCCTACTCCCCCTTCCAGTCCCACCCTTCCACACTCTTCCCCCTCAACCCCGCCATCATCTACCCTTTTTTTTTGGTTTAAGGTAGATCTTTTTCCCTCCAACAGCTCCCCCTTTCAGTCCAACAAGTGGTTCTTTCTCTTATAACAATAAATATAATACAAAACAACAGAAATAAATAGGCCACAATTATGAGAGTTATATGGCTTAGCATACATTCCCAATGTCCAGTGTCAGAAGCCAAGACCCTCGTCTCTCACCCTCACCCCCTACATTTCCCCACCTGCACAATGTCCCCTGCAGCTTCATACTGCCTGGCAACCGCAAAGTTCCAGGTTGGCAGTTACAGATTGATTCAAAGCAGTGTACTGTGTCTTCTGAGAAAAATGGATAGATCATACAATGTCCAGGGCACAGGCCAAGAAGATTCTGTACTTTCCTACCACCTGGCCCCTCTCACCTCCTCCCCTTGTAAAGCATATTATAAAAAGGTGTTTTGCGCTCAAATACACGGCTCTTGACAAGCAATTGCTTCCTTGAGTCCTTTCCCTCTCTCGCCCATTCTTTTTTCAGGTTGTGGTCCTCCTCGCCCCCACGAATTACTAGGACCCACGGGTCGGGTCAGTCCAGTCCACATGTATTTGGCACCTGACTTTAACTTTCTACTATCTAACCATCTCCAAGAGTTTAAAGTTCTATATCTAACTCAGCTTTCATACTAACTTGCATCACAATTTTAAAAACATCTTCTTAGGTCCAGAACACTCTCTTGATTCCTAAACAACTCAAAATTTAATTATGAGACTCTAGCTATCTATTCTTCAACCACCTCAGAGACCTGAGAGGTATAAATATATCTGATTATACAGGAAGTTCAGGGCCTGCAGCTTCCAAAACTAAGAAATGACATACCAGTGGCTGCCTGGACAGTTCCCATTTTCTCTCCATACATTACAGCATCAATCTTCAGCCTTTGGCCCCATTTCTCTGACAGACATTAATTGTAGAACAGGAATTATGAAGAACTTGCCTACTCTGTGTTGGCAGAGCTAGGCTGTCGACTTACCTGCTTCCAAGTTTTGTCCTTTTTGGACAGCATTCTGTCTACAGTTGAAGCAAAGGGTTTTTCTTGCCTAGAGATAGGCTTGCCACTAATTCAACCATCTCCAACTGGAGATTCTTAGATGCAATAAGAGATTTCTAATTATAGAAGATTACACAGAACATCAACTGAAACAGCAAGGGAAGGAAAACGGTGGTTCATGGACTTGTCAAGTCAGCAGAGTGGGCAGAAGTTGCACTTGTTTTCATGGTGCATTCGGCTTCTTTCTTGGCAGCACAGATGTGAGACTTTGGATGATCTACATGTGTTCCTCGACATCGGCCCTGTCCTCCCTGAGGTTTTACCTGAAGTTTCCACAGTTTATTCAGAGTTTATGAGGTGTTCCTTCACTGACTAGTCATCATACTGGGTACTCTGTTATCTTTGAGACAGGATTCACAGTTTAAATGTATTTTTTCTTATGAAGGATTTACAACTCTTTAGCATTGAAATATTCAGAGGTGTGGTTGATTTTAGACAAATTTTTTCCTTTATGAGTTTCACTGAAATAGAGCATTGTCTTTGAGAAATAAAAGCTATTGCATTTGAATATGTATTTGTTTATATATTTATATACCCAAATATAACATGCTTAAACCATACATTGCAACCTGTATGCATGTTTGGTTAAAAAGAAAGGCATGGATTTGAAGAATGGAGAGTGTTATATGGGATTGTGTGGAGCAAAAAGGGGAGAAATTCCATAATTAAAATACAATCTCAAAAGTAAACAGACAACATATGTGAAAGCTTGTTATATTAAAAATAAATTAGTACTTGATGGAGAATGGCTTCTGCTCATTTTTTAGTACAACCTTGAAAGTGCCTAGTGAAAACATCCTACTTCATCTGTACCTACTGTTGCTGGGACAGGAGCAGTTCAAATCAGACACAGCATGTGCTTATAGTAAAAAGTAAGAATTTTTAGATACTCATTTTCTATATATGCTCTGTAGACAAATATAGTCTCATAACAATATGTATATTTCACTTTATCAATGGTAAGTGTATGTACAGCAAAATATATCTCCAGATTGGATGGAAAATATTTTTTTTTTTTTTTGTTTTTCGAGACAGGGTTTCTCTGTCTAACAGCTCTGGCTGTCCTGGTCTCACTTTTGTAGACCAGGCTGGCCTTGAACTCACAGAGATCCGCCTGCCTCTGCCTCCCAAGTGCTGGGATTAAAGGCGTGAGCCACCACCGCCCCGCGGAAAATATTTTTTATGCTTTAAACCAACAGGCATCTTTTGTGTGTGATGTTATCATTGTCATTCTTTTAGCCCACACATGAGAGCCTCAGTGTCCAGAAACATCTGATCAACACTACTTTGTATGTTGCCATTATAAAAGACATAGAGGTCAGTGCAGATATCTATTTTCTCAATTGCATAATTGCATGACTCTTTCATATTATAAACTTCAAATTTTAAATCATATCCTATTTTCAGGCACCAGTCTAAGAAATTTCCGACTTTTTTCATTTGATTCCAAGCAGTGTTAGAGGATGTTAACACTCATCCTTATAAAGAATGCTTAAAGTCTTCAAAATGCTCATTATTATTTGTGGTTAATTGTACTATTTCCTCCTTTAATGATTTTAATAATTAACTACAATTATATATGTCAAGTCATCCAAGGCTTTGGAACTAAAATGCTCAAGGAAATAGACCTGTATGCATAGTTAACTTTTTAGGAAGTTAAGATAGCAAAACACCTCTGCTGGTAGGCCACGCCATCTTCCAAGAAAGTAAGTTTGAAATTGCTAACTTATTTTTTCTATAAAAGTTAAGCATGAGGAATTTCATAGGATCAGGATTAAAGGCCTTGGTGGAAAAAATTCATATTCTTATGATCCCTGAAAACCTGTTTAATTATTTTTTACCGTTTCTACAAAATAAGCAAAAGAATAGATAACTCCATATAAAGACCTCACAAAGGGAGCTTGTTCCTAAGAGAACCTGTGCTACTGTGCGTGTTATCTACATACAGTTCCTCTCAGGCTCTCATATGTTGCTATGTTAACTTATAAGTGGTGTGTGTAGTAGAGAGTGGTTGAATTCATTCACATCTAAGAGGCTAGCTACCTGTTGCTTCTCTGTCCAGTAGTGAAGTTTTTTTTTTTCTCATATGTGTCCTGACAGTGTTACCTCTCAGCCTATCACAGAGCAGCTAGCTGGTTTACAGTTCCGCTGCTTCTTTCTTCCTCACATGTCTGGATCAGTACTCAAGTAGCAGCAGGCATTGTTGAACACTGATTAGCTAGCTGCAATCCAGAAAAGAACAGTAAACTGATAGGAGGGCAG
This sequence comes from Lophiomys imhausi, assembly GCA_907164525.1. Taxonomy (NCBI): domain Eukaryota; kingdom Metazoa; phylum Chordata; class Mammalia; order Rodentia; family Muridae; genus Lophiomys; species Lophiomys imhausi. Next base: position 2,593,742 of record CAJQZJ010033689.1, on the reverse strand, counting down.
CTCCCCTTTTTCAAGGAGAAGGGAAATGGGGAAAGTGGGAAGAGGATGGGAGGGTGGGACTGGGTGGGCAGGAGAGAGGCGGCTGCAATTGGGATGTAAAAATGAATATGGCATTCAAAGATGTTATCTTAAATTAAGATTTTCTTTTTTTTTGATATCGAGACATATCAGCTCCTGACAGCACCCCCTATTCTACTCCAAGTAGAAGATAAGCATCGAAGAATATCCAGTGTGAGATGGTTGAATTAGTGGCAAGCCTATCTCTTGGCATGAAAAAATTCCTTGCTCCAACTGCAGACAGACTGCTGTCCAAAAAGGACAAAACTTGGTAACAGGGAAGTCGACAGCCTAGCTCTGCCAAGACAGGGTAGGTAAGTCCTTCATAATCCCTGCTCTACAACAAATGTCTGTCAGAGAAACAGGACCCAAAGGCTAAAGACTGATTCAGGAATGTATGGAGAGAAAATGGGAACTGTCCAGGCAGTCATTGGTATATCATTTCTTAGTTTTGGAAGCTGCAGGCCCTGCACTTCCTATATAAGCAGATATATTTATCCCTCTCAGGTCTCTGAGGTGGTTGAAGAATAGACAGCTAGAGTCTCATAGTTAAATTTTGAGTTGTTTAGGAATCAAGAAGGTGTTATAGATCTAAGAAGATACTCTTAAAATTGTGTTGCAAGTTAGTATGAATGTTGAGTCAGATATAGACCTTTAAACTCATGGAGATGGTTAGAGAGTAGAATGTTAAAGTCAGGGGCCAAATATGTATAAACTGGACATTGGGAAGGTATTCTGGGCCATTTAACTCTCATAAATGTGGCATATTTATATCTGTTGTTTTGTATAGTATTTACTGTTATAAGAGAAGGAACCATCTGTTGGACTGAAAGGGGAAGCTGCTGGGGGGAAGAGGGTGGAAGGGTGGGAGAGGAAGGGGGAATAGGGAAGGGTTTGTGACTGAGATGTAACTTGATGAAAAAAAATAAAGTATTTAAAAAATGAATAAATACAAAAAGATAGAAAAATGAAGAAAGGTAAAGATGAGAATCACAATACTAAAGTACTAAATAGCTTAGATGGAAAAAAATCACACCCTGCCCAGCAGAAAGTAGATGTTACAAAGAGCCATTGGTTTGTCATATGAAATACTAGAAAGTCTTATAAAGTGCAATTCCTCAATAGTCCGTTGTGTAGTCCAAGTCTACAATTATCGGAATTTATGTCATGACCTCCAACGCCTGATACACCGCATGCATGTGTGCAGATAGATCATGAGGTGAATTCATTTAGAAGTAGTATTCTTACTATCCAGTCAGTGGTTCCTTTTGCCTGTAATATTTATAAAACTCATGCCTCATCATTTTTACCTTTGATTTCTCTCTTAATCTGTGAGCACTATAAAGGCTAGATAATGGTAATGAATGCCAATGAAAAGTTTTATTGAATTGTGAACATTTTCAGGAATTCCTCTAAATTCTTTTTCATATATTCTCACTTTATTCTTTAGTATAATCTGATTTTTACTCCATGTCCAAGTAAAAGGAAATACCCATACTCCAATATGTCTGTCCCGTTAAGTGCATTCTGTGATTAATCGTGGACTAGCTGCTGGAGGGCTCTTAAAAGTTAACAGGGACACTCCACTTCAGAGGAGAGGGATGGAAGGGATGGGGGTGGAGGGTGGGAGGGCAGGACTGGGAGGGGTGGAAAGAGGACACTGTGATGGAGATGTAACCTCAAGTAATAAATAAACATTAAAAAAAGAAGAAATAATAACACAAAACAAACAAACAAACAAACAAAAAATCCCAAAACAACAACAACAACAAAAGTTAAGAAGCACATGCTAGTAAGGAAGAAGACAATGGTTTGAGTAACAACTGAACTGGGATGTGTTTTTCACATTTTCTACATTTTCATTTCACAAAGAATCTTGTATCTTTCTTCTTTGTTTCAAGGTAGCTGCAGAGACAGAACTGATATTGATTTGGATGACAGACATAAGTAAAATCCTACTATCTTTGTACTATTAAAGAACTTGGTATATTATTTATGATAACCTTCACAAAATAATATCAGCAAAATAGATAAAAACAAATCTGGTTCAATGTTTTCAGATGAATACTTTCAAATGTTTCAAAAATACTGTAGTATCCAGTCAATTAATTCTACACAAATAATTGAAAAAAATTGTCAAATTATTTTATGAAGCCAATATTAATTTATCACAAAATAACAACAACACAACTACAACTTAAAAATTAGATATCAAAATACTTATCAAATTATGTAGAAACAAGTTGATGTTCTAAATAGTGAAATTCAATTTAATTAGTGCAATCTATATAAAATCAATGAATTACAAGAATGCAAAAAAAAATCACATAGAAAATAATCATGAGGCAAACAACCAAAACCTGATCAAGTGGATTTAGTGAAATTAATAACTTCTGTTTGTTGAAAGAGACTGTCAGGAAAATAATATTTTCTTGTAAAACTGGAAAAAATTGTACTTGAAAGAAACCTATAGTGAAGAACTATCCTCACAATTTACCAAGAACTACTAAAGCTCAGTAATAAGGAACCAAATAAATTGAACAAAAATGGAATACCTGGACATTCCCAACAAAGATAAACACATAGTTAATAATCATATAAATTATTCAGGAAAGTTAGGGAATTGCAAACACAACAAAAAGACATCATTCACAAGATGGAAAGGCCAAAATCCAAGTCTTTAGCAATAAATGCTGGCAGGGAAGCATACCAGTGGGGACTCTCTTTTGATTGTAAACTTTGGAAAACAATTCGACATTCTCTAATGCTGCTAAACATACTCCAAAGCAACTGACCTCAGTGATATTCACCCTCTTGAATTGAAAACTAACCTATACACAACACTATACCTGATAATTTGTGTACATTATTAACAATTGTCTAAAATGTGAATTAAGCAAGATTTTTTTAAGTTGGCAAATGGTAGAGGATTGTACATTAGTCAGTTATTATTTCTAAGATTAATAAATAAATAATTAATTAAATAAAACAATTCTAAAAAGATGTGAGTTGTAGAAACATGAAAGGATATGGAAAAATCTTAGTTGTATATTACTAAATAAAAATGCCAGTCTAAAAAAAAAAAGCTATATCTTACAGGATTCGAAGTGTATAACCGTCTAGAATACAAACAAACAAATAACCCAAACCAAAAAAAAAAACCCATGTATTTAAAAATTGATTAGAAGTTCTCAAGAGTTGTTGGCATGAGAGAAAAATAGGAACAATGCAAGTTTATTAGGTCAGTAAAAACTTTCATAATAGTGAATACACAGAAATATACATTGGATAAAGTTTATGGACTCCTTATCACAAAGAGTGAGCCCTAATAGAATTACAATCAGACTTTGAGTAATAATATGTCCATTCAAGTTCATGGATTATAAGAAGCATATCATTGTATTGGGAATGTCCCCGAGAGGGTGCATGCACCTGTGTATGCAATTTTGTGGAACAGGAATGGTGTGGAAACTCTGTGAACCTTAAAATGCTTTAAAAATAAAGCCCATAGATGAAAAAAAATCTAATAAAAGTACCGAATTTGAATTGAGCTAGAGACTTTAACAGACCCTTGCTTATAGAACATATGGGCAATGGATAGCTTTATGGAAGGATATTAAAAATCAACAGCTACAAGGATGGTCTAAATGAAACAGAGATTCAACTTTTCCAAGCAGAATGACTTGGAGTGTCAAGGAGAAGGAAGGTAATATGAAAATATTCATAACGTGCTGCTATGCATGGTCTCATTGGGAACCTGATTAGCAGTTCCTTAAGCATGCAGATATCAAGTGAGGATTAATCTTAGATATCTGACTGGAGAAATGAAAGCTTATTTCCACGCAGAGCTGATGAGGTATATCCTACTTATAATCAACTGGAACAAATGAAATATCCTTCAGTTAGGTAATGCTTTGAAAATGCTATACATCCATACAACAGAACACTATCAATCTGCAGAAGAAGGAGAATGTGAATTCCCAGAATGTGTTTCACTTGAAACTATTATGTTGAGTGAAAAAAGTCAGCATCAGAGGGTAATATAAAATGCAATTCTCTTTATGTAACTAACACCCTCAATAATATAAAAGCATAGTGTTAGAATATAGACTAGTAGGAGAGGAGGCAGGGTGGTTGCAATTGTGTCGAGAGCGCGGTCTCAATCCAAATCCCGACACCTCCTTCTCTGGGAAGGGAGTCAGTCGTGTGACCAGGTTAAGGCACTCGCAACCCTACACGGTCAAATGGCAAATAATTGGCAATAGACAAGCAGAGTATAATTATATTATATTTATTAAATATATATATTATTATTTAGTTATATATTATTATTTAAGTAAATATTATATTATTCAGTTATAACTCATAACTCCTCTTCCTGAATATTCTCCTGATATTGAATTACACACACACACCACTGCATGGCAAGCAGGGCTATCAATATTAAAACAACAATATAAATCCACCACATTTCTTATCCCTTATTTCAAACATTTATACGACCTGGTAAGAAGTCCTCAGGTGGAGCTTGAGGTTCCTTCCGGCAGAGGAACGGGCTACAGTACCGTGAGTGGGACTGCGCCGTCGTCTGTCACTTGGTCGTAGCTTATATACTATTTTTGCATCACACCCGTATGCTTATCAGTATCCACTTAGGTACACTCCAATTTGGCTTCTTAAGATACTTAGGGGCTTTACGCCCTCTTATCTATACTCCTGCAGGCATGTACCAGAGGCCTGCTTACAGACTCATTACATTCCACCCCCCGACACTTGAGATGTACTCAACATGAAAGGTGTCGCTATCGAGGTTGGTTCGGTGCAACTTCACCTCCCTCTCGGGCCACAGGCCGGGGGTTTCCATTGTCATATGGTCTAGTCCTACTCCTTGTTATTTCTGACACAGGTTTTCTTAATTTCTTATGACAAGGTTCACCTTTGGAGCGTTTGTATTTAATATAGTAATCCATCCAATTAGTATATGCATTATATTCCTTAATTAAATCTACAATAAATGGTTTAACTAAAATTCTACAACAAAAAGATTGTAAAGATCCAGGAATATACTTAGATTCTTGAGCATTTTTACAATACCAGTCCCCTTCTCATAAGTGAAGGGCTTGTTCTGGATTAAGTCTAATCATATTCTTACATAATTCATAATGTGGGTAATTTCCTTTTGATATATAACATGACAATAAACTTGCTAATATATGTAACATTCTATCAGTTGGGTGTCTGTCAACATGTTCTGGGCCATGTAATACAAAATGTCCAATTAAGGTTGGTAACAAGTGCATTTGTGGTGGTCCTTGTAGGAATCTCGAGGTGTATTTGTTCTTGCAGAACGTGCAGTTTTCTTGAATTATGGACCATGGTGGTATAATTCCCATGCGTCCTCAGACATCTTGTAGTTCTGCGCAATGTTCATGGAACAGTCCTATGATTGCTACCATTGGTCCTCCTTTTTGAATTAGCCCATATCTGCATCCAGAAGGATCTTTTCCTGGAGCCATTTCTGAAATACATAATCACTTTAAACGCAAAAGCTGCTCCTATTATACAACATACAATAAATCCAATTTCTCTAAACCATTCCCACCATCCTACTAATGGTGTACAAATAAAATCTAGTTGAAAAAGTCTGGCTGTCATATCCCAGAAACTACATTTCTTTATACTATCTGCCCAATCTTTATTTATATGTGTACTGGTTCTTAAAATTCCAACTAATTTATGAGTTTCTAAAACATGTCTATCCAAACTCTGTTGTGCTTCTTTGATTTTCTTATGAATACTTTCTAGCTGTTTTTCATTATATTCAGCTATCTGCTGCATTTCTTGTTGTGCCTTAACAAAAGTTTGGTAGTGCTCTTTTTCTAAATCTTCTAAAAATTTAAAAGGTGTGGAATATAAATGAACTTCTTGTATAGAAAGTTGTGTCACCGTAGTTTCATTATGTGTAGTTAATAATGAACAATTATGTACCATCCAACATCCTTTTTCAATATTCCAAGTTGTTATAGTATCATTAAAAAATTCCCTATTCAAATTGGTGCAACTTACATTCATTTTCATATTTGTACGTACTAACCATGTCCAATCACCCATATTATATACTGTATCTCTCATAGTTGTTGGTGCTAACTTGGTTTGAGTCAATTTTGTAATTGGTATATGGGTATATATATATATGTATATATGTATTTTGTCCCAATGCTAAAGTATCATCCTGTGGTATGTAAGCTGGTGTGTTATTTACACTAATAAAAAGGAAATGATCTATTGGTCTGACCCATGTATTTTTAATTGCTGAGAATGGGTCTAATTTTGTACTCCATACCTGTGGTATGGGTTTTGTATGATATGCAGGATAATAATTGTCTAAAAATACTTATATTGTATTTAAAGTACATATTCCTTCCTCACAATAGCTGTCCTCACTAGGGTCCATCAAAGTTGCATATTGTAATGTCCTTCTACCAACTCCTGTGGTAAAGAAGGTATCTAATTCTCTTTCCATTTTTTTGTGCTGCCATTGCATATTGTTGGCACATTATCAAATTATGGTCTGATATTATTTGTTGTTTAATTTATCTATCCTGTACTTCCCATTCTTTCCTTTGTATTTCTATTTCTGTTCTCATTTGTTGTGTTATTACATTTAGTGCATCAATTGATGAAGAGATTGATGCTATGGATTCTGAGGTCTGTCGATTAATATTATGTGTATTATTCAATTCAGCTTTAATAGGTTCCAACATAGCTGCTGAAACTCCACCTCCGAATACACCTCCCATTATAGATCCAGCTATTACCGCTCCTAGTAAGATTCCTAATTGCAGCGGTTTTCTTCCTATTTTTACGGGAATTGAGTATTGTAAAGACGGATACCAAGTCTCAGTACCTGATGTGCAATATAATTTTGGTGGTTTTAATGTTTGTAAATCTATTCTTAACTTTGTTTTTCTCAATCTTGGGAATAAAATAACTTTCGCTGGTGTTTTAAAATCTGGTACTATCATAGGTGCTGATACTACTGTTGCGTTTCCAGGAGGTGGGTATAAATAACCTTGTGGAAAATGAGCTGTATATAGTTTATATTTTTTATTTGTATGACTTATGCTTCCTCTGTCTATTAATTTTCCTTCATGTTCTTTCCTATCTGGCCATAATTCATTGGACATTGGGAGATAATATATCTCATCCCAATCTATGGAAAATATTTGCTTTAGGCCTTTAGGTTTATGTGCTATCCATTCTACCTGATTCCAGTCTTCATACTCTGGGTTTACATTCCACATTGATAAATAATATGGAAATCCTGTATGATGGTATTTAACTGCATTTTTGATGGTAAGATTCAGATTCTTCCAAAAGTCTAGTGACTCTGTGAGTCCTGTAGAATATATTGGATATATATTCTTTAATGCAGTCATTTGAGCAGTTTTATCTCCATATGTATATAAGGTAGTTGGTATTATTTCTTCCATAATTGGATATTCATAGGTGATATTTTCATATGCATCAGTTATATTTATTACTGGTGTATTTACCACTCTACTAAATACAGTTATTTTTTAGAAGGTCTATATATTGTACCTGTTTTAGTCTTACTGTTATAAGAAATAGGGTATTCATTACTTTGTGCATGTAAAGCACATATTGCTATTTCATTAAAGTAACAATGCCATGTTTCCTTTTTATTGGTTTCATTTATTTTCTTACATCTGTCCTGTATAGTTTGATTTAAATTTTATCTGATGTGATTTAAGATTTGGGTTTGTATGTCCTGGGGAGGAATTATTGCACATAAATATTGTCCTTTAAATGTATTTAATGGTCCTATAAAGTCAATTTGTATTAATGCGTTAAAACCTGTTCCGTGTCCTACAACACCTCTATATTGTTTATTAAATCTAGTTTTTTGATTAGGGCATGACTGGCATCCTCTAATTGCATTTTTTATTATGTGCCATGACACTTGTATGTTTCTTTGGGTAAACCATTGATATACAGCATGAGTTACCAAATGTCCCATAGCTCTATGAAGATCCAATATTTCCTTTTCTCTTACTGCCACTTCTAATTCTGGTTTCATTATTTCATATCTGGCTTTAATTTTCTTTTTTAAAGGAGCTTCATCCTTAATTTCATAAGTTCTTCTTATCTTCAATACTGCACTAGCTAATTGATCTACTATTGCATTATTTGTGCTAGTTTCATCCTTTTTATTGGTATGAGCATCTACATGATAAACTGTTATTTTCACCTGTTTGCTTATTTGGTCCAATTCTTCCCATGCTTCTTTGGACCATAAATCTTTACCATTTATTTTCCATCCTGTTCTTCTCCATTTTCCTGACCATATAGCTATTCCATTTGCTATACACCATGAATCAGTATAAATTGTCATATACTTAGCTTTTTCCTTTAATGCTTGTCTAGCTGCTAATAACGCTATTACTTCTGCATGCTGAGCTGATTTTCTATTACCTTGATCTGTAATTGTCATACCATCTGAGGGTCGGTAGGCAGCAGCTTTCCATTTAATTTTTCCGCCATAGGTGGCTGATGAGCCATCCGTGAACCATGCTTGCAACATACCTGATTGGTATGGTTTTGTACCCCATTGTCCGATGGGAGTAGATTGTGACGCTTCCTCCTTAATTTCGGGAGGTTCTACCAACCAATCACCTTTAGGTTGTTGTCGGAGCATGTTCTCGGACATTGCTGGCATTTTTCCTTTTTGTGACATTTGGTGTCGTTTAACAAAGTCTTCCAGGTACCATTTCCATTGGAGCACCCTCCCTTCAATGGGTAGGCCTGTCCAGGCTTCGCCTGGGGCTTTTACCCAATCTAGGATGGGAAACTCTGTATGGATTACAATGGGGTTTTGGGTCATCATTGTGGCGGCAGCCTTGACTGCCTCGTATACGGCCCAAATTGTTCTTTCGAACAATGAGTAACGATTTTCAGACCATGGAAAGTGTTTGCTATAAAATCCTACCGGAAGAATCCTATCCTTTTTTTGTAAATATATTCCAATTACCATGACCTTTGGCAAAAAGTACCTCAATAATAATAATACTATTCTCTAGACTGTAATATAATTTTTTATATTCCTTAATATAATTTATTAAACATTTTACTGCCCTATCCTGTTCTTCTGTCCATTCAAAATCATTTGCCTTCCTGGTAATTTTATATAATGGTTGTAACATTAATTGTAAATATGGAATATGTTGTCTCCAATATCCAAAAAGTCCTATGAGGTGTTGTACCTGAGTCTTATTTGTTGGCTTTTCTATTTTTTCTAACTTATCTATCACAGAATCAGGTATTTCCGGACCAGTTGTAGACCAATGTACTCCTAAAAATTTAGCCCTTTGTGCAGGACTTTGTACTTTATCCATACTAATTGTCCATCCTTTATCTCTCAAATGTTGTATTAATTTTTTCACAGTATCTGCTACTTCCTTCTCTTCCTGTCCAAAAACTATTAGGTCATCCACATATGACAAACACTCCACCCCCTTGGAATCAAAATCCTTGAGAGTTTCGGTTAATGCCATATGTGCGATGATAGGGCTATTTAAATAAACTTGTGGTAGTCTAAGAAATCTATACTGTTTACCTTGCCACATAAAAATGGTCAATTCCTGAGAATTTGGATGCAATGGTATACCAAAGAACATATCAGATAAATCTATGGTCGCCAGCCATTTTGGTGATGCCCTTTTTATCTGTGTAAAAATATTATCAATATCTGGTAACTGACCAGGGAGTTTATCAATGATTTCATTAATTCTCCTATAATCTACAGTAAATCTCCATTTACCATTTGGTTTCTGTACTGGCCATACTGGGGAATTATAGTTAAAGCTTTGGGCTTGTATTATTATATTCTCTTTTAATAGGTCTTTAATACTTTGATTTATTTCTTCAATTCCTCCTTTTATTGGATATTGGGGAGTAAAGCTTGGTTTAGTTTTCGGATGTTGTACTGGTTCTATTTTTACTTCTGTTAAATTGGCCATTATCTTTTTTATTTTCTTATAATTCAGGTATTGTGGCATTAATGTTTTAATCTCCTCAATTCCTAACACATTACATGGTGCCTGAAAACTAGCCATGTCTATTTCTACTTGTTTATCATATATTTGAAATTTTACTTTTACTATTGGTACCCTTCTTTCTGAATTTACTCCTTGTAAAACTACATATTTATGTCCCTTTTGTTGATTTCCTAGATCTGTTATAATAGAAATTTGGCTTCCTGTATCTATAAGCCATTTAGTTGGTATTGTCCCCTTTTCGGTGACTCGCGGGATATTTACAAAAGGTCTAGTATCTTGGTCATATAAATTTATCGCATAGGTCTTCCATTGCGATATCGCTCCCGTATTGGGGTACAATCTTGTGGGTAAGGTCGGAACCTGCCTGATGGTTGGTTGCCTCTGACTAAAAAATTTCTGTTTCGCCTGTAATCTTGTACATTATTATTCTGTGGTGGCCGTCTGGGAAAAGGCTCATTCTTCCTTCCCCAAAATATATTCATAAAACCTGTTTTCCTTGGTGGATGTCTTATATTCATTGTTCTATTATTCCCAAAAGGTTTTATTTTAATATTAACGTATGGTTTATTTCTATCTTTCCTGGGTTTCTTAATTTTAGCTTGAAATGACACTACTCTATCCTGTTCCAGTTCTCTGTATTGTTTAAAATAGGATATGCCATCTGCTATAGTTTGGCATCCTTGTAGTCCACTCGTAATTTGTATTCTCAAATTGGGTTGAGCTCCTTTTATAACAATTTTCATAAATGCCGGTGTCATCGGTGAGGCTTGAGGTGTAGTAGCCTGATTGTATATAAACCATAGAATTCCTAGCTTTCTAAGTACATTAATTGCGTCTCCATAAGTTAACCATCTCCCTGCTGTCTCAAATTGTGTCAAATCTAATGATGGAAAAGCATATCTCCAAGCGGCTGTTATACAATCTAAAAGGGGGTGTGTGTTTCCCTTTGCATGTTCTATAACATGCTCTAACACTTCAAATATAGATGGGCTTTCAATTATTCCTTTAATTTTCGCCATTTCTTGGCTTGAAAGCATGATTGTGTCTGCCCCTTTTTCCCACAATCTAACCATATACTGTGCGTCTTTGGCGCCACCTTGTGCATATTCCCATCTTAACTCACTTAGCTCTTGTGGGCTGAATGGTCTAGTCTCCATCACTTCCAATCCCGGGGTTTGGGATGTATTAGAGAAAGTAGGAGCTAATCTACTTATGCCTGATTTGGACGAGTCTTTTTAGTAGTAGTTACCACCGGAAAAGAGTACGAAGTGGGAGTTTCAGAGTTGATCAGGCTCTTTTCCTGCTTCAGTACATTTAAGGCTAGCCTCTTTCCCATCATCCTGTCTTTGTCAACATCTTGCACAGTTTTCATTAATATGGCCGGCACTTCCTTTTTATGGGCCCCTTCTATTAAAGGTCTGACTACCTCTGGATCCTTAAGGTCTCCTTCTATTTTGGTCAGTTTCATGCCAATTTTACATTTTACTGCTCTAGCAGTATCACCCCATCTCTGTTCTTCTTCTGACTGGATTGGGTTTCCTGTTACTGGAGATATTTGTAATTTTTTCATTTTCCTAATTAGCGAATTCATTTCCACGTCTTATTGGCTAACCAATATAAAAATTTAATTTCCTTTTTACAAATATACCACTTAAAATTGGATAAATTCTGAGCCTTAATTAATTTTTCAAATTTTAAGTCTGCTTGTCTCTCCAATCTCTTTGAAAAGAATTTTAACATAAAAATGAAAGTTAAACTCTAGCTTCGGGTGTGTGACGTCAAAGTACCAATGCGCTTCCACCAGCTCTTCCCGAAGTTTCCCTGGGTTGGCTTCGGGGTGTCTAGTTAGCCGTACTCCACACCTTTAGGTAGGGTGGTGTTTCCGGCAGTGTTAGTATCAGCTCCAATAATCCGCTCTTCCTCAAGTTTCCCTGAGTTGGCTTCGCCGAGCGATACTTATACCCCCTTTTATTGTCACAGGCCTCCCGGCTATAGCTTATTAGAAATCCTCTAATCCTGCCGACTATGCCAGCTGTCGGGAGCGCGGTCTCAATCCAAATCCCGACACCTCCTTCTCTGGGAAGGGAGTCAGTCGTGTGACCAGGTTAAGGCACTTGCAACCCTACACGGTCAAATGGCAAATAATTGGCAATAGACAAGCAGAGTATAATTATATTATATTTATTAAATATATATATTATTATTTAGTTATATATTATTATTTAAGTAAATATTATATTATTCAGTTATAACTCATAACTCCTCTTCCTGAATATTCTCCTGATATTGAATTACACACACACACTACTGCACAGCAAGCAGGGCTATCAATATTAAAACAACAATATAAATCCACCACATTTCTTATCCCTTATTTCAAACATTTATACGACCTGGTAAGAAGTCCTCAGGTGGAGCTTGAGGTTCCTTCCGGCAGAGGAACGGGCTACAGTACCGTGAGTGGGACTGCGCCGTCGTCTGTCACTTGGTCGTAGCTTATATACTATTTTTACATCACACCCATTATGTTTATCAATATCCACTTAGGTACACTCCAATTTGGCTTCTTAAGATACTTAGGGGCTTTACGCCCTCTTATCTATACTCCTGCAGGCATGTACCAGAGGCCTGCTTACAGACTCATTACAAATTGGGATGTAAAATTAAAAAAATAAATTTAATAAAATGAATATATACTAGTGTTTTCCACTCTGTTTTGCTGTATTAGGAGTTGTAAATATAAAGGAAAACAGAGATATTGTAGGGCTTTTGAGTTTATGCAAATTCTGGTTTGTTGGTGCTTAGATATTATAAATTCCTTAAACAAATAACAAAAAACATTTAAATTACATTCACTTGAAAAGTAACATAAAACTAGTAAGTTTAAAAACTACTAACCTTATTTCATGAAGAAAAAATCCAAGTCCCACCCCCCCAAAAAAAAATTAGTTTGGTTCACCAGGGCATAAAAACTAAATCACAAGAGTCAGTAATCAATCTGATATAGTCCAGCTGACATTTACAGCTTAGCCTCCAACAGTAGTGAGGTTCATCAATTATTGTTGAATTAGTGAAAACATGAGAGAAGGCAAAAGAATCATGAGTCTACTTACACAGAAGTCATTTGGCTATCTGTTCATCTCTCTGGCAGCCAACTTTCCTAGGATTTCAGTTAATTAAGTTGAGAGATCCAGGTCAAGTAAGACATAAGGCCATTTTGTAACCTCACATTGTGACAGAGCAGTGATAGCAGGGTGAGTAAAAGTGGAGATATCTGGAGATCCAAGCTTACTTTGTGTCTCCCAGAGGCATCTGAAGGTCCCTCAAGCTCTGCCTGGGGAAATGCAAGAAGGTGCAAATAGAACTTGCACCTGTTAATCACCCCCAGTGAGTAGTCAATAAGGAGAAATAAAACCCTCAGCTGTGGAGGGTAGTTTTATGAGAAGTGGTTTTAAATTATGTAAAAATTTATGCATGCATATAAAACAGTATATCATAAGATTTGTCTTCAACCATACAAAAGGACTTTTTTCGAAAGTACTCTTGAATATAGGGTCATTCAGATTAATGTACATTAACACAATTAGGATTGAATTTTATCTTTAACTATTGTTTTAAGTTATCAATAAAATAATAGAGAACCAACCCTAGGAGTGTATCAAATCTAAATTTTAAATATCAGATATTGAAAATGGTCAAAAGGTGGAAAGTTAATGTTTTCAAGTGGCACAAAATGAAAAATGTTTAATATAGTTATTCATCAAATCAAACACTTTAATTTTTATTTAAAACTGTTTTCTAGGTTAAATATAAAACAATGTCTCCTCCAATGTGATTTGGAATGATTGAAAGCTATCATATGTGATTCATTTATAAAACAACTAAGATTATTTTCTATTTCGTCAATGTTCCAATCTTATCATTGTGTTAGTATTTTGTAAATTATTATAACTGTTTGCTACTTTATCTAAAATTATTTCCATATGGCCTTTGTGCATTTCTAAATTATAACTGAAATATGAAGGAATAACATAGGACTTTTGTGGTAGGTTTAGTGTTAGCATATAATAGCATAGGGAACTTGGAACAAGGCTGGGCTTTAAGATAAAAGACTTACTTACATGGCCTTGGGAACTTGCCAAGGAATAGGACCTCTTTGATCTTAGGGTTAGGGGCAGGGCATGCCCCCTGAGGTGCCATCCTCAGGAGGTCTGCTGTGATTTTACAGCTTTCTGCAAAAAGCATTTGAATGACATGCCCTGAAGCACCTGCCCACATCTGCAGATGGCCTGTGAATTCATGCCCCTCTGCAAAAAAGCTTTCTTGAAAAAGACTGAGCCCAGGGAAATAACTGAAAAAGTGCAGGAAAGCTTCTGCCTGACAGGTGAAGATATATAAGGCAGGATTCACTTGGACTGAGGGCTCACTCTCTCTCCTGTTCCTGACTCACTCAAAAACATTTTCTGTGATGGGCAGAAAAACACTCATCGCGATCTCATTGGAAAGTTTCACCCTCTGATATTGACCCCCAGGGTCTGGAGAGCCGTTGCAGGCCATAAGCATCTGAATAGGTGAGCCGCCTGGGAAACTTTCACATGTTACAAGACCACAAAGTCACAAAATTCAGAGACTTTAAGAGACTTTAAAACTGAAAATTATATAAGACCAGCCATCCATCAGGACCCATGCTCAGAGAAAATATCCTTTTGAGAAACCTTAGGTTAATGTTAAATGCTTGTATTATAGGTATTAAGAAGTTGTAGGTGCTAGGTTTTAGAGTTAGGGTTTGGGTTTAGGATTTAGGAATTTTATAGACAATTGTTAGGTAATTGTTAAGTATTAAAAAATATATGCGTGATGAATAAAAATTTACTGTTACAGACTTTTGACTAATCAATATATAATCTTCTAATTTCAAAAATCTCACATAGCATGGACCTTGACTGCTGACTAAGTTTAAATTCACACAAAGACATCAACAAATCTCCTCTGCTTGATCCACAGAAGCCAGTGTTAGGGAAGCATATTATAGCATGGGATGGTTTGATAGCCTCTCTAGGCTCAGGCATTTGAACATTTGGTCCCAGTTGCTGGCACTTTGGGGATGGGATAAGAGGTGCAGCCTTGTTGGAAGAAGTATGTCACTGAGTGTGAGCTTCATATATAGCTTCTTCCATCCCTCCCTCTGTCTCTCTCTCTCTCTCATCTCTTTATTTATCTCTCTCTGTTTTATGCTCAAAGTTGGGGATTTGATATCTTAGCTTGATACTCTGGTTTTCATGCTTGCTTATTGCTATCCTTCCCACCATGATGAATTCATCCCTCTGGAAGCGTAAAGCAAAAATAAATATCATACAAATTGAACCATCCCCTAACAGTTAAACTTCTACATACTCTCCTGCCTGTTACAATATATCATGGAGTATTATTAAAAGGCAATAGTTGGAAAAGAGAAATTTCCAATATATCTTTGTATTATACTATTTGACTTTAAAAATAAACTACATGGCCTTCATATGTTCTTTTAATATATATCCAATGTCTTTTCTAGATTTAAAAGATAATGAATTGCATGAATTAAAAAAAATGAATACTGAACAGATAATCTATAATCATATACCTTGGGTTGTTCCATTTGTGTGGAAACCATGTACAAGTTACAGTTCTTTGAAAAATCAGGTTAGTTTTGTGTAGTTACTAGGATGATTCATTGTTATGAATTTAATTATTTCATATCTTTCACACAAACCTAAACAATATACTACTTGTTATGAGTATTGACTAAGAACAGATTACTTAACCATTTAAATATGACAATTTACTTACTAAATACAAAGAGAAAAATGTCAAATTTACAAGAAATTTAGTCATCTTTATACTAAATTAGTGATCAAAACCATGATTACCAACATAGAAGTAAATTGAGTTTATATCATCATAATGAGGCTGTTTGCTTACATCCTCAGATTTCAACCAATCAAGAAACAGGGAGAACTTAGGGTAAATGTGGCTTACCAGAATGTAAGCCGCAAACCTTCCACATGTGTGCCTGAGACACACATTCCAATGCTCTGAATTTGGAACTGGAATCCACTTATGGGAACTCAGACCCCAAAAGAAGGGACTCTTGAACAAAGAGCTTGCACCATGTTTAAAACATTTTTTAAAAGCTAGATTTAAAAAATGTGAGGTGGTTTGGGAAAAAAAAAAACACAAATGGGGTAGCAGTATAGCTAGGTCAGTGAAAGAACTTGCCTTACAAAGTGGTTGCCTGAGGTTAATCCTCAGAAACCATGGGAAATTTCAGGCCTGGGCTCACACTTGTAATTCAAGCTCTGAGGAAGGAGTGCCTGGGAAGATCCCTGGGGTTCACTAGCCAGGCAATCTAACCTAATCTACCAGTTTGAGGTCCCAGTCTGAAGTTCTGTCAAAAGAAACATGGACACCTTCTAAACATAACAGCTTAGGTTGATCTTTGACATGATTAACTACCCTCCCAAACACATACATGTGCACATATACACACAACATAAGAAAAAAACACATTAGACTAGTTTTCAAAAATTGAAGATGTACTATAGCCTTCACAGTTGAATCTTATTGCTGTTAAACTTCATAACTGTGATAGTACTTAGAAACACAAGCTCACAGAAAACTCCACAATCCTCTGGCTCTTATGATCTTCCTGCCAATCCTGGTTAAGGTCCTGAGTCTTAGATGCCAGGAGCATTTTGTAGATGTATCAAATGGTCCTAGGGTCCATTTTGATTGGCTATGGTTTTCTACAGTGGTCTCTATCTGTTGAAAAGAGAAGTCTCATTCATGAAAGGTGCATACTATATTTATCTATGGCTCTAAGTATAAATACGTTTATGTTGTTGTTAGAGATTATGTTAGCTTGATAAATTAGTGTTTGTATATTCTCCTCCAATAACCATGACTTTACTTGCACTGAGTAGTTAGCTTCCTTTCCTATACCAGACATGGTTTCCTACTTGTTGAATGGTCTACAGTCATAAAGTCTTACCAACATCACAGCCCAAATGTGAGTTAAACAAAGATGAAACTAATGAACATGCCAAACTGGATGGAGAAAAGCACACGCTGCCTCAACCTTAGAAAAGTAACTATAGTCAATTGAGGAAAGTTGGGAGTTGGAGAGTTGGTCATGTCCAGAGAAAAGTTCACCAGTTGGTTATCCACAGTCAAGTGGTCAGCCCTGGAAACATATGTACAAGTGATATTATATGAGCTCAACAGGTTGTATTTAAGAATATATATGCATGAAAATATATAGTGAGAAAAAGAGGACATGGATTTGAAGAAAAGCAAGGAGGCTATATTTGAGATTTTGGAGGGAAGAGAGGGAGAAAATATGCTATAATCTCAAAAATTAAATATAATTTAAAAAGTCCTAAAGCAGGAAAATATTTCATAGCTGTAATAGCTGTGCAACAGTTTGTAAAACCCTTTGAAGTTTACAGGAACTTTAAACACTATTAAGGTAAAATTATAATACAATAAAGATTACCCTAAAGTAGCATATTATAGCATTTTTTTTCTTTAAAGAAAATGAGGTTAAACTTCAAAACCAGTTCCTTTCATTATCATTTTTTTGATAAATTGTTATGCTATACAGATAATGTCTTTAAATTCAACTGCTACAATTAAAAAGTTACACAAAATGAAATGTATTGTTATTTCTAAAGATTTAGTTGAGTCGTAAAAAGTTAAGTGTCTGACAATTACACATTTTTGTGGTTATAGTGTGCAGCTTATAAAATAAAGTTCTTAACAAAAATATATATTTTTATATATCAGAGATCCTAAATATGATCATAACAAAACAATATCTTATGAGGAAAAAGTTCTCTTTAATAATGAACATATTCATACAATAATACTATAACATTATATTTTGTAGGAATTTAAAATAAAACTGCTTTATTATTTTAATAGGTGTTCTTTTAAAAATAGTAACAAAGAATTTCAGAGGTGAACATTGATAAACATATTTCCCAATGCAAACCAAAAGGTTATCTTTATTTTTCCTAGAGCAATAAGAAAAATGTATTTATATTTTATAATACCAATTCTTGAAGCTGAAAAAAATAATTTTTTTGCAAGCAATCTCAATACATAAAAAGCATAACTGTCTAATTTAAGCCCTCAAAGGAGTCTCATTTTCCTAGAGATAGCCAAGGTTATTTAAAGCTTTTATATTCATCCCAGAAGCCAAAGAACCTCTCCATCTGAAAGAAAAAAAGATGAGGACAGGTATGTATTCCATGAAAGAAAAGGCAAAAATAGATTCAGTACAGAGAGAAAAACCAGTGGGAAGTGGCCCAATGTTAAGGAATAGAATGGGTCCTTGGGAAGTTTGGAAAAGAAAAATCTAGCTCTCTAGTGTTTCTTTATCTCATTTGAGTACTTCTTATCTTAGCCCCTGCCATGTATCTCATTTACATATGGTTTGCCTACCTAATCAAAGTACAAAATACAAAAATCATGAGGCTAAAGATACAGGGTCTTTGTTCCTTTTTCTCCTCTCTTAACAATGCCATCTTCATGAGCAGATAATGTCTACAATCACACAAGACCCCATGCTTAGGTTAATACTGTTATCTTATTTTTTTGTACTTCTTAATAGTCTAAGGAATAGGAACCTGGATTTTTTTTTCACATGCTACACAAACTATATAACTGCTCCAATACTACCTTTTAGTATTTTATGCCTTCAATGATCTTCCGTGTGTGTGTGTGTGTGTGTGTGTGTGTGTGTGTGTGTGTGTGTGAATTTATATTTGTGGGTGTTTGTTGGGGTAGTGTTAAGCATTCTAAATGTTAATTAATTGGTCCTGCTTGCTGTCTGTTACTTACATTGAATCTGATTGGTTAAATAAAATGCCGAGGCCTGAGATTGGGCAAAGACAGAGAAAGGTGGGACTTCCTGGGATTAGAACAGGAAGCCTGCCTTTAGAAAGAGGATTAATTCATTCCATTCAGGAGCAGCAGGAAGGAGGCACACACCATGGGTTAGAAAAAGGAACCTCATTCCACATGGTGAGGAACATCGGCATATCGTGGAAAATGGCAGTCCAAGGGGACTTATGTATATATAGGGTCATATTTGGGTAATAGAATTAAGAGCTAGCTTAGATGGGCCAGGAATGCACAACTCAGGCCAAGGCTTGTTAAAATCCATGTGGTCTCTGTGTGTACTCATTTATAATGTCTGCTTAATGGCGGAATAAGGATTAAAGGTGGCCGAACAAATTAACAATAATCTAAATACTGGTTAAACAATTTAATTAATTATTTCTACAAGTAGTACCCAATGTAGTTTAATTAATTTTTTTTTACAGGTGTGTGTTTGCAGATAGTGACCAGAAGTGCATGGTGGATATCTTCTATCATCCTCTGCTCTATCCCTTGAGATAAGATCTCACACTGAACTGGCAATTCCCAATTTTCTGGTTAGGTTGTGTAGAAGCTCCAGTGACTTGCTCTCTCTGTGACCCACCTCATCCAGGACTTAGATTAAAGTGTGTGTAGCCATTCCCAGGCTTTTATTTTTTTACTATACAATTTTAAAAATACAACATTTTAAAACTTAGATTTGAATCTTTTAAGAACTTCATACTCGAGGACTACATATCTGCGTCAGTTTTACCCCTCTCTGTATTCATCCAACTCCTCCTGTTTCACCTCCCTAATCCTTTTAAAGATTCATTGTAGTGAGAACTTTAGAATTTTGACTTCTTTAAAAGCACAGAAGTATTATAAGAATATGTTTTTGTTTTAATCTCAGGTGTGGGGATATGGAGCTGCTACTCAGTAACAGACTATGATATGCCTAATGCTCTAGCAGAGGCATGATTTTTTTTGAGCTGCAGATAGTTTCTATGATTGTATGATGTTTGGACGTCTGGGAATTTTTCAGAAGGCATATAAATGCTAGAGCCCAGATTGGGGGGTTGTTGGTTGGTTGTTGTTGGTCATGGTTTGTTAAGCAGTCTTACATAAAGAAGAAACAACAATAACAACAAGAAGAACTTAAATATCCTGAGGGTGAAGATCAAACTTGCCTCAAGGAACTCAATACTCCATAGAGCAGGAAGTAGTCTTTCAACAACATTCTCCCCTTTCCAACCCCTGACTTCATTCAGAAATAGATAATAGTCAGAAAAGACATTTCTTGCTACTGACAACATTAAGTGAAGGTATGCACATCTCTTTCTTTTCCTCTCTATCCTTTTTTCTCTCATATCTAGTGTTAGGGGGTTGAAGGAAAGAAGAAAAGTAGTAGAGAAGGGTGAAAAAAAGAAGAGTCCACAAAATAGCAAAGACCAATTACAACTCATGACTTCTATAATTAGAAGAAACTGTAAACACCATTTCTACATTAATACATTTTCTAACTGACTTCTAGGTATTAATATGTATACCAGTAGGAAAGTGTAGCTGCCATCATTCATCAAAGAAACTTCTTGAAGTAGACAGAGACTACTAGTGATGACATAGCTCCTAAATTTTAAGCCTTTGGGATTAGAGCCCAGGTCTTTGTGTCTACTCAGTAAGTACTCTTGACCAGTGAGCCTGATCTCCAGCTCCCACTCCACAGTTTACATCTCACTCCAGTGAACAAATTTAATTTATTTTCAAATGGATAATGTGCCTATATTATCTTGTTAGGTTTTTCACTCTAAAAGTCTAACAACTTTTTAAAAATAATCTAATCCTTAGATTTTGATATTCACTTGGCTGTTGTAACTTTTATCTTTTTAGAAAAGGAAAGTAGATTCCTTAGGACATACAGTTAAAAAAAGAACAAGATAATCTAAGAAGATAGGCATCAAGTGTGACCCCAAGAATAGAGTTATTAGCTTTAAAGAAGGAACATGGTCAAGGGAAGATTTAGATTTTCCAGTGCCCACTGCAGGCATTGCAATAATGCTGATAAAGACATTTCTTGAGTCTCCTAGACCTCAGTCTTGTGATAAACTGAAATTGGGGCTTCAGATCACTGCCAGAGAACATCAAATGATTCCTTAGTCCTACAGGCAATAAATAGTCTTTTAATTTCTTAATATAATGAAACTCTCAAAAGTATATTTCTATGACGAACAAGGTCCAGTGTTCTGAAACATATGAGCATTCTCAGAGTAGCAATACCCACCTTGGTACCCAGAAGAAGATTCAGGTCTCAGAGTTTCTGAAGCTCTGATTCTCATTGGTCTCTCAATGCATTCCATTAGGGATGACTGCTATCAAGGGGTGACACCTACTATAGAACTAAACCATTACAGGTAGGAAATTCAGAAAAGTCACTTCTTGTTTTTTTTTAAACTATCATTTATTTAGTTATTCAAGTTACATCTTGATTACAGCCCCTTCCCTCCACCCCTCCCAGTTCCACCTTCCCACCCACTTTCCTCTCCTTCTCCTCAGGTAAGTGGAGCCCAACCTCTATCAAGCCCTATCAGTTAATCAGTCACATGATGGCTAAGAGCTTCTTTTTACACTGGTGCCCAACATGGCAGCCCAGCTTGAGTAAGGAGTTCCACTAAGAGGTATTACAGCCAATGACAGACATTCCTCTCCCCCACCCCAACCCCACTTGCTAAGGGAGCCTAGGTCTGGTCTATATATTTTTTCTTTCTTTCTTTTTTTTTTTTTTTTTTTGGTTAGTGTTTCAGTCCCTGTAAGCTTCATGTGGTTTGTTGTTTTCTCCAGGTTCCTCCATTCCTCTTCCCTCTCTTACACAAGGCTTCCAGAGTTCCACCTCATGTTTGGCTGTGTCTCACATCTGTTTTGATTCTCTGCTGGGTGGAGTTTCTCACAGAAGAACTGTACTAGGTTCCTTTTTCTTTGGGTCTGTGGGTTGTAGGATAGTTAACCTGTACTAAATGGTGAAAATGCAGTTATAAGTGAGCACATGCCATGCCTATCTTTCTGGGTCTGAGTTAGCTCACTCAGGATGAGATTTTCTAGTTCCATCCATTTGGTTACAAATTGCATGATTTCCTTGTTTCTGAATGCTGAATTGTAGTCCATTGTGTTGCTATACCCACAGTTTTTTAAATCCATTCTTCAATTGGAGGACATCTAGGATATTTCAAGTTTCTAGTAATTACAAATAAAGCTGCTATGAACATAGTGGACCCATTGTGCTTGTGGTTTAGTGAAGAATCTTTTGTTGGGGCTAATAACATTGCTTGTGATAGGCTGATTTCAAAGCTGAGATCTGGCTACCACCCCTTCTGAGGCATTCCCTTGATTAATTAATAAAAGTTGCTGATAGCCAATTAGCTGGGCAGAAAGAGTATAGGAAGGTGGGACTTCCTGAGATGAGAACACGAACCCTGTGCTTTACACAGAGGATTAGTTCATTCCACCAGGAGACACAGAAGCAGAGAGACAGAGAGCCATGCTTGAGGATGCTGGAAGGTAATCACAGGCACATGGCTGTTTGGGATTAGGTGATCTGGGTTAATTTAGAGTAGCTAATTGAGACTCTACCCAGTTAAGGGTTAAGCATTGAAACATTAAAAGGTCTTGGTATATTTAATTATTGGGGAAAGGATCGCAGCGGCTCTTAGACCCTCAGTCCAAGCACTCTGGGATTCCCCTCGAATCCAGGCGAATCTCCCGCCAAGCTGCTGATAATTCTACTCACCTAATATGACAACTTATATTAGTTAACAGAGTTTAGGTTACAGATGGTGTAGGCCACCCTTGGTCCTAGGGCTCTTTCCCCAGGACTAATCAGGCAACCAGTTAAGGTGGGCCAGGCTGCCCGCTGCTCTGCCGAGGCACAGGGTGTTCTACTGCCTGCCTAATCTTACAGTTCATACTTACTAATAACTACAGTTGATAATTATTGTATGTAAATCTTTTGGATATATACCCAGGAAATATATGGCTGGGTCTTGAGGTAGAACTATTCCAAGTTTTCAGAGATATAGCCAGACTGATTTCCACAGTGGTTTTACAAGCTTTCACTCCCACCAGCAACGGAGAAATGTTCCCCTTTCTCCACATCCTGGGCAGTATGTGCTGTCACTTGAGTTTTTGATCTTAGCCATTCTGATAGGTGTGAGATGGAATCTCAGGGTTGTTTAGAGATACATTTCTCTGATGATTAAGGATGCTGAGCATTTCTGCAAGTGTCTCTCAGCCATTAGGTATTCCTCCTTTGTGAATTCTCTGTTTAGTTCTGCACCCAGTTTTTTTGATTGGATTATTTTTTCTTGGTTCTTTGTATATTTTGGATGTTAGCCTTCTGTTGGATATGGGGTTGGTGAAGATCTTTTCCCAGTCTCTAGGCTGCTGTTTTGTTCTTAAACAGTGTTCTTTGCATTACAGAAGCTTTTCAATCTCATAAGGTCCCATTTACTTATTCAGGAAGTTGTCACCTGTGCCAATGAATTTGAAGCTTTTCCCCACTTTCTCCTCTATTACATTTAGTGTGTCCAGCTTTATATTAAGGTCTTTGGTCCACTTGGATTTAAGTTTTGTGCAGGGTGATAACCA
Source organism: Lophiomys imhausi (assembly GCA_907164525.1). Taxonomy (NCBI): domain Eukaryota; kingdom Metazoa; phylum Chordata; class Mammalia; order Rodentia; family Muridae; genus Lophiomys; species Lophiomys imhausi. The sequence continues at coordinate 2,570,070 of CAJQZJ010033689.1, read as the reverse complement.
TGGGTCTATTTGCATTTTTCTACATTAACAGCATTAAGGGAATGAATGCATATTTGACTTTGCTGCTGACTGTCAATAAAAAGCAAAACAAAGTTATGAGCAAATGAGGAATTCACATAACACATTTTGAAGATTGGTTTGTGTGTTACTGCCTATTGTTATTGTTTATATATATATGATGGTATGCATATATATAATTGATTTCTACTTTCTGGTGTTTTTGATTTTTTCTCCCATTTTTAGTGAGTTTAAGAAGTATTTATTACAAGACAGCTAATAGATATGCATTTATTCCCTAATTTATTGGCCTAAAATTTATATTTTATAAGTATGTGCTGTTCTAAAACCAATGTTATGAAGTAAGAATTATACTAAATTTTATCTGATCTTTAGACTTAAAATAGTGAAATTTGTTAAATTTAGTAAAGTTAACATTTTACAAAAGAGTGGCGGGGTGTGTGCAAGAAAGCAAACAGCTTTAGAACTCATGGGATAAGGCCCACGGGTAGCACAGCCATGAGAGTGTGCCTCAGGGAGGCTAGGTCCCAGGTGGTGTGTGTCCTATGTACTGAGGACTTCTGGGTGCTGAGGAGCATCGCTCTGCTAATTGCTCTCATGGCCATCACATCTCTCCTAACCTACGAATGTGTGAAAATTGTCAGGGAGGGGCTTCCAGCACTTCACTGGGCAGTGTCATCGCCACTTACAATATTAGTGATTGATTTTTTTCCAAGTAATTGTTGCTGAAGCAGATTAATAATTCAACCATGAATTTAGAGAAGTAACTTGTTAATAAAGTTAGCTTAGATGTTGTTGTTAGTGGTTTCGATGCAGACAATCTTAGGAAACAATTTGAACTTCAGAAAAGGTATACTTTTGAAAACTGACTGAGGGAATTTTGTGGTCAGGGAACAAGAACAATGGAAACCCAGCTAGAATTAGCTGATCTGCCTTCTTGATATAGTTGAACTGGTGATCTAGGTGATGATTAATTTCTTTGATTTTTTTTTTTTTGCCCTCAGCATCCTGATATGATTTAATAAAAACATATTGGTGATGAGGTGTGTATTCTGAGGATTGGAAACAGAAATGGCTGATTTTTTTATATACGTAAAAGTTTAGATTTGTAATTCTCTTACTTTTTAAAAATAAGATTGGTTTTTGAGATAAAAATAAGATAATCTATCCTTTCTTTGTAACCACAAATTGTGACCTACCAGTAAGAGAAAATGGCTGAGAAAAAATAATTGCTTACACTTTGTTAATCTATAAGAAGTTGCTTAGACACAAATGTATGTGGGCATGCTGCTTTTTTCTGATTGTATTTATTCACTTAAAGAAAAATAATATAGCCACATTTTGATTTTTGTACTGTTTCAGAAATTTTGGGGGACCTTTGGGAATATTAGCTATGAGAGAAAAACATATCTGCATGTGTGTGTGTGTGTGTGTGTGTGTGTGTGTGTGTGTGTGTGTGTGTTTACCGACCTTTTTTGCCAGCCCTAGATAACCAAATTTGGTTACCATTTTTGCCATCTCCAGAGAATTAAGTTTAGCTTCCTCAGAGAAAAGTCTTGTGAGTTGTTAATTGCTAACTCCACATATACTTCCTCAATGTACCTGACCTGTCCAAACTGATCTTCAACAAAGGAGCTTTAAATGAGGATTGAGTTGTCAGATTCACAATCCCATCTGACTCTGAAGGAAAATGTGAGAGAGATCAGTCTATAAAAAACCCATACATTTAGTGTGTTTTCCATTGGTGACATATAGACACCAATTATACTCATTTTGATTATTGTTTTTCATTGAATAGATTAATCACATATCTATAGGTCTTTACTTCCCTAATTCCCAACAAACAAATAGTTAAACTATTAGGACCATAGTTATTACTGATTTTGTACATCTGAGTTTTGATTGTTGGGTGTATACATGTTTCATGTGCTTAATAACTGTTAGATTAGACTTTTCTATGCATCTATTAGGGAAGTTTATATTTTTAATGGAAGCAAGCATCAAGGTTATTATAATAAGTCAATTTAATAAACATATATGCTATTTTATTACATATATAACTTCTTTGAGTATTTCATATAGGAGTACACTGTACTTACTTGAATTTTATCCTTCCTCTCAGCTTCAATCACCCTTTGTGGAGTCATAAGTTCTTGTATAATTATAGTCATGGAATTACAGAGTAAGTATACATCTGTACATATACACACACATTTTCTATTGAATACATTTTGTGTTTAGTAGTGGGAGACTTCAACACCCCACTCACAACAATGGACAGTTCATCAAGACAGAAACCAAACAGAGAAATAATGAGTCTAACAGAGGTCATGAACCAAATGGACCTAACAGATATCTACAGAACGTTTCACCCAAATACAAAAGAATACACCTTCTTCTCAGCACCACATGGAACCTTCTCCAAAATCGACCATATAGTTGGACACAAAGATAGCCTCAATAGATACAAGAAAATTGAAATAACCCCTTGTATCTTATCAGACCACCATGGAATAAAGCTGGTCTTCAATAGCAAAAGAATCAACAGAAAGCCTACACACACATGGAAATTGAACAACTCTTTACTACTGGGTCAGGGAAGAAATAAAGAAGGAAATCAAAGACTTCTTAAAATCCAACAAAAATGAAGGCACAACATACCCAAACCTATGGGAAACAATGAAAGCTGTGCTACGAGGAAAGTTCATAGCACTAAGTGCCTTCAAAAAGAACATTGTGATAGCTCATATTAGCAAATTAACAGCTAAACTGGGTGAATTGGAAAAAAAAAAAAGAAGCAAACACTCCCAAGACAAGCAGAAGGCAGGAAATCATCAAACTTAGGGCTGAAATCAACAACTTAGAAACAAAAAGAACTATACAAAGAATCAATGAAACCAAGAGTTGGTTCTTTGAGAAAATCAACAAAATAGACAGACCCTTAGCCAAATTAACTAAAAGGCAGAGGGAAAAAACCCAAATCAACAAAATCAGAAATGAAAAGTTGGAAATAACAACATACATTGAGGAAATCCAGAGAATATTTGTGTCCTACTTTAAAAGTCTATACTCCACCAGATTTAATTATTCTTAATGACAAAATAAGGAGAGTTTTTAGAGATTCCAAGAGGAATTCATGTTTATATTTATATTTGTAAGTTTAAAACAGTATGAATGACTGCTTCTACTTTAGAAACTTGGCTTATCACTTTCTATAGAAGGGAGTGATTCTTTCCAAGGGCACTTGCTCTAAGACCCAGTAAAACTATTGTATTTCTAACATCACTGTCAGCTCCCAAGAAATGTCAGATTTACTCTCTGAAATCATATGTACTCAATACCTCTGTTTACTTCTAAACTAGCTGGTTACATAGATTTGGTCATTTATAAAGGAGACATTTTGGAGTTTTCCTGATTAGATGTGCATAAAAATCATTAACACAATTGTCATTTGTAATTATGTGGATGTGCAGGAATTAAGGATACCTTCCTCACTGCAGGGTAACAACTTTGCCAGAACAATGGAGGAGAGGACATCTCTTGGTGCCAGGTATAGCATTATCTGTCAGCTGGCAGTCATGAGAAAAATTTGCTTTGTCAGGATATGGTTCTTAAAGAAAAAGTAATAAATTTTATACAATTGGCAAGCCTGCAGTGTGGCTAATTTATTTATTATCCATCCTAGAAAAACAATTAAGTCATGCTTTCTTTCCTGGTGCTTCATTACTGTTTAGCACATCCACACCCATTTTTTTTTGAGCCGTCAGTAAGAATGCTTATTAAAATAAATTAGCTGCAAAATTTTTAGCTCTGTCTTGAAGGAAACTAATCCACTTTTCTAGTAGAGGCAACATTGATTAAATAAACCCGATTCCATGCAGAGCAGATTAATTCTTTTAGCCACAGTTCCAATCCTAAAATGATGTTGTATTTGTATTCGTTTGAACAGTGTGTAATAAGCTGTAAATTTATAATTGTCATTAACCACTTCTAATGTGTCTTTCTTTGTTCCTTATGGGTGATAGTCCTGAGGTAAAAGAGAAGATGCATACATGTTAGAACTCTATATATTTATTTTTAAGTCACATACATATTTGCTTTCGGAACATTTTTTGTGTACTATGTTGATTGTCAATTTCTATGGTACTTTCACAGGACTTTCTGCGGTGGTTTGTATTTAAATCAAGTTTTCCAGAAAAAAAATGTTGGGAGCATTTCAAAATGTGGACAAAATGGTCAAGATGATCTGTGTGCATATTGACTGCATCAGTATCTTTGTAAATTATGACATCTCTATTCTCATTAATTTGAAGGAGGTTTCTGTAGCAGTTCAATGCTTTCAATTCCAACACATAGAAGGTACTTCTATCCTTGAGTTTTGTTTACCAGAATGAACAATGCTAACAAAACAGAAACAAAAGGCATGTAAACATCTCATGCTAAGGAAATTTCCATTTACTTTTTCAAATACTCTTCTTACATAGATGCTCAGGCTACAGTGTTGAATGTACTTATCTTGGAGTCACATAAGGAGAGGGAAAGTCATTGGAGTCCTCTGGCCATATTGGGTATCTGACAATTGCCTCTAATTCAAGCTCCAGGGATACAATAACTTAGGCCTCTATGGGAACTACACTCACATTCACACACACACATACACACTCACACACAAACATATAGCTATGCATATAGTTAAAAATAATAAAAAATAAATTCTCTAATAAAATAAAATAAAACTGCAGCCTCACTTGATAGGTAGAGGAATGAAGATAGAGAATATGGAAATACATGAGGAAAAGTCTGCCTATCCAAGGTTGTGCTCTGGAAACTTCATCCTCTAGTCCTAGATAGGAAGTAGGTTGTCAGAGGTGACTTAACTGTCTTGGAAGTGGGGTTCTTTCAGAGCAATGTTTCCTTCTCTGCATGTTTCCCAACCTTTGTTCATAGTTCTCCAATAAGATGTGCATTCTAAAAGGCTACCCCCACATACTAGTTCTTCAGTCCTTAATGTTTCAGCCTCTGGACTCACAAGGTTTTGTTCCTTATAAAGTCCCCAAGTCTGGTATTTTGATACAGCAATATGAGATAACTTAAGGTTTCAGAAGAAGATGCTCTTATAGTCAGGTGAAAGTCATCAGGAAATTTCCCCTAAGAGTTATTCTAAGAAGCATAACTCACTATTTTTCTGAAATTTCTACAAAAAATTTTGAAAGTTAATATTGAATAGCAATTATTGTGAAGACAGTTATTCAGAAAAAAAATAGAAAGCTTTTCTGTTCCTCAAAAAGATTGTAGGAGTTCCTATTTTTGCTTTGATTTCAAAATAATGTATAAGTAATTATTGAAAATAGTTCAATAGGAAATATAATCTGTTGGACTCAATTCTTTGGAATAAAATGATTAAATTCTTACTATTCTTTGTTTTTATAAATATTCATGTGTTTGTGGCCAGGCATGAGTCTTCATCAAAGACTTCTCAAGAGAAAGTGGGAGGACAAAGTGTGAACTAAACGCTTATTTAGTTTTAAAACCTTTATTAACCATAGCTCACACTTTTCAAAAATAGAAATAAACAAATCTTTACAGCCATTGTGATTATATCATTTCCAAACAACTACAAGACACACAGGTCTTCATTTCCCTCTCTGCCATCGTGACACTGTGTGACAGGGTCCTTCTTCTCCTGCACCCCAGCCTCGACACATTCTTATAGTACAAGCTGCGGAGCATCTCATGGGCACCATCACATGTAGGTCTCCTTTATGGTTTGTTCTTGTCATTTGCTAGCTTTTTTCTGTCCCATGTGTCCTTCTGCAGAGGATAAACTGAGAGCCACTCCTAAGAACCTTTGGTTTCACATTTCTCCTAAGATCTAGAGGGGAATTACAGATAGTTTATACACAGAAACTCCTGTGTCCTTCTGGGAATACTTTGCATTAAAAACGTGACTTCTTTTACCTATGAATAAAAATGCATATTTCCTCAAGATTATACCCATTCTTATAATAATAAGCTAGAATATACTTTCATAAATTATTAAAACATTAATGAAAAATTAGATTGCTAACAGTGTGATCTGAATTTTATGATAAAACTCTAGTTACAAGTTTTGCTTTGTGCTCCTCTCCTTGTCAAGGTGAATGGAAAGTTGTTTTAAGAATTTACAGACTGTTGGAAGTTCTATAAGAAACAATTCTAGGCATTTCTCAAAGTCCAGCTTGGAACATGGCTACATCAGAACTCCATGATTCAAAATGACCTGAAAAAATCCTGTGAAAGAACTGGGATAAATTTGTCTTTTCTGTTTAATGTAAGAATTTCTACTTTATTCATCCTACACCCAACAGAGTGAAAGGAACAGGAACATAGACTTTGTTACTTGTTAGTGGGACACTTTGCCCTAGTGGAGCTGCCATATAGGCCCCCAGAGCCTTCATATGGCTTCTGGACTGAAGGGGGCTGATATGTAGGGCACTCCACACCAGAGGAGTAGGATAGGTGAGAGAATGGAGAGAGAGTGGGAGTGAGGGAGGGTAAAAGGGTGGAAGGGGAGGTCTGGGAGGGGTAGAGGGAGGGGACTGCGATGGAGATGTAAATTGAAATAATAAATAAACATAAAAAAGAGAAAGAAGAAAACAATTTCTATTTTATGAAACATTCTGATTATAGAAAACATACAGTTTCTAAGTAACCGCACCTAAAATGCCCGATGATTACCCTCATACTTTAATTTGGTAATTTTGCCATAACTAATTCAAAAGTAGCACTACCTTTTTTAGATCATGTTTGTAAACATATTAGATTTCCATAATAATATCATTGTAACATGACATTTTAAACGCACATATTGCCAATTGAAAGTAACAGGTAAGACCTTAAGGGGCAGCTCACTCATTAAGCTTGTGTTTTCATCAATGTGGGTGAACTCCAGTGACAGGTGAGGTTTTCCACAGCATTCAGTTCTCTTGCCTGATTGCTTTACATTATCAGAGAATACAATGGGCCCTTCCTCTTCAGCATGCATCAATGAGAGGCCATCCAAGAAGGAAGGAGCAGCTATCACCAGACAACTAATCCTGTTGAGAAGAACTGTGATACATAATATTCAGTGGCTTATAAATTTCCAAGTTTATGCTTAAAATGGTCCATTATAATTTTTACCTAATGAAAAATTTCATTTAGTAGTTAAGTACCTTAGGACTGTATGCACCATATGCGTTTCTCAAAACAATTCTTTTTCGTTAGCTTACATCAAGTTTGATATTAGATATTTTGCAGGATTACCCTCTATGACAGTTAGTATTGATGGTCAAGTTGACAGAATCTATAAGCAACCAAGGGATGAGTCTCTGGGAATTTCTGTGAAGAATTATCTTGATGACATTAATTGAATAAAGAAGGCCAAACCACAGTGCATGGACACATTCCCTGCATGGACTGGCTACTCATAAAGTATATAAGACGGAGAAAGGGAGCTAAGCAGCTACATGAGTCATGGTTTTCTCCTCCTGGTATGGATATGATATGACCAGAGACCACAGCAAACTATACAAGGGCTCTTTTATTCCTTGGACTATTTGATCTGTGAGAAGGAGGCTTGGAGGAAGAAAATCATATGGACCTCTAAGTCATGAGTCTATTGAGGAAATCCTTCTTATGGTCATTTATCTGATGTATTCAACACAGATGACAATATCTAAAGCATCACCTAAGAGTGAAAACGCATATTATAAATAGAACCCACTCTCCTATTATTCTGATTTCACCTAAGAGCTATGAATGCTTGAGGATTGTAATGTTGGGGTATCTGTGTAGGGCAGACAAATATGAGCTCTCACAGGGAACAAGAGCCTGGCCTAACATCTGTATCATTACATTCTATTGCAATGTCAGGATCAATTTCAAAAGTGTTATCATTGCAATGGTGAAATGTTATATAAGCACATGTTGAATCTGTAGTGCCCAGACATAGCAAAGAGGGCATTTTACCGATGTGATTAACACATTTAGCTATCTAAGAATATTGTAATTCATAATGATGATTGAGCTAGCTAATCACTTATGGGCATTAGGAACAAGAAAATAGTCTCCTTCAAAACTCTATCAGTTGTTTACTAAACTTTCATCTTGACAGCTTGCCTTGAACTTTGTCTATGCAGGACTGAAGTATCAGCTCTGGCCTGAGTTTCTGGCTAGCCAACATACCCTACAATCCCCAGACTGGTTAACCCCAATTGGTCCAGTTTTCTCTGTGTAATGATTAAAGTAGGAACGCACAGACCTATCCAGACTGCATGGGCCTCTCATCTTCTTGAGAAAGTCAGGGTGGGTTCAGCAAATAAAAGCTAGTCTTTGTGGCAAAACAATGAGACATTATCAGCAGATTAATCAGGCAACTTGACAGCATTTGTACTGAAACTACCTAGACCAGGTCATTTAGAATGTCAGGAGAAGGCTGATGGAGTTCCTGCACTCAACATTAGAGTCAAAAGAAAATTTCCAGCAGGGTTACAACCGAGGCTTATAAAATTGCTCTTGAGATTAGAGATTTCAGACAGCTTTTCCAGCAACATTTGTAAGACAAGACATATATCCTTATGGATGAAAATTGTAGAACCAATATACAAAGAAACTCCCATTATTCATAAGAACAAAAGAAATGGTTTAAAACTATGATTTTCTGTGAATTTTGAGACAAAGGCACAAACAATGACAAAAATTTAAGTAAAAATAAAGCCTAATTAATGAATGCAGTGATTTCATTATATTTAATACCTAGATAAATAGCTTCAAATACAGGTGGATAGAAATGGTTCTTCATATAGCACTTTGTTTCATAAGAAACAGCTTTTATGCATTTAAAGATTCTTTACAATTTGCAGATATTGTTCATGAATTATGTTTTAAAATAGAAAAAAAAAAACCAGGCTCACTGTAGTTATGTACTCACACAATTAACCTCAGCTGTTTTTCAGCAGCAGTCTTAAATTTTGGTTAATTTTGATGGAAAAAAAAACTTTCTAAATATTCACAGCTAATAAAAGGCCAATTATATAATCAATGTATATTACTATAATATGAAAACAATAGACATTACATTATTTTTTAAATACAAATAATTTTAGCAACAAAAGCAACAACAGGAAAAAGTACACAAAGAATTTTAACAAACAGTAGAATGGATACATATCCATATGTAGCCCACTTGAGTCTGGACATCTCCAGATTCTATACTCTATTAATTATATTTCATAAAATAATCACGATGTTTAATCAGGATAATAGATTGCTATTTGTCATTTGTATTACATAGCTAGCATATATTGAGATATTTGCAAACTAAATATCTATATATGATAGTAGGGCAGTGTTTCAGAACTAAACAGTAACACAAGCTGGGGAGACTTAAACAGGAAGAAAGATGCTAAATTATCATAAACGGAGCTCTCAGGGTCTGAGGATTCTGTTGATGGACATTAAAAAGGGTAGGCAACACTTTTTTTTCAACAGTTAATATGAAAGCTATCTGTGTTACACCTGAATAGTTACTAAATGATGACCTGTGTGACATCATGCAACACTATAATAAAAATTGTCGTTTGCTCAGTTATTCAGCTCTTTTAAAATTTTCATGTTTCATAATATAATACCCCAAATTTTACTTCTTATCACAAAGATTGATATTGTCATAAATGATCAGGATTGTGGAGCTTATGGTAATGGATACAAATTTACCCAGTTCCAAAATTTTGCTTTAAGAAGTTTTCTGTTAGAATGAATGAAGGTTATCATTCATTTTCTTTTAAGTGACACAAACCTTTGTTAATTATATAAGCACAAATTCTAATGAACTGTGTTGTAATCAAAGTGATGTTTCAAGAAAAAAAAATGGCTACTTGAACTCACCAAGTACAAATATCTCACAAATTCATTTCACATTTTAAGCCATCAGGTTCTGAAATAATTTAAAATGGTTTGTGGGGCATTGTACTTTATCCCATGTAATATTAAAATATCCACAGCTGGTTTCCATCACTATGGAAACATATCTGAGAATAACACCTTAAGAAAGATTTATTTGGCTCAGGTTTCAGCATCTTGAGTCAACAATTTTCTGGCACATCACTGTGTGATTGTGTTGAGCCAGAACATGACACCAAAGAGAGCATGGTGAACCAGAGCCAGTCATTGAACAGCAGCCACAAGAGCAGAGATAAGCTGTGGCTTTCAAACCCATGAGTTTCCTTAGTAAATAACTGGTTTATTTTAGTACTTCCTATTATATAATTTAGTAAGAATTTAACAATGGGCCATTGATTAAACCAGAGCTCTTATGAGCAAATTACTTCTCTAAAATTCTCCCCCCTAAATATTGCATTAGGAATCACACCTTCAACACATGATTTTGGGAAGCACATTTTACATATAAAGTATAAAATCAAGGGGAAGACTTAATGCAATCAATGTTTTTACTTTTTTGTGATGTTATTGTTAATTGAAATTCCAATTTACTATAAAGGTATAACAAAGAAAAATGTAGATTACATCAATATAATCTAGTGTTCCTCGTGTAATTTGTACTGTGACACCAAAAGTTTAACATCTAATTGCTTTTGTAGCAGTACGCAAAAATCCATATTTCCATATGGATATATTATACATTTGTCTTATCTGAAAGCATCAAGCTAGTAGTAAGACTCAAGGAAGGTCAGCTGAGGCAACAGACTCTCACAAAGTTCAGAATCTACAAACAAGCAATTGATATCAAGAAGACATCAGTAGGGTGTGAAAGTGATCAGGCCCTGAACCTGTAGCTGCATAAAGCCACCAGGTAGAAGAGTGAAATTTACATATTTTACCATGCTTTATTTGTGACATTAATATATTAGCCAAAAGGAAAAAATAATAGGACCAGTATTCAATACCATAGCTAATGTGCAGCTGTTTTGCTTTTAATAATATAAAAATCAATCCTCTTATCTTTTGTAAATTATCTTTGAGAATCCACCAGGTAACTCTCACTCTTAAAATATACCCATTCAAGGAATATGTTACTCCATTATCATATCTTTATTATATGGAATGACTAAATGTTCTATTTTTATCATTAATCTCTGACAATAGATGGAGTTAATATATTTTTTAATGTTTTGATGTTATGTTCTAATTTTTAAAATCCTATCTATTGCTAAAGTGTAATTAAAACAAGTTCAATATTTACATTTTATTTTATCCAATGGATAAAATAATTTGGATATTTTTTGATATCCAAGTATCAATATAATTTTCATAGAGCTACTTTTTAATTTTAAATCTAAGCAATGCCATGTACAAATACACTCTAAAATTTTGAAACTGTATAAACCTTATACCACCCAAAAGAAAGAATTATAACCGAGTTTTTTAGGAAAAATGTAATGTATTTTTTAGCAGGCTAAACAGGTACCACATCAGACCTACCATCTGAGAGCAACCTTGAAGAATTAAAGATACATGGAAAACAAAAGCACAAAAATTACAACATTTATAATGTTCAAATACTTTTATGATGAGACCCTTTAATATTTAAACTGTACAATTAAAAAATAAGGCTCAAATTGTTACTATGTTGCCCAGGCTGCCCTGGAACTCATATTTCTCCTTCCCTAACTTCCCAAGTAAGGGAGTATGCCACCTTGCTGGACAATGAATAAGTAATTCAATGCCTATTTACTTTTTTTGTATCATTAACATTCATATATATTTCAAAAGCTTGATTGTTCTTATCAAAATAAGATATTAGAAGACAGAACTCTCATTTGGACTAAACAAGAATCATTACTTGAAGAAAAGGCAGTAAATCTTTTTGTAAAAATAGATACTGTTAAATTTTAGTTTCTGGTCATTAAAATTAATTGCATAACTTGAAACTCAGAAGTAAGAGAATGGTAGCTTGCTGCAGATTCAGCAGCGCAGTAATTAAAAGGCAGTAACTATTAACTAGCCTTAACACTGAGACATATTATACCACCCACATGTCTAATATAAAGAGCTTGTTCTTTCAAAATGAAAGTGCAATTTTTACAGTAGAGGGAAAAGCAAAGGTTATAGTATAAATGTCTATTATTAATACTTGCTCACCTAAATTTTCTTGTTAGTCCGAGTCAACAGACTGCATAAGGAAGAGGAACAGTGATGCTCAGGTGCTGAGATTGGAACGGGTAAGGGTTGTACTAAGAGGTAATTTGATTGAGGAGTGCAGAGATAGTATAATTCAAACATAATGTTTAAGCTGAAGTCATATGCATGTCTGGAGAAAAAGCATGTTCTCAAATAAATATCTTAGGCAGACATATTTGTCTACTGAAAATTCTACAAAGAGTCCATTGTTGAACACAAAGAGTGAGCAAAGGAAAGATATAAAATGAATAATTGAGTAAGATCCTGTAAAAGTGCAGGGTGCTGAGAGGACTTCAACTTCTGCAGTTTGTCCTCAGATGAAAACAACAGAGAAGTCTCATCATCAGCATCCTCTTCCAACATGCACAAAAATGCTGTGTAGGAAATAATGACCTTTACAAGGTCAAGGCAGAACATTCCAGCACTGAAGCTGTTGTTATTCCAACAGAAGAGGAATATTATGTGCCTATCTTATGGGTAGATGAAAGAGAATTTGCTGATGGGTTGGGTGAAGAGAATGAGAAAGAAAAACACATCAGATAATGTCCTGAGAAGCTGGAGGTAAAAAAATGTCTGTGAGTGTAAGAGAAGGACTACGACTCTTAGTCAGAGGGATTCAAAGTATTTTAGATAAAGTTAAGATTTATACATATTGCAGAATTCGATGTCAGTAATCGACATGGTATCAGCTATACCTTTCTGACAACAATTATATAAAAATAGATAAAATGTGTAAGATAGGTTTTCATGAAGCCTTACCTCACCAGCTGATGTCTCTGAAAGCTCAAATGGGCATTGAAACATGATGTCCAACTCAGGAGTTTGTCTGAGAGTGTTTTCCAGATTATGTCCCTATGAGCGAGATGAGGGGCTCACTTGCCTAGAAGAGCCAAGCCCATAGAGATTTGAGTAACAGGTGTGAGAAGGTACAAAAATGGCAGACATGAGGATATGAACAGGAATTCCTGGAGTTCTTTGCCTAGGAGGAGCAGTGAATAAATGCAGAGTTCTCATTGAAATCAAACAATGAAAAACTGCAAGAGGGTTGAGATCTGAGCAGAAAGAGTAGAAATCATGACATATTATAAATGATGAGATCATAGCCTCTAAGTGAGTGTTTGGTTAGATTGGGCTCACCTGCGCTCAGATTCCCAAATGCTATGACACTCATTAAGCACATTGCCTTTGATTAAAGATGGGATATGCAATTCCAAAGAAAGAAAACAAATAAACATACTAAAACAAACCCCAAAATTTATCTTACTTAAGATTCTAATAGAACAAACATTGATGAGGGAAATTAACACATTCTAGGCATACTGAAATATTCCATCCACAAGTTTAACATGAAAAAACTCGATATGTGATGAACTGAGAAAATAAGATAAACCTTAAGGTTAAAATTAAATTAACATTGAGTTTGAGATGGTGCATTCTGTTAGCACAGGTAAATGTGTGCTTTCTGTCATTATAAATATAGGTGAGAATTGTAAGAAATATTAGAAGTAATGAGGCAAATTCAGTGGGACAAGCAAATCATGTTTAAAGATACTACAAAGGGACTGGAGAGATGTTCAACAGTTTACAGTGCATATTGTTTTGTAGAGGTCCTAGTTTGCTTTCCTGAACCAGGTTACCTGGCTCACAACTACTTGCTATGGTACCTCCAAATGATTCCTGACCTCTTCTGCCCTTGGCAGCATTGCATTCATATGCAAAACCCATGTACAGATGCACATGTATTCACATAGTTACAAAGAAATGTAAACAAACAAACAAAAATCCCTAGGACATATATCGCTTCATTATTTCCTTGGGGCCTGGTGTCCAGTTCAGCCAAGGAAGGCCCTCTGATCACAGGAACACAACTGATGAAAAGGAAATTGTAGCAAGTGTTAATAGAGAATCAGAATCTGTAAACTAGTGGGTCAGTGAGCTCAAAGACATCAATAATGTAATTATAAATGCCATGAAAAATAAATTTCAGAAATTTAACAAAATATCAGAGCTTTATTAGGTATTAAATTAGTCCAACACAAGTATTATTGAATGTATGATTAAAATTACTAAGAAACAGAAAATAAATGCTATTTAAACCCATCCACATGCAGATTCCAGAAGGTTAGTGCAACTGAAGGAAGTTTGATGGAAAAGCCTATATCTTTGCATATACAGGATCAGTAAGCAGTCGTGAAAAATGTTAAAATTTGAGTCAACCAACTCTACTAAAATGATATTTCCAAAGCTCGTGATTATAAAAACTACAGACTAAGTATACACATGCATGTGTACAACTGACTATTTAAAATAATGTAAAATTAGACATGCTATTGAAAGCAATGAAGAAAAATAACTGTGCCTGGGTTCAGAGGTACTACTGATCACTTTTAGTGTCTAATCCTTCCTTTTTCCCCAAAATGCTTATGCTCAGATACAACTCAGTGTGCTTTCATTGCTCCCTTCAGCCAATATGAGAAGAAAAAGCAGGTCAATTTGGGTGTCGATGTGTTTCAATTAGCTGAGAGGCTGAACTGAACTTAACTCCCAGGGATTCAGCTATTTACACCTATATGGATTTAGGAAGACGGGCCTTTTGGAATGTATTCACTGCTGAAATCAAAGTAAAGCTAAACTAGAAAAGATCTTTTTTTTTCCCTCCCAAACCTAATGAATGTGACCTTTACTTCAAACCCAAATCTCATGGCTATACTTTAAGGGATAAAATTGTAGCAAATGTACTTTTCTCACCTGACCATCGTCAACCAGAATGTCTCATGAAGCCTGGGCTATTTATCATGCAATTGATGGAGTTTGCTTCCTCTGCCCTACCAATTGAGGATTACAAACACTTTGCTAAACGGATTTTTTTTTCTGCTGACAAAAGTTTATTTTTAAATTGGTTACTTAAAGAAAATGACTTCTTAGAAATATTCTAAAGCTTGTTTGAACCTATAGTCACAAACAAACTCAGAATGTATGAGTAGATACAGGGAAATATGCCTCTAACAGCATTTAATTGGTCCGTTTGCCGAGCTGTGCTTCTACTACCAGAGTAGTGTCTTGTCTGTGAAGTCTCCACTGGGAAGTTTCGAGAAAGAATGGCCATGTAAATGATTGCCTTCTAAATATAGCAGCTGCCTTTCTCCACGTCCAGGAAATACTATGTGAAGTGCACTGAGTGAGCTGCTTTAATTAGAAGACATAGATCTCCATCTCAATTCTCTCCAGAAATCTCATGTTTATTTTTCAGTACTCCCAAAGTTATCAGGGTCCAGATAAAACACTCAAACAAAAGGAATTATAGCTGTTACCACTTTCCATGAAGAGTGGGTTGAATTTTATAACTAATGTTATATTTTGCCTGCTCTGGTTAGCTGGGCGTTTTACATATCAATGACACTTTATTACAGGTTTGTTGGTTCTGTGCCCAGGTTTGTCTGAGGGATTGTCACCTATCAAAAATTTGACATTTTTTTTTGAAGCATTACATTATCTTTGCATGGCTACTGGACTGCTTTGTTCATATGGTTCATAACTGTGTGAATCATTCATTTTCAGCTTTTTCCCACAAAGTATGTAGAATTTTGGTAACTTTCAGGGTTTAGAATTAAAAGTTCCTTTACTACAGTGAAGCCAACTCTTACCTTCTTCACATGCAATGACGTGCCCTCCTGGGTTTTCACCACTTGAATAAGTCAGGTCCAGTTCTGCCCTCTACCGTACTTAATTTTATGTTGTCCATAGTGGGCACTGTCCACATACTACAGAGGAAGGGTGTTTTTGATGTCAGTTCTCTTGAATATGGCACTAACTGTGAATGTATGTTTGACCTCATGCATTATCTTGAAGTCCATGGTCTAGCTTTTCTCATACTTTTGTTCTATTATAAATGAGTTTAGACATCCATTTATTTTCTTTCTTGATTTTGAGAAAATGAAGGATGATTTCACTCTAGCTCTGCTGTATTTACCCAAAACCTATAATTTTTAATTTCTGGAGAATTAATTCAGAAAGTCACATATTTCCTTAGGCCTTGAACCTGAAACATTAGAGACACTATAACAGGTAAAGAAAATCACTAAACTACAGTATAGATTATATTTATGTTTTAAAATGAATATTTTAAATAAGTATAATTGCATAAATGTGACCATTGTCTACAGACACTTAGAGATACTCTCAAAATATAATGGCATATATTTTTTAGTGTCTGCTTCATAATAAAGTGATCCTTGGCTAGAACATATTTCTCATTATTTTTACTTAGCTGAATGCTGGATATATTTTGAATGTGTTATCTTATATAAGGATAATTTATTTGCACTATTTTGCACAAATACATCCTTTTTTTTTTCAAATTATTTTCTCTCACTTCTTATGGAAACATGGCTTCTCTTTTCTAATCCAAAGCAAGAAAGACACTGCTGTGAAATAGAGGAAGAAGAATTAGAATCCAAACCCTCCAAGGTTCTGTGTGGGTCAGATAGCACAGTTGCTTGTTTGGGATTTTTAATGAGAAAATTAATGTGGGACCCTGTGTTGTTGTGATAGGTACATGGGTAAATGCATCTAAAATTCCCTCCACAGGTGTTAGCACTCTGTGTAGAAATGAAGCATCTACAACTTACACACCTTCCTTCCTGAAGGGAACTTTCTGCGAGACTCACTGTGCTCCAGGGATGAGTCACACACCTGCTGCAACACTTGGGATGATTTAAAATCCACGCCTCTTGTTTGAAATACTGTAGTCTGAAGTAAGACTAATGCCGTTTTAAAAACATTTAGCTGTCTTTTAAAGTGTTTCTGAGGATTTAATTTTACCCATTCTCCACAACTGACAAAACATTATTTTTCCTACCTTTTTTTTTCTGTGAAAAATGGAATCATTGAAGGATTAATAATCATATAACTCTGTCCTGGCTCTAAACATGTTTCCCAAATATCTATAGAATATTAAGTGAATGTGAAGTTACTATGACCACCTTCTTTCTAAAAGTAGACAAAATGTAAGGAATATTATAGATACATAACTATGTGCTAAAAAGACTAAAGGTTTTGTAGGCTCAGTAAAAAATTAAAAAAAAAATCCACAAAATTCGACCTTCATGATTATACAATACAGTGAAGAGAAACATGAAATAAAATATCAAGTACAAATTTACTGTTAACAATGAAAAGTGATTACATGAATAAAAATAGTTACTATCTGTTTTTATATCAGGTATTTTCTTTCTTGCTTTTTAAAACTTTATTCTTTTCATCTGATGAAACTTTTGTTCCAAACAGCACATTCAGCACATTACTAGTATGATCAAACAGATCAGAGAGGGACCACATGGGCTGAAGGGCAAGCATAGAATCTTAATGCCCAATTTTGCCCTTCATCAACCAGCAGCATTCTGAAGGAGTCTCCACAGAATACTAGAGATGCGGGAAATACTCTATCAATGGTACAAAGAGAAAGGGAATATAATGAACTTTGTAGAAGTTAAAGTAATTTTAAACTCATTAAACTTGCATAGCAATCTTTTATTGTTTTTTATGAAAAATCCTTGGGAATAAGAAACTGAATTTCAATATTCTCTTGGTGAGTCTACATTCTATATAAATATGCACATCCCAGTAAAACATGTAACAATGGTAGAAAACTGTTTGAACATGCATATTTAAGCGGATATGTAGATGAAATGAATTAATTAAGTCTACAAATTTAATTAATACACAAAATTCATAAAACTAACTCTTCAAAGTCAAATATGTTCACAAACTTCTAAATGTTTAAAAGATTCTGAATTACTCATTCTTAGTTGGTCAGGTCACAGAGCTAAGATACTCACATTGAAAGTTAGTATTATTTCTTCTTAAAAGTGTTCCTTTACTAGGAAAAAAGTTAATTGAATATTATTTTAATTTAAGCATATTTTGATATTTCTGAGTAATACTTGCTAAATGAACATTTATTTTTTTTATATTTGGATGTTACATTCAGCTGAAATTAAGTAACCTTCTTAAACACAAATTTTGCTCTTTTCTTAAACCATATAAGCCATAACTTTTAAAAATATTAGCTTTCAAAAGCAAATGAGCATGCTAGAAAGGTAACAGAGGTAATTCATTGTTGGTTTGCAATTCCTTACGAGGTATAAACGTCTAATGCCAGTGAAAAATCAATTGTATATATTAAGTTGAAATAATACAATTTTACTTTTTGAAATAAAATAATTTATTGTGCTATTTCATATTCTGTAAGGAAAGAGCCAGGTCTCCATGTTAGTTGTAATTGGAGATTTAGCACATGGATAATGGCCAGAGAAATTTGTAGTAATTATGTTTGACTGAAATGGGATTGTTGTCTTACACACCAAGAAGAGTTTAATAGTGAGTCAGGAGGAGGGGGGGAAAAAGAGGAACAAGGAATAAATATACATCCAACAAGTGTTCGTGAATATTCTGACACAATAACTGCCTATTTGACATTAAATATATGTTTAAATACCAAATTCCTAATCTATGTTACTTGTTTTTTTAGTATCAACTATTATTATAGAAGAATTTTCAGTTGAAAAAATATTGTTAATATTTAAAAAAAGAAAAGAAAAAACTTCTTTACTTATAAAATTATCTTGTTAATTTATTTCTGTGGCAAAACACTGGGGCTCATCACTGCAGAGATAAAGTGTCAACACCTCATAGAAATACTCACATTCTAATGATCACCTTGTATTCATTTGCCTCTCTGCCTCCCAGACCGTAGGGTGCAAAGGTGTGACCACTGCCCATAATCCATCATCTTAGGATTCTGGGTCAGAATGAATTTTTTTATGCTATAACATCCTAGTTCAAATGCACTAAACCCCATGGTCGATCACTAAATGTATTTACCCTGGTTTGTACTCTTTTAGTCTTATTCTTCTCATATTTTTTTGTATCCAGTTGATTAAAGAACATTTGTAAAAATGTCAGCTCTCTGCTCCTACTAGAGTACTTTAGCTAATGGTGCTTGAGAATCATAGACAGACAGATATATACATGACATGAAAGAGGGAGAGAGAGAAGTCTATGCATTCAACTATGTGTAATCAAGGACCAAGGTGGGAGCTAACAGTTTGTTTATATTCCTTTATGAGCCAACCTTCTACTGAAGTGTTAGTTAGTTGATGTCTCTGTCCTGTCTTTTAACATTCATTTACTGCAATGCTCATGATCATTTGCTTTAACCAGATTCTGCTTTCTCTTTGAAGATAGACTCAATAGGAAATTTGACACCTTTCACTGTAGCAACTTATACCCATCCACCACACACTCTATCTCCAGATCCATAGATGATAGACTCTTGCTTCTATCATTGCAAAAAATATCCTGTCTACTGTTTCCAATCTGTTATAATCTATATAAAGAACATACTTAGCAAAATTTTATTTTATGTATGTATGCATATATCCCTTCCTAATATATATATTTTCTTTCACCACTTGTAGATGAAGATACTTTTATGTAAATATTTACCAAATACAACATTTGGGACATAACATGGTACAAATCTTTAAAGTAGAGATTGAAGTTGTGATCACACAAAATGACCTTAATAATCCATAAATTTAAGACTAAGAATGAGCTTGGTTATTAAATAAAACCCCGAAGTACCTCTTCAACTCTTTACTCAGTAATGGTGGAGCAATCATTCTTTACTTACATTATTTTCCCTTTCTACGTAAATAGAAAAGAACAGAATGTAATTCCAACTTTTCTTTAGTTCAACAATACATGTATGTGACTCATTCGTGTTACTCATACATATACCAATTGTGGGTGAATATATTTGATTTATACTAATTGTTATATAATTACTCACTTTGAGTCACTGTTGCTGTGATAAACACCATGACTAAAATCAAGCTGGCTGGGAAGGGTTTGCTCATCTTCTGCTTCTTGGAATTAGTACACCAATTAAGGAAGGAAATCATGTCAAGAAATGAAGAAAGAATAGAGGCACGATTCATGCAGTAAAGATGTTGGCCGGCTTGCATACCTATCTTTTTTATACAGCTCAGGCTCATCTGTTCAGGGATGACACTACCTGTGGTGGGCTGGGTTCTCTCACATCACTTAACAATCAGGAAACTGCCCCCCGAAGACAAACTCAGAGTCCAAATTTATGGGAATGTTTTTTTTTCAATTGACATTCCCTCTACACAGGTGTTTCAAGTTGACAACAGAAACAAATCATCACACCCATGTTCCACTGTATACATTAGTTGAGAATTTAATCTCTTCTAGCTAGATTAGGCATGGGAGTGGTTTCCAGCTGGGATAATAAGAAGTGTAGTCATGAGCAGTCTTGCACATGGTTAAACATGTAAGACATGTATTTGTTATGTACCCATGAGTGATATGAATACCACATGTTGCGATCCATCCATTTGGCTGAAAATTGCATAATTTCATTGTTTCTGATAGCTGAGTAATATTCCATTGTGTAAATATACCACAGTTATTTTATCCATTCCTCAGTTGAGGGGCATCTGGGTTGTTTACATTTTCTGGCTATTACAAATAAGGCTGCTATGAACATAGATGAGGAAACTTCCTTGTGATTCGGTAAGGAGTCATTTGGATGTATACCCAGAAGTGGTATGGCTGGGTCCCGAGGCAGAGCTATTCCAAATTTTTAAGATATCCCCAGACTGACCTCCATAGTGGTTGCACAACCCTGCACTCCCACCAGCAATGGAGTAGGGTTCCCCTTTCTCCACACTCTCACCAGCATGTGCTCTCATTTGTGCTTTTGATCTTAGCCATTCTGACAGGTGTGAGATGGAATCTCAGGGTCTTCTTGAGTTGCATTTCTCTGATGATTAAGGATGCCGAGCATTTCTTCAAGTGTCTCTCAGCCCTTAGGGATTCCTTCTTTGTGAATTCCCTGTTTAGCTCTGTTCCCCATGTTTTGATTGGATTATTTGGTTTCTTGGCATTTAATTTCTTGAGAAATTTGTAAATTTTGGATATTAGCCCTCTGTCAGATGTGGGGTTGGTGAACATTTTCCCAATTGGTAGGTTGCCCTTAAATGACAGTGTCTTTTGCCTTAGAGAAGCTTTCCAGTTTCATGAGTTCCCATTTATTGACTGTTGGTGTTAGATCCTGAGCTGTTGGTGTTCTGTTTAGGAAGTTGTCACCTGTGCCAATGAGTTCAAGGGTTTTCTCCACTTTCTCTTCTAATAGATTTACTGTTAATGTCTTTGATCCACTTGGACTTAAGTTTTGTACAAGATGATAAGTATGGGTCTAATTTCATTCTTTTACATGTGGACATCCAGTTGGACCAGAACCATTTGTTGAAGATGCTGTCCTTTTTCCATTGTACGGTTTTGGCTTCTTCGTCAAAAATTAAGTGACCATACATGTCATTTCTAGGCCTTTAGTTCGATTCCATTGATCCACTGGTCTGTTTCTATACCAGTACCATGCTGTTTTTATTACTATTGTTCTATAGTACAGCTTGAAATCTGAGATGGTGATACCTCCACATTTTTTTTATTATAGAGGATTGATTTAGATATTCTGGGTTTTTTGTTATTCCATATGAAGATGAGAATTACTTTTTCCAGGTCTATAAAGAATTGTGGTTGTATTTTTATAGGAATTGCATTGAATTTGTATATTGCTTTTGGCAGGATGGCCATTTTTATTATGTTGATTCTACCAATCCATGAGCATGGGAGATCTTTCCATTTTCTGGTATCCTTTTCAATTTCTTTTTTCAAGGACTTGAATTTCTTGTCATACAGGTCTTTCACTTGCTTGGTTAGAGTTAACCCCATGTATTTTATATTGTTTGTAGCTATTATGAAGGGTGTTGTTTGCCTAATTTCTTTCTCAGCCCATTTATTTTTTGTACAAAGAAGGGCTTCTGATTTTTTTTAATTAATTTTTTATCCAGCCACATTGCTTAAGATGTTTATCAGCTGTAAGTGTTCTCCATTGAAATTTCTGTGGTCGCTTATTTATACTATCATATCGTCTGCAAATAGGGATAATTTGACTTCTTCGTTTCCAATTTGTATCCACTTGATCTCCTTTAGCTGTCTTATTGCTCTAGAAAGAACTTCATTTACTATGTTGAAGAGATATGGTGAAAGTGGGCATCTTGTCTTGTCCCTGAATTTAGAGGAAATGCTTCATGTTCTCTCCATTTAATTTGATGTTGGCTACTGGCTTGCTGTATATTGCCTTTATTATTTCTCGGTATGGTCCTTGTATGCCCGTTCTTTCCAGGACTTTTAGCATGAAGGTGTGTTGGATTTTGTCAAATGCTTTCTCAGCATCAAGGCATTTAGTGCAATGAACTTTCCTAGTAGCACTGCTTTCATTGTGTACCATAGGTTTGGGTTTGTTGTGCCTTCATTTTCGTTGGATTTTAAGAAGTCTTTGATTTCCTTCTTTATTTCTTCCCTGACACAGTAGTCATCCAGTAAAGAGTTGTTCAGTTTCCATGAGTGTATAGGCTTTCTGTTATTTCTGTTGTGTTGAAGTCCAGCTTTATTCCATGGTGGTCTGATGAGATACAAGGGGTTATTTCAATTTTCTTGTATCTGTTGAGGCTTGCTTTGTTTCCTACTATATGTTTGATTTTGGAGAAGGGTCTGTGCGGTGCTGAGAAGAAGATGTATTATTTTGTGTTTGAGTGAAATGTTCTGTAGATATCTGTTAGGTCCATTTGGTTTATGACCTCTGTTAGACTCATTATTTCTCTGTTTGTTTTCTGTCTGGATGACCTTTCCATTGTTGTGAGTGGGGTGTTGAAGTCTCCCACTACTAATGTGGGTGGATCCATGTATGGTTTAAACTTCAGAAGAGTTTCTTTTACAAATGTAGGTGCCATTATATTTGGGGCATAGATATTTTATATTGAGATGTCATCTTGATGAATATTTCCTTTAAGAGTATGTAGTGCCCTTCTCTATCTTTTTTTGACTGACTTCAGTTGAAAGTCTATTTTATTTGTTATTAATATGAGTACTCCAGCTTGCTTCCTGGGTCCATTTGCTTGGAAAATCTTTTCCCAGACCTTTACTCTGAGGTAGTGTCTATCTTTGTTAGTGAGATGCATTTCTTGTATGCAGCAAAATGATGTGTCTTATTTATGGAACCATTCTGTAAGCCTGTGACGTTTTATTGGGGAGTTTAGTCCATTGATGTTGATGGATATTAATGACCAAAGGTTATTATTTCCTATTATTTTGGTGTAGGTGATGGTTGTGTGTTTCTTTTGGTTTAGCTGGAGTGGAGTTTTTGTTTCCTCTGTTTTTTTGGGTGCAGTTATTTTCTCTGGGTTGGAATTTTCCTTCTAAACTCTTCTGTAGGGCTGGATTTTTGTGTAGATACTGTTTAAATTGGATTTTGTCATGGAATATCTTGTTTTCTCCATCTATGTTGATAGAGAGTTTTGCTGGGTATAGTAGTCTGGCTGGGCACCTATGTTCTCTCAGGGCTTTTAGGATGTCTGTTCAGACCCTTCTGGCTTTTTAAGTTTCTGAGGAGAAATCAGGTGTAATTCTGATGGGTCTGCCATTATATGTTACTTGACCTTTTTCTCTTACAGCTTTTTATATTCTTTCTTTGTCCTGTATATTTGGAGTTTCAATTATTATGTGGCAAGAGGAGTTTCTTTTCTGATCTAATCTGTTTGGTGTTCTCTCTGCCTCTTGGAATTTTACCAGGCATGTAAGGTCAGTGAACAACTTGTAGAAATTTCTTTTCTCCTTCCATCATGAGGATTCTGGGGATGAAAATAAATTCCCTATGTTTGGCTACAAGTGTTTTTCCATGCTAAGCAATCTCATCATGCTAAGATCTATAGTATAGAAATAATAACTGTGTTTCATAGAAAGTAAATAATGCAACCTGTTCCTTAGCTAGTAGGGACCAAAATGGGAACTTGACCTTTGGCAAACTTGAGCCTAATGTCTGGGATTCTATATTTTTACATTATTTTATTAGTAGTATGGTTTTATGGCCTTTTTAATCTACATAGTAAAATTATGTTTTGTCACTAGATATGAAATGAGAGATCCTTTCTCTGATGAGTTTTGAGCAAAGACAAACTCCAAGAATAATATAATAAATCATCCAGAGACAGATTATTGTCACAGAACATGCTGAAGCATTATGAAAATGGACAAACATTAGATCTTTAACTATATTAACATTTTAGCATGTTTGACATATAAATGATGGTAAATCAGCCCTCTTTATTATAGAGTATCATCAGTGAATGGGCTAGTTGTGACCTCATAAACAATGGAGGGGCACTTCTTCAATATTATTAAGAATATAATTCCAAAATTTAAAAGAGGGTCAGAATATGACTAAAGTTTAAAAGCCACAAAATGAACCTAACATTGTTGAGAAAATTGATAGAAATGGATAGGTTTCTATCCTATCTAGCATTTTGGGCAGAGCTGACCACCACTGTCAAGCAGTTTTATGTCTTTTAAGGCATATTACCAACTACTTCAACCAGAATGACAAAGACATGACCTCATAGCTTATAGATATTGAGTTGATATATTCACTCCACATGTTTCTAAGGGGATTTACCAGTTAGAATTATACATGCTGGAATTATGCATTAATGAAGTAAAATATCTGTTGCTGAATACAATAACCAATCAAGTAAGACATTTTTAAAAATGTGTTATATCGGGAAGAAACATAAATTACAACTGTTTAAACAAATTTAGAAATGGTGAGATTTTTGTCCTCATGCCTTTTTATTTCAGACTACTACTTGAGGTTTCTAAATGGGGCTGGAAAAATTTAAGAGCTTCAAGTGCTCAGAAGTGTGAAATTTAGTTGACTGGAACTTTTATGCTAATCTGGGTCTGTTCTTGTACCTGAAAGCAATGAGGGAAGATGAGATCTGTCACAGGTACTGTCACCTGAAAGGTCACCACAGCACAGGAGAGAAGACAACAAACTGAACGAATGCAGAGAGTGCAATGGGAAGACAGACAAAGTCCTTCTCACCCATAAGACAAAGATTTGCTTGGAAGTCAAATAAAATAAAACGTGACAAAGAAAAAAAGCCAACATGTTGCTCAAATTTTGATTCAGGAAGCTGGGAAAAGTGGTATCATTTGCATAAAAGCAGTCAGGTTGCCAGGAGAATACAGTGATAGGAGCCACACTACACAGTATCTACATTCAGTA
This sequence comes from Lophiomys imhausi, assembly GCA_907164525.1. Taxonomy (NCBI): domain Eukaryota; kingdom Metazoa; phylum Chordata; class Mammalia; order Rodentia; family Muridae; genus Lophiomys; species Lophiomys imhausi. The sequence continues at coordinate 2,544,683 of CAJQZJ010033689.1, read as the reverse complement.
GTAGATACTTTAGTTCATTAGATAGCTTAGAAATACCAAGCACATATTGAACAAATGTTTATGTACACAGAGTGTTGGAGAACAGTTTAAGTCTTTAAGTTAGAGTATTTGCTCTTACTGATATTTAGGACAAAGATTGATTTTTATTTAGAATTTGGTAGTGATCTTCTCCTTGTAATAATTCTTTGCAAAGATGCTCAGCTTCTCATATTCTCATTTTATTATCCCTAGAACATGCAATGTCTCATTTATTATATATAATGTCATATACTTTTCACCTCCAAGGACCATAGCTTAACATAGGAGGACTTTAGGTACTTTATCCAGATATTTCAGGATTATGGTGATCAATTTCTAACTTAAAAAAACACTGTGTATCCTGTTAAGTTAATCCCTCACACAGCAACAACCAAGTGTTTTATCCTCAAGTTTTGGAGTTAGTATCTGTGTGCCTCTCCAGGACCACCATTCCCTTCCTGTCCTGAAGATATGAGACTTCATTCTAATGTGTACTTTACACTGCTTGATTTTTGCTTCAAAAATACATATGCTTTATTTTTCTAGGGATTCTTAAAAAACTGAAGTTCGATGCTGTAATGTATGGAGAGAAAATGGGAACTGTCCAGGCAGCCACTGGTATGTCATGTCTTAGTTTTGGAAGCTGCAGGCCCTGTACTTCCTATAAAATCAGATATATTTATCCCTCTCAGGTCTCTGAGGTGGTTGAAGAACAGATAGCTAGAGCCTCATAATTAAATTTTGAGTGGTTTAGGAGTCAAGAGAGTGTTATAAATCTAAGAAGATGTTTTTAAATTTGTGTTGCAAGTTAGTATGAATGTTGAGTTAGATATAGAACTTTAAACTCATGGAGATGGTTTGATAGTAGAATGTTAAAATCAGGTGCCAAATACATATGGACTGGACATTGGGAATGTACGCTAAATCATATAACCCTCATAACTGTGGCCTAATTACCTCTGTTGTTTTGTATTGTATTTATTATTATAAAAGAAAGAGCCATTTGTTGGACTGAAAGAGCAAAATGTAGGGGGAAATAAGATATACCTTAAACTTAAAAAAAAAGGGAAGAGGATGGGGGGTTGAGGGTGGGAGGGTGGGACTGGAGGGGGGAATAGGGAGGGGACTGAGATTGAGATGTAACTTGAAGAAATAAAAAATAAAGGAAAAAATAAAATAAAATACATATACATGAAAAAAAACAAGTATCATGTAGCTCACACAACAGATGTTTATTTGTTTATTTGTTTCAAAGTTCTGGGGACTGGAAATCTAAAGTCAAGGTGTGAACAGATTTTTTTTTTTTTTGTGGCCTCTATTTGTTGGCTTACAGAAGGGGAAGTTTGTTGTTATATCCTCTCATAATCCTGTGTACAGAGGACCCTTTTGGGTCCTCCTGTTTATCTTAGTATACTCAAGCATCCCGTCGCCCACTCCAGCTTCCTTTCTCTCTAAATTCTCTACATCTCCTGTTTATCTTAGTATTCTCAAGCATCCTGCCATCTACTCCATCATCCTTACTCTCCCATTTCTCTACATCTCCTGTTTATCTTAGTATTCTCAAGTATCCCATCAGTTATTTAAACTTTTCCTTGAATTTTAAGTGTGTTCTTAAAAACTGACTCTATTAATATTTTACAACCTCATAAACACTCTGAATTGAAAAGTGTGATTTTGTATCTCTAGCTGACTAATAGCTAGAGATATGGATATCCGTTTTGAGTCATATTTCCTCTTTCCTGTTCCTTTTTTATGAGCAGATAATATCTAGCCCCCAGAAAAATACACAATTTTCTAATGCACTTAACTGTGACCAGTAAACCAATAAACTTTACTGTTTGGGGATAAAGCTGCAGAGCCTATGGAATAATTTTCCTTCATTCTTTATTTCTTCCTTTAGTCAAGACATACTTTCTGACCTCTAAACAGCTTCTGTACAATTGTAGTTTCCACCTGTTTGGTGTTCTCTTGACTCTGGCTCAACAATGTGAAGTAAGTCCGCTGCTCATAACTCATAATCCCTAAAACACAGATTTAAAAAACATCTACGAAGCCTTCCATGTCATTCTCTGGTAATGTCCCTTTGAACTGTAAATAGACTTCGCAGCTCCCTGGTAGAATCTTTTTGAGAGTCCAAATGTGGAGTAGATAAGGCTGAATAGTCCACGCCAAGCTGAAAACAGAAAAGGTCTCTCCTCTTGCCTCTTTTCTACTTTCTCCTTTGTCTTACATCGTTTCCTCTTGCTAATATAGTATTTACTTAACTGAAGAATGGGCATAAGAATCACCTTCCATTATCACAGAACAACATGCACCCCAGGGCTGAACAACTTTCACCTCTGTAGAGCTTTACTTTTATAACTATGTTTATCTTGATACCAAAGGGTGGCTTTTAAGAATGTTTTGTTGTTAGAATCATATTTTTGTGTTCCAGATGCTGAATTTCCTTGATATCACTTTTATTTCCTGTATGATATATTACTGAATATCATGAACTATATAGACAACATTTTCTAATCAGATGTATGTCTTGGCTAGAAAAGAAGGACGATCTAGACCAAAGAAAAATAAGATGGGAAGGGTATGAAATTTAATCATGTATTATTATATAAATATGAAGCTAAAACTAGTGTCTTGAATAAAAATATATGTACATATGTTATTCAAAGAACTAAAGTAAAGCACATGAATAATTTAAGATCACACTAAACTTTTAAAATAATTATTTTAAAAAGCATGCATTCTACTGAGTTGTATTATAATCAACATTCTTATAAAGGTATTTCATCAGATATAAAATTAGTGTTGAACATAGAACATAATATTCAATTTAATCATCTCTAAGATTTTCTTCTAGACCCAATGCCAGTTATTCTAATAATTATTTGACCTAATATTTGTTTTTGGCTTTCTGAAAATCAACCACGTGTTTTTCTTGGTTATTTTTATGTTGTCTATTGAATATGTTGGAAAGGGATTTAAAAAATTATGCGGCAGTAAATTGACAACAGCTTAAATTCTAAAATACTGTGTATTAAAATTTAATTTTTGGCCATGTTTTTGTTGGTTCAACATAAAGCTTAAAATATTTTTTTAATTTATGTAAAATTGTGAGCCCCTTTTGGCTCACTACATTTATAATAATAATAAATTAGTTATCATTGAATAAGTTATTTTTACACAAATACCACAATTAAGAGTTTATTTCCTATCATAGTGCATAAAATTTTTATTAGTGAAATAAACATAAACATAACATTTTGACAACCTCTACCTAATTCTCAATTGCATCAAATACAGAAAGAATGTATAGTAAACATTATTAAAATTTGTTGTAAATATTGACAAGATCTGATAATATTTTATATCGCTAGGTATACTGAAGAGACTCATTGTTGAGGAAGAAAATATTTCAGAAAGGTAAGAATGCACGGACTGAATCTAAAACCTTACATTGATTAGGATAAAATATCATTATCCTTTTTGTAGTTTAGAAAAATAAAAAATATACATAATGAACACAGCTATGTGGTGATTGGCTCATTACTGATTGGTGAGTAGAAACTGATCACTAAGTGTTATGATGTTAAGTTGCAAATGCTCTTTATGAATTGGAAATACTTTCACTTAAACTCTTGTGTCTACTAAAATTCTTGAGAGTCTGAAGATTCCCAGGGTTATTTAATTAGGATTAAGTTTTGAAGAAATTTCTGGAATTTGAAGAGCTTTCAAATAATCTCCAAATTGTGTTTTGTTAGAGAGAAGTGTTTTTGAAGTAGTCAGTAATAAATACCTTGAGAATTTGAACAAAATTTTTGCACAATTTTTGTATGTCAGGGTAATTATCATCAAGGTAGTTTTTAAATCTGTACTTCTTACACATTTGCCTTTATTATTTATTTAGACATTTGCTCCTATTTGTATTGTTTAAATTTTTTTTTTGTTTATTTTACATTCCAATTACCATCTCCCTTCTTCCTCTCCTCCCAGTTCAAATAATCCAATTAAAGAATGGGATACAAAGCTAAGTGGAGAAATCTCTGCAGAGAAAACTCTAATGGTGGAGAAGCACTTAAAAAATTCCTTAGTCATAAGGGAAATGCAAATCAAAACTACTCTAAAATTCCAGCTCACACCCATCAGAATGGTTACGATCAAAAATTCAAGTGACTGCACATGTTGGCAAGGAGTGGAGAAAGGGGAACACTCCTCCATTCCTGGTTAGAGTGCAAACTTATACAACCACTTTGGAAATCAATCTGCCTCATTCTAAAAATGAATAGTTCTACCTCAAGACCTAGCTGCACCACTGACGTGCATATACCCCAAATATCCATTACCAAGTTATTAAAATGATGACATCTTTACCTGTTATATAATATATATAATCCAGGTATGTGAGGATTATTTTCTACTTAAAATTATATATTTCAGCTTATGCAAAGGGGATTAACTAAGAAAATAACAAAGACAAAGTATATATTTTTAGAACTTATCAAAAAGGATCATATTCTTTTGAATTTCATGAATTCATGAATGGACAGCTATTATTCCACATACAAATTTATAAAATTATACCATCCAATTATATTTAATATTTTTAATATTTATAATAATATAACTGATTGAATTTATCTATTTCATTAGTCAAAACAAATTACAAATTCTTGGTATTTCAGAAAAAAAGAGGCAATTGTAATACAATTCTGATTTTTATGTTAAAATAAGGTAATAGGCTTGTCAACTTGTATTTTCTGTTGTCAACAGAAGATCCACAGAAATAATAATTATAAATCAATGAAAAATCAAGCTACCTCTTCAAAATGTAAATAAAGCAAACCAAATTTCTATGTCGAAGTGTTTAGTTAAATTATGTTTGTATGTGTGATTGTGATATCTCGTAATTGGTGATGTTCAATAAACCTTCAACCTTCAACTATCTAGTTAATGTCAAGACTAAATGGAAGCCAATACCATAAAACATTGAGACAGGAGATACATAACAATATCAAAGTCTTTTTGTCCTAAGCTCTCTGCTGGTACAGAAATCATCATTTGGATAATACAAAGATAACCTTTACACAGTGTATAAAATTATTCCAACAATTAATGATTTATATTAGGGTTCTAAAGAAATACTCATCTATTTCTAGTTTGATAATTTTCAATAATAGAATAACTGACAAATTCACTTTTTTGACTAAGCTTTAAAGAATTGTGTTTTTTTTTTTCTTTTCTTGTTTGTGTTCATGCTCTTGTGTTAATTATTTTAAAAAATGTAGGGAGACCAAATGTGTGGATAACGATATGTGCTGAGTGTGTATTTGTGGACATGGGAATTAAAGCCAAGTTCAGTTGACATCTACAGCCAGCACACTTTATTTTTAATTAATTGATATATATATTTATTTATTTATTTGAAGTTTCCTTCTCCCAGACCCTCCCCTACTCACTATCTATTTAACTTCTTCTTCTCTTTCTTCTCTCTCTCTAAAAAAATAAAAAATTAAAACCAAATAACAACAAAAACACCACAAAAATATCAAAGAAAAATAAAGTCAAAATGTGTGCGTGCGCACACACACACACACACACACACACACACACACACACACAGGAAGAAGCGACAGAGAGAAAGAGAGAGAGAGATAGAGAGAGAGAGAAAGAGAGAGATTACTTAAGTACACATGCCACAATGTAAAACCTTCAGAAGGAAAAATGGATTTCATCTTGCTGACTGTTTGGCTAAAATGGTACCACAGACATTCCCAGAATCACAACAGGTATTTCCAATACTATGGGTTATTACTTTTTGAAACTGTGACTTTCTCTGGAACCTGGAGCTCACTGACCAGATGTGTCTCCAGTGCTAGCTACATCTCCAACCACAAGGCATCACATTTGGATTTTACATGAGCACTGGGGTAAAACTCAGGTCCTCATACTTGAACAAGCACATTAGCAGAGCTATCTCCTGCCTGCTGATCACTCTTTTTCTCTCTCTGATCTATCTATGTGTGTGTGTACATATATATATATATATCCATTTACATATGATGTATAAACAGACAGATATGATGAACATATGTCAGATTATAGTTTACATGTTGTCCTCATACAGGTACATATTTGAGTCAGCACAAATACAAACATAAAGGTAACCAATTTCTATAAGTCAATTTCACTATGTCATAGTTGTAAAATAAAAAAAATATTATTAAATGCTTTTCAAGGCACTTCTAACATTTGTGGCAATGATAGGGTTTTTTTTTTTTGATGTAATGAGATAGTATGTATTGGTATCTAAATAAACAGGCATTTCAGCAGCCTTTGAAGAAATATGTATATGCTAAATATTTTCAATTAATTTTATATCTTAATTTATTGTAGAGTATTTTACTTTATTAAAAAGCATGGGTTTTATTAGAATAATTTTTACAAGTACATGGCTACTATTATGTACATACATATTATTTATATTCTGTTTTTAAAAATCCTTATCATAATTTGAGGTTCTACAATTATGATTTATTTTCATCCTTTCACTGAGAAATTATTTAGAAGAGTGAACTTTATAGCTTCCATGAAGAGTAAACTTTTGTGTCTGGATTTTTTTTTTAAATTTCAGTTTTATTATACATAATCAAAATATCTTGTTTTCATTGCTATGTTTAGAAATTTAAATTTTCCCTTGTAATCTAATATATAATGTGCTATAAAGGATTATTACTTACTCTCGAGAAAGTATGCATTACTTAAAATTTTATGAATGTGAACACATTTTAGGGAGCTGAGTTTTTTCCTGTATTTCATGTCCTGATCTGTACTCAACCCACTTATCTTAAAGTGATAGCAACCTATGTTCTCTCTTTATGTTCAATGTATAATCAATTTTGTAAAACTCCACACATGCATTTATTTGTCTAGCAGCTATTTCAATCTTAATTTTCAGCCAGTGTGTTTCTGCTTCGTGTTTTATATTCTGTAAATGACATACTCTTCTGAAAGAGGAAAACAGTTGTATTGGTATGCCTGGGGGAAGTTCCTCTTTGCTGGAGACTTACTTTAGCTTCCTATGGGAAGGGAAACCAGCATCTTTAAAGGAGGACATGGTTGGACTTTGGCCCTTTCCCAGGCTCTATGCATCACTATATCTTAGCCAGAGCACAGCCCTTCGGGTCCTAGGAGAAAGCATGGGAAGTTTGGCCTCTTTTGGTGTCTCAGCTCCCATTTTACTATAAGGAGACTTGAAAGACCTGTAAAGATTGGGACAAGATTTTCTCAGATCCTCAGAATCTTGTAGTCTCACCTTTGGGTTGGCAAATACCTAATAGAAACAATAAGAGAGTAAATTTCAGCATTTAGTTGTTCTCAGAATGATGACCCTTCCCATCTTGGGATCATTAACAAAAAAAAAAAAAAAAAAAAAAAAACAAGCAAAACCACAAAAAAAAAACCTGTTGATTTCAAGTGGATATGGTTAGTATTTTGTTTAGCCTTTATGTTGAAGCCATTGGACAATTAATGTAAGATAAGTTACCCTGCAATTATCAGTTGTAACAACTGTTCCATTTTGAAATAAACTACTTGAATGTGAAATTAAGATCTTTTAAAGAATTTATCTCTTTTTGTGTATGCCTATGAATGAAGCCGTAAACATCAGTCAGAAGAGGACTTCATTGTTTACTCTGGAACTGCAGTACAGATGGTTGTCAGCTACTTCCTAGATTCTGGGAACTGAACCTGGGTCCCCTGGAAAGGCTGTAGGCAGTTTTTATCTCCTGAGTCATCTCCTTGGCCACTGGAATTAAAAAAGAAAAAATCATGTTCATCTTTTCTAGTATTTTTCTCCATAAATCATTCATTTGTAATGATTTCTACACCAGAATCATTATTTGGAAGAAAGAGTGCTATTTTCAAAATTTAAAATCTTTCTAAGCTATTCCTAACTAAATAAGAAGAGATCAAAATGTCAGCAGGTGTTGAATAACCAACTACAAACTGTTCTCTGTGTTTTGGTAAGTCATTGCTTTCTGTGATATTTTATATCTGTTGCTAAGAAAAGCTTCTTTGATGAAAGGTGAGGTAAAGTTACATTTATCTGTGGGTATAAGAATAAGTATTTAGAATGTAGTTAAATATTACATGGTTCACGTAAAGTGACAGTAATAGATTCTCTTCTAATATGTATGACCTCACTAACCTCAGTGAACATGGAAAATTATGCAATTATAGTTTAAGTTTAAAATCGTTAAAAAGAGATAGAATTAAAGTAAACTTTTGTTTCTAGATTTTGTATGCATTCATAATGTGTGAATAAATTTCAAAATATCCTATGCAGCATAGTTTATAAATTTATTTTCCTAGAACACCTAAATGCCTAATCATAAAGATGGTATATTCTACTTGCCATTGATAGATATCTCCTCAGTCCTTTATAGCTGTAGTCTTAAGTCTCTATGGGACAAAACATATATTTCACTTTAAATCATATCTTCATAAAATGGGTATTATCACTGAGTCCAGAATAATAAATAGAAGCCATTGCGAACAGATAGGCAAGAAAAGGGACTTTAGTTGGACAACATTTGTAGGTTAGGAGGTCCAATAATTATGCAGGACTTCCTGCAGTTTATAATAGCCAAGGTAAAATTACTATTATTTATAATTGCAAAGAATGATTATGCCCTAAGGATAAGTTCGCTCTTAAGATAATGGGTGCAGTTATATTTCAACAGAAATGTTTACAGCCCTGAAAAATTGCCCATTTCTCAGTTCAAGTGTGAGAAAGAATTGGATGCTTAAGAAATCATTAATAATGATGGTGTAAAATGAGACCAATTATAACAAAGAAAACATTTATCCAGATTCTACTTACAATAAATATATTTTAGACGCTTCATTATAGAGTTTTATATAATACATAAAGATTTAATATATTACAGAGGAAACTTCATTATCAGCTAAGAGACCATTATGCATATGAAGAGACCAATCCTCATAAAACCTGTTTTAAATTTATCTACATTTATTTATACTCGATAGAGATAATTTTAAAAATGTACACTCTAGTTCAATGCCAGAATCTCATTTCAACTAGACATGGATATAGACAAAATGCACACAATAAAAATACAATATGAAATCCATCACATTTATTTACATTGTTACATTTCCCATGATTGTTCATTTTCAATGAGACATCCATGAAAGCAAGAATTGACTATTGACTTCTCCACCTTACACAATGCCATCAAACATATAAACAAATCTGAAACAGAATGGAATGCTCAGTAGGCAAAGACTTTGCTTTGTGGCTCCAAATACCTGAGTTTAATCCTCAGAACCCATGTTAAAATGTCTGGGGTGCTGATTTCTGCCTACAATCCCGGTACAAGTGAAGCTGAGGCAGAAAGATCCTTGGGGCATACTGCCCAACCATCTAGCCTTATTGATAAGGTTGAATATTCAAACCAATGAGAACTCTGCCTCAAAACACAAGGGCAGTATTTATGGGAATGATGCGAGTGTTTGTCCTTTGGCATTAACACAAATGCATGAGCACCCATGTATACCCCCACATGTATAAAAGATAAGTAAACAAAAACTTCAACATATTTGAAAATTGGCCAGTTATTTTGTGGTCGGTATTCTTTTGTTTCAGTTTGAGATTCTTGCAGTGCTCAAATTTTCCCATCTGATGCCTGGTGTTCTGGACAAAGCATTTCATTTCTGGCTTCTCATTCATAGTAATAACCTTGAACTCCATGGCATTGTTGAGGGTCTCTTGTTGGTATCAGGCACTGAGTTGGTATTAGTGGTGAAGTAGTGGAAATCATGCTATTTTGACCTTAGGGATTTTAACAAGTATTGGAAAATGCCTATGCATTTTCTAAACACTAGTTTAGATTCGTTCAGGCACCTTTTGTAACAGAGTCCTCACTGTTCAGTTCGTGACTTTTAACAGGTCACTTACGTTTTCCAAACCTCAGTTATTTACATCTTTGCAAATATTTAGCTGCATGTGAGGGTGCAAACCTTTAATCATAGCACTTAAGAGGCAGAAGGAGGCATATCTCTGGGTGCTCTAGACCATCCTGACCCACATACTGAATTTCATGTCATCCGACTTGTCTAAAAATTAATATTTTATTTTTAGACAGGTTCTCACTGTCTAAAAATAAAATATTAATCATCCATATTTGTTTAGAGGAGTAAATGAAAATATTAATATTTATTAGTTTACCAGTATATGGCAATATCTTTTTTAAAATTCTGTTCTTATATATTGCCTTCCAACCTCATTTCGCCTCCTTCTTGTCCCTCCTTTCCCCTATGACCCTCCCTCTCCCCTAGATATCTCTCCCCCACCACCTCTCCTCTGAAAATGGGAAGCCTCCCAGGTACATCAACCAAACATGAAATAACAAACTACAATAAGACCGAGCACACATATCATCCCATCAAGATTGGGCAAGGCAATCCAGTAGAGGGAAAAGGGTCCCCCAAATAGGCAAAAGAGTCAGAGAGAGTGTCCACTCCCAGTGTTAGAATTTCTACAAGAACACCAAGCTACTTAGCCATAACACATATGTAAAAGATCTTGGTCAGACCTCTACAGGTTCTTTCTCATGTTTTCATGAGTTCCATTCAGTTGATTCTGTGGGCCATGTTCTCTTGGTATATCTCTTACCCTTCTGGTTCCTCAGATCCTTCCTCCCCCTCCGCTGCAGTACTTCTGCCTAATATTTGACTGTTTTAATCTGTTTACATCTGCTCCTGTCAGTTGCAGGATGAAGTCTCTCTGGTCTCTTTGATGATGAGTCTGTTAGGCTCTGGTCCCAGCACATTCCGCAGTCAAAACAATTTGTAGGTTGAAGATTTTGTGGCTTGCTTTGTTTCCCTGTCCCTCCACTTGAGGCCTTGTCTGGCTACAGAAGATGGCCAGTTCAGGCCCAGTGTTCCCCATTATGAGGAATCTTTGCTAGGTTTGCTCTCATAGATTCCATGGAGTTTCCATTGTACTATGTGTAAAAGGGTCTTTTATTCTCCTGGTATTAATTGCCATCTCACAGACTTACTGGAGAATAAGTTCACATTTTCTAGCTCTTTCTGAACCCTGGCAGGCTGGTTCAACTCAGCGGCTATGACTCAAAATTTTCTTCAAGCTGACTGATTTAATCTGGCTTCTCTAGTCTTCTGACTTCTGACTGAATTTCTTCTTGGCCTCAAACTAACTCTGGAAATTTGTTCTCATCTTCTGGCCCTTTCTTATTCCCTGGCTTCAACTGCCTCTGATGACTTATACTGAACTGCACAAACTCACAAACTCAACTGCCACGAACTGCCCAATGAACTCAACCTCACTGCACTGACTCTACATTGACTCCCAACTGAGTGATCTGAATTGCCATGAATTGAACTGCCATTGCACTGCGTCTCATCAACAACTGACTGACCTCTCCCTGCACTCTCTTTGTTTTTAAATGTTCATTTATTACTTCAGGTTACATCTCCATCACAGTGTCCTCTTTCTACACCTCCCAGTCTCACCCTCCCACCCTCTACCCCCTATCCCTTCCATCCCACTCCTCTGGAGTTGAATGTCCCTACATATTAATGTCCCCAGTCCCAGTTCAGTAGTCATATGAGGGCTAAGAGCCTCCTCATACACTGGGGACCTACAAGGCAGCAGCACTATGGAAAAGTGTCTCATTGACAGGTAACAAAATCTATGTTCCTGTTCCCTTTGGTGCATTTGTTGTAGTATAGTTACCCTGTACTATATGGCTAAAATCTGATTATAAGTAAATAGATGCCATGCACATCCTTCTGAGTCTGGGTTAGCTCACTCAGAATGAGCTTCTCTAGTTCCATCTATTTGACTGCAAATTGCATGATTTCGTTGTTTCTGGTGGCTGAGTACTATTCCATTGTGCAGATGTACCACAATTTTGTTTTTTTATCCATTCCTCAGTTGAAGGACATCTGGGTTGTTTCCAGTTTCTAGCTATTACAAATAAGGCTGCTATGAACATAGATGAGGAGACGTCCTTGTGGTTTGGTGAGGAATCCCTGCACTCTCTTAAACTGCCTCTCTTTTTTTGCTGTTCTCTAGTGAGAGTTGGGTGTATACTATCTCTGATTCATTCTGTCAAATCTTTCTCTGATTCATTACATTGTTATTTAATTAGACATCATTTTCCAACATGCCTGCTTCATTTTATAAACTAACCTTGCTTACATTGGATTAAAGGTGTGTACTAAGCTCAAGACTGTTTCAGTCAGATCATGCTGTAATCCTGGGCATGACTGCATTCTGTCAAAAATCATATAGTTGTAGAAGGTCTTTAGATGTGATCCCTTGCCATAGCAGCCATAACCTTAGATTAAAATTCCTCTACAATTACTTTCTTCAGGGACTTGAAGTTCTTATAGTACAGGTCTTTCACTTGCTTGGTTAGAATTACCCTCAGTATTTTATATTATTTGTGGCTATTGTGAAGGGTGTTGTTCCCCTAATTTCTTTCTTGGTCTATTCATCTTTTGTGTAAGGAAAGGCTACTGATTTTTCAGAATTAACTTTGTTTTCAGCCACATTGCTAAAGGTAGTTACCAGCTGTAGGAGTTCTTTGGTGGAATTTTTGGAGTCACTTATGTATACTCTCATATCATCTGTGAATAGTACAGAATAACTACCCTAAAACCCACAGACCTAATGTAACGAGAACCTAACATAGCTATTCCAAGAGAAACCCTACTCAGCAACAGGTCAAAGCAGATGTTGAAAACACAGCAAAACAATAGGTGGAGATCTGGGATTCCTATATAAAAGAGGAAGGAGGAATAGAGAGACCTGGAGGGGACAAGAACAACACATGAAGATCAACAGAACCAACCAACTTAGACCCCTAAAGGCTTAAAGAGACTGGAACACTAACCAAAAAGAAAAGAAACAAAGCATACTTAGACTAGATCTAGACTCCCCTGTACACATGTAGATGATAGGCAACTTGGTCTTCATATAAATCCCTTATCAAGTAGAGGTGTGGGGCTCTCTGTCATGGATTCTGTTGCCTGTAATTAAGACTCCTTACCATAGCTGGGCTGTCATGTCAGGTCCCAAGGCAAGAGGAAGCTCTTAGCCCTCATGTGACTGAGGCACTGAGGGGGTTTGATATGGTGGCCCCCCTCACCTAAGAAGGAAAGGAGGGAGAGAGGGAAAAGGATGGAAGGATGGGACTGGGAGGAGAGGAGGAAGGGGGCTGTGATTGAGATGTAACTTGAATAAATGAATAAATGTTGAAAAAAATTGAAAATTAAAAAAATCTTCTGCAAGTAGATTTCTGCATTTTTGTCCTGAAATCCCTCCCCCGGATTTCAGTTGTTTCTCCCAGTATTTTCCCCTCCCTCCTACCTCTAATCTGATCACTCCTGTTCCCAATCCCACCAGTCTCTAGTTGACTTGTGAAATCTATTCTATTTCTTCTTCCCCTGAAGATACTTGCATCCTGCCTTAAGCACACCTTGTTGCTTAGCCTCTCTAGATCTGTGGACTGTAGCATGGTTGTCTTTTACTTTATAGCTAATATCCACTTATAAGTGAATACATACTATGTAAGTCTTTCTGTGTCTTGGTTACCTCACTCTGTTCTGTTAGGTTCTCGAGACCCCAAAGACCACCCAGGAGCCAACTACAATGTAAATACATGAGAGTTCTTTATTCAAGCTCAGAGCTTGGACTCTTAGCACTCACTGACACAGCAGTTAGAATTGAGAGCCCACAGACCCAAAAGTACACAGTTACTAGAGACTCAGATAAAGCACGTCCTTTACCATATGATTGGATGACATTTGGGTAGCTAGTCATGTGATGGGGTAGTGTTAAGCATTCTAAATGTTAATTGGCCCTGTTTGCTGTCTGTTACTTACATTGACTCTGATTGGTTAAATAAAATGCCGAGGCCTGAGACTGGGCAAAGACAGAGAAAGGTGGAACTTCCTGAGATTAGAACCAGAAGCCTGAGCTTTAGACAGAGAATTAAAACATTCCAGCCAGAAGCAGGAAGAAGAAGGAATTCCAGCCAGCAGCAGGAAGAAGAAAGCATTCCAGCCAGCAGCAGGAAGAAGGCGGCATTCCAGCCACAAGCAGCAGGAAGGAACACACCATGGGTTAGAAAAAAGAACTTCATTTCACATGGCCTGGAACATTGGCTAGTGTGGAGAATGGTGGTCCAAGAGGGTGTATGTATATATGGGGTCATATTTGGGTAGGAATTATGAGCTAGCTTAGATGGGCCAAGAGTGCTCAATTCAGGCCAAGGCTTGTTAAAATCCATGGTGTCTGTGTGTGTTTATTTATAATGGAGGGTTAAGGATTAGTCACCAAACTAATTAAATATAATATAAATACTGGTTAAATAGTTTAATTAGCCATATTTCTTTTTACAGTCATGTCCATTTCTGATTGGCTTGTTGTTACTGACTAAACACCTGTGGTCAGTTTGACCATCAGAAAGTTTATTTAGACTTTTTGGGTGCTTTCTCGGGAGTGAACTGTCAGGTGATGATGAGGGAAAACCCCTGGATTGCAAGGTCCAGTACATTTTGCCGCCATTCTGGAACTGGAGGTCAGCTCTGAGTCAAACAACATAAAATGGAATATTTTTCTGAAGATGGCTTCAGTCATGTTCCACAACTCAGGGTATTTTTTTTCTAGTTCCATCCATTTGCTGGCAAATTTCATGATGTCATTGCTTTTAATGGCTAAGTAATACTTCAATGTGTAAATGTACCATATTTTCTTTATCCATTCTTCAGTTGTGGGGCATCTAGATTATTTCCAATTTCTGGCTTTCATGAATAAAGCTGCTATGAACATAGTTGGCCAACTCAATATTAAGTTATGATTTCCATTATTACTAGGAGGAATGAGACAGTATAAAATATAGTAGATGGTTAAGGACATGTATGAGAAGCCCTGGTGGGGACAGCTTCTGGAGGAACTGTTTAACAGCAGGCAAATAGTTACAGATTGTGCTTCTTTAGAAAAGTGCTTTTAGGAGAAAGAGTCTTTGCCAGGTAAGAGCAAATAATTGCTTTTCTAACACCAAGTGGTCAGTCCTGAAAAAATAAAAGTAACATTATACAAATTGATCAGGTTGTACCTAGGTATATGAAACAACAAATTTGCAAAAGAGGCTATGAATCTAAAACAGAACACGGAGTAGTACATGGGAAGGTTTAGAGGGTAAAAGGAGAAAAGGTCATGATAAAATGTTATAATCTTGTGAATATTATAATCTTGAAAATATTATAATCAGTGAAGTAGAGGAGCAGGAGAGGAGATAGAGCAGGTACAGCACAGGGCTGACTCAGAGATTAGAGAACCTAAACATGCTGAGACCTCTACAAGCACATGAGCTGTTAGGAGACTCAACATCATTCAGTATGATTGAAGATTGGATTTACTAATGACATAGATGAAATTAGAATTGTTAAATGTGCCAGTCAGATGATTTGCTTCTATAAGCCTTGTTAGGTAGTCTCGTTAATTTTGTGTGTTCCTGAGGCACTGTGCCCTGGCTTTAAGGACTGAGGCAGAGCAGCTGAGTTCCTGATTCAAAAGAAGTAAGTTGGCCTGCAGATGGCTGGGGTCTCCCACAGAAAGGAGGAAGCCTTATTTAAGGTGAGACTACAATAACCAACTTACCCTGACGAACCTACATCTGAGAGATCCAGAAAAAGGACTGCTAAGTGCGTTAAAGAATCTACAACAAAGACTGTGTTCCTGATGACTGAGGACCTGCCCCAGAGACTGTATCATTCTAAAAGGTTAGAAAAATAATTATCAATAGGTTTAGTGGATAGGTTAGAGGGGTTGTAGGAATTTATAGGTTTAATAGTTAAGAAATTGTTGGTGTTTGTTATAAGTGAATTTAGTAATAAATAAGTGTTAAATAATAATTTAAAAGTTCGGTTACAGGTGGCGCTCAACGTGGTAAGGCATTGTGGGTAATTTTATTTTCAAAACTATAGAGAAAACTGTATATTTTGAAACTATGATGCCAGTTGTTGACAATATGGCAATGTTTACTGCTGACCTCTACACTGTTTTTCAATCAGACCGAATGTTTTATGCTGTTTACTTTTTTAATTTTTATTATTTTTTATAATAATTTAAAAGTTTGGTTACAGTGCCCATCTAAGAAGTTGATTATAAATGTTTCTTAAGATTATATAATGAGGAATTAATACAATTTCTATGCTTAGTGTATTCATTTTTCTCTGTGCCCTCTATGTGCACAAATATTTTGTGTATATAGACTATACCAGACGAACAGCTACAGAAAGGCAACTTTCATATAATTCACTGTATGCAGGCTTCTATGAATATTGTGTTTACATATTTATATCACTAGGTTTACCAAAGAACTTTAAAATTTTATGTCTTTTGTTTATACTCTAAAAAGCTGTATAGAAAATAATTTAAATAATATTCACCAACTAAAACTACTTGTCTGTGGTATATTTAATTTTTAAATTACTCCTTCTATCCTTGAGATTATAATATTTTATCATTTCCTCTTCTCCTTTTGCCCTCTAAACCCTCCCATGTACTACTCCGTGTTCTGTTTTAGATTCATAGCCTCTTTTGCAAATTTGTTGTTTCAAATACCTAGGTACAACCTGATCAATTTGTATAATGTTACTTTTGTTTTTTCAGGACTGCCCATTTGATGTTAGAAAACCAATTATTTGCTCTTACCTGGCAAAGACTCTTTCTCCTAAAAGCACTTTTCTAAAGAAGCACAATCTGTAACTACATTTTAATTGTTTGCTCTTATACCCACAATAAATATAGTTTTTATCCTCAGTCAAGATACTCCTTTTTGCAACGGACTGTTACAGAAAACCACAACTAATCAAAATGCAGTGTTCTAGAGCCCAGGCTCAATGACTTCACCAAACCTGAGGCTTAGTGAACATTGAAAAAGAAGAGGTTTAAACATTGTAAGAGTCAGAAGTTCAGGGAGTGGGCTTTGAGACTGCCTCTTTGGAATGTCAAAAATTCCTTTCATAAGACCTCACCAGCATAACTGCCTAAGCATGAGCTGAACAAGGACTGAAATAGTACATAGTATTCTTTTCGTTGCCTACTTCAAAATTTTAGTTGCAATATATTGACATTATCAGTTTATTTTATTATTTCACTAAATTCTGAATAGTCCATAAGCATTGCCTGCAACTGTTCATTGTTAGAAGAAATTCATGTTCTGTAGACATAGCTTCATGTGAATTTTATCTCCTCTTGCTCTTTATCTTAATTAAAATGATTAGATACTGTCATCTACTTCCAATAGTTCACCTTTTCCCAGGGATAAAAGAATTTTATTAATTTCTTATTTGGCACTTTCTTAGTTCCTGTTTCATTACAACCAAAGAAGCCCTACCTAATAGCATTAGTTGCAACAGTAAATCACTGATGATTTGTTTTATGTACACTTCTTACATTCTGTTTTTTTTTAAAGTTTTTTTTTAATGTTTATTTATTACTTCAAGTTACATCTCCATCACAGCCATCTCCCTGCACTTCTTACATTCTAAGTACATAATGGTAAATATATAAGATAATAATTGATAATAATACACAGCTTGCCATTTCTATTGGATTGATTTGTTTTTGTCTTCAGGGGATTATTTCTTGTGGATGTTATGTCAATATTTATGTTATACACCTTTTGTTAATTATTAAAAAAGAATCTTAGGTGTTCTCTTAATGTTTGCATCATTCTTACTTAAACTTTAAATCTATTTTTGGTAATTATTCTCTACAAGGTATGCCATTGAAATTTCTTTTCTTTCCCCAGGTAGGAATAGCATGGCTATCGTTTGTTAATATTAAATTAGAAATCTTTTCATCATGTACTGTCTTTGGTATTTATCTCCTCCTTTAAGCTAACTTTCTTTCCTTTTCTGGTTTTCTGTGGGTCTATTTAGCCTCCGGTATTAAAGGATATTTGTTTCCTTTAACAAAGCAACATCAATCAGTCTGGCTATCTCTACAGATGCACATAACACATATATTGTGATAAATATTATTTTTTTAGTATTTAGAAATTATTTAGCTGTACAACCATGTTTTTATTTGATTAGGTGTTTAGTAAATAATGCCAAATTCCATAACATGTGAGTATTTACAAAATCATAACTCATTTTAAAACTGTAACTTAGTTGGAGGTGCCAGCTAGGCAATTCACTGACTTCAAGAAAAGTGTCCTCTCCAAAATGAAAATTTGTATTAATTTTAAAATGTAGAAAAAATAAGTTAACAATCCTGGTTCATGACAGCAAATAAACTACCAGAAGAGAATGAGTGCTGAGCTCACCATAATGACATCAGATAATACTTATTCACAGTATAGTATTTGCAGTATTTGTAGTGTCACTGGGAGGCCAGCAGATTGGGTAAAAACTAAGCATGAACTGCAGGACACGCTTTGATAAAAGCATTATTTGCCAATTATAAAGTCAAAGAAAAACTCAATTCTGTAAATAAAACTTTAGGAATTGGTATTCTTAATACTATTAGGCAAATGCATGTACATTTGAGTATCTGAGGATATAAGCTCCAATGCTGACAGTATCCTAATGTGCCATATATATATGCATCTGTAGAATTTAAGTAAAAGAAGAATTTGATGTTAAAGTTTTACAGAGAGAATAACATGATAGCCAGAACTCAGGTCAGAATATTGATATGTTGTTTGTTGTTGTATTATATTTTATGGATATTTATATTTTAAGTAAAATGTTATATGTTTCCTTTTTAAAACAAGATTAAATTTAACTAGTAGAAAACTATATATTTCAATAAATTAAATAGTATAATATCAAAAATAGATAAATTAATGTACTATGAAGGAAGAAACCTTAGAATAGTACAAAATTTTCAAGTTGGAGTAATAATTAAATTGCTATATTTTAAAATAAAGGCAGAAAGCACTTTTAAAATAGTCTATGTTCTAGGGAATCAATAATGTAAAAACCATTTATTGTGATTTACTGTTAAGTATCTGATGTACAAATTACAAGTTTAATACAGAGAAACCATATCATGAATCAGGAGTAGTAAAAACCAAAAAACAGTATGTAGCTACCCATATGAGATGGAAATTCTCACCTACAAAAACAAGGCAAAACAGATGTTAACCGAAGAAGGATAACTCCAAAGAACACACCAAACCAGACAGGATAAAGCACACAAGGTCCCAACTGTACACAAAGAACCATAAATAACTGAAAGCAACAGGAGAGGTGGTACACTCCAGGGAAGAGCACAGCATTTTGTTGCCCAGTGTCAGATGGTCAGTCTTTAAAAAATAATACATTTAGCAGTATATGGATTAACAAGTTATATTTATGAATATACATGTACATATAAATACATATGAGCATATAATAACTATTAGTGAAAGAAGAAGCCATCAGTTTTTAAAAATGGAGAGTGGCATTTGGAAGTTTGGTTTGGATGGAGGAAAGGGAAGAGATTGATGCTGTAATTAAATTATAATCTCAAAAATAAAATTAAATAAAAATTAAATACCAGGAGCAAAACACATATCATTTTAATAACAATGTCAACTTCAATGAAGTAAGAGAGATTAAAATGGTATTATCAGGTGTAATTTAAAATCTGGAAACTTTGGAAAATAATACCACAAACAGACTTTAGGAAGTAAACCAAAAAATTAGAATTACAGGATAAAATGAAAAGGATTAATATATTTGCTTAAGAGATCTATGAATTTTAAAAATGAGAAGGAGACAGACTAGATGCACAATTAAAGTTTTTCCATGGGACATGTACACTAATTTGTCTACTATTATCAATCAAATTGTCAAAAATATTTAGTGAATTTCTATTTTATGTCTTTTATTTCTTCTCAATCACTGACAAAAGTTGGAATTGGGTGCATGTCCAATATGCAAATTAAATTTAACCACAGTTTTTCATAACTGTATTTACTATGTTATTCTTTCTTTAAAATGAATCAAAATGATGATACTTCAAAGTTATGAACATGAATGCAAGATAAAATTTGTATGCAAATTTTGAACCATTATTTCACAGCTTCAATACAACTATAAAGTGTGCCATCTGTTCTGTCTGAAGTCCATGTTTAAATGCATTTACAAGATATCTGAACACATAATATATACCATCATGTCCTGTGTGCTTGAGAGAAGAGTGAGAATTACCACAATGATGCAATGAAAGGATTTATATAAGAATTTCCAACAATGTGTGCATACAAGTCAGATGACTTTGTCAAAGGGCACTGGAAAATTATATTTGAGCACAGTTCAGACTCTTTCTATCCCATATCTAGACCTAAATTTGTTCTTGGCATGTAAAGACATGAATGCTCTCCTCATAATAAAATGTTGTCAGTGTTCAAGTTAGAGCTAGACATTTTATATTTTCAAGTTCCCATCAGCACATACTAGATTCTGTTCTACTTGAAAACTCTAGCTTCAAGTTTTTATACAATATTCTATATTTATCTCATTAAGTTTTATACAGGAAAAGCTTTCAAACTAGAATGACATCCTTTTAAGTCAGATTTGCATAATAAAATATAAATAAGACAATGTCTTTGATTTGATGCAATAAGTATTCATTCATTCAATAAATACTAATTGATCTAACATGAGACAGCTACTTTGAAACATAAAGCAAAAGCCTAATTGTAGAAAAGCCACATTTTAATTAAATTTAAATTATTTTATGCTGAAAGTGAAATCATTTATACATATCTGATATACCAAGTAGTTGGTTTATGCTGTGTTTCAGAAAATGTAGAAATAGAATTCAATGGGTTTGGAAGCACAGCTTTATTTATTTGTTATGGAGTTTATCTATCTGTCTGTCTATCTATCTATCTATCTGTCATCTATTTATCTATCTATTTATTTTGCAAGGTGTCCCTAAGTAGTCTGAGCTATCTAGCCTTAAACTTAAAATTCTCCTGTTCTGGAATTTCAAGTTGGGAACACTCACTCCTTGCCTGGATAGTCCTAGTAAAATTTTGCTTTCATAGAAAAGTAGAAACTTGGAAGGTCATAGTTTATGAAGTTATGTCAGTTTATATAATTGCTAGTTGTTCCTGGCTTGAACATTGACTATCTTGACAGTCTTCTTTAATATTGTAGCCTTTTATCAGCTTTGAACTTTTCTTTTTTTTTTCTTTTTTTAAAATTATTTATTTATTTTTCTTCAAGTTACATCTCCATCACAGTGCCCTCTTTCCACCCCTCCCAGTCCCATCCTCCCACCCTCTACCTACTCTCTCACCTATCCTACTTCTCCAGAGTGGGGTGTCCCTACATATCTGTCCCCCACCCAGTTCAGCAGTCATTTGAGGGCTAAAAGTTGCCTCATGTACTGGGGGCCTCCATGGCAGCACCACTAAGGCAAAGTGTCTCACTAACAGGTAACAAAGTCTATATTCCTGTTCCTTTGGTGTATTGGCTATATTATAGTTATCCTGTACTACATGGCTAAAATCCAAATACAAGTGAATAGATGCCATGTGCATCTTTCTGAGTTTGGGTTAGCTCACTTGGGAATGAGCTTTTCTTTTTTCTTTTTTTTTTTTCTTTTCTTTTTTTTTTGACCTTCATTTCATGAGGTGGCGTCTTGCTGTGTATAGCCAGGCTGGCCTGGACCTGAGCTTCCCAAATTCTGTGGTTATAGGACTAGACCACCATGTCTGTTCCTGTTTCCAAAAATTTCAAGACAGAAACTTTGTATTAATTAAACAAGAGTTCCTGTTTCTCCTCCTCTAGATGCTGGAAGGTTCTGCTGTTCTGTTTCTAGGAGTTTAATGTATCTGAATATCCACAGTGACATTGTTTATTTGACATTAGCTCTGTGTTAATTTTCCCTTTGCTTAGAAAGAAAAACATGACATTAGATTAATATAACATATTCATTTGCTTATTCTTTTTTCTTCATTTTTATTTTCTTTTCTTGAGAATGCATTTTTAATACAATATATACAGATTATGGTTTCCCCTTCTCTTAATCTTCCTAGTTTTTCCCCACCTCCCACTCTCATGAGGATCTATTAAGAAAACAAGTAGGCACCTAAGGAATAATAATAAATTAAAATAAGATAAATTAAAAAAACTAAATTAATATAAGAAAACATCCAAATGAGAAACAGAGCCAAACTCAAAGCACAAGAAACAAATATAGCTATAGAAACATATACATTCATATAAAGATCTCATAAAAACAAAATCTGAAGTCATAAAATGTAGCCAAGGCTTCATATGTTCAATAAAAAAGTGCCCTGACAACATTTTGAGAAAACAAATTTCCAAAGATGCTGTTAAGTTAATTTTGTTGTTGTTGTTGTTGGTTATATACTGATAGGCATGGGACCTACTGTTAAGTGTTTTTTGTTTACCTAATGAGAAACCTTTGTAGAAAACTATTTTTTCATTTGCAGTAGATAGCAAATGGAGAAGTTTATGAATTAGGGTTGGGGGCATGTGTCCCCTTCTCCTCTCACTTCTAGAACGTAGTCTGTTGTAGACAAGTACAGACCGATTCTGTGAGTTCGTAAATGTGCCAGTCCTATTGTGCCTAGAAAGCCTTGGTTTCTTGGTGTTGTTAATGCTCTCTGGCTCCTTACACTCTGTCACCTCCTCTTCCCTAGAGTTCCATAAGCCTTGAGTGGAAAGAATTTTGAACACATTCTATTTACTGCTTACTATTCCAAAGTCTGTCACTCTCTGAACATTGCCTGGCTGTGGGCTTCTATATTTGTTCCCATCTAGGTTTTCTTATAGTATTTTCATACATATTTATTTTCATTTGATGTATCACATTTGGTCCTCTACTCCATCTCCCTCCCATGTGCTTTCTTGTACCTCTTAGCCCTCAGTATTTCTCCTGCTTTAATCAATAGTGTAATTTTCATACAGTGACAGTTCTGAAGAGACCTGAGTTCATTGAAAGACAGGTAACTAAAATGGAGAAGGACCACCTTATAAATATTTACTGAACTCTGAAACTGCAATTTAATTACCAATTGTAGTTATTAGTGAGCATAAACTGTAAGATTAGGCCAGCAGACTAGCTGGCAGCTTGGCAGGGCAGTGGGAGGCCTGGCCTGCCTTAACAGGTTGCCTAATTTGTCCTGGGGTAAGAGCCCCAGGACCAAGGTTAGTCAGTACCATCTGTAAACTAAACTCTGTTAACTAATATAAGTTGTTATATTAGGTCAGTAGAATTACCAGCCTTGGTGGGAGATTCTCCTAGGTTTGAGGGGAGTCCAGGAATCCAGGAGTCCAATGACCTGGGATTGCTTGGACTGAGGGCCTATAAGCCACTGCAGTCCTTTCCCCAATAATTAAATACACCAAGATCTTTTAATGTTTTAAATCTTAGTCCTTAGCTGGGCAGAGTCTCAATTAGCTACTCTAAGTTAAGCCAGATCACCTAATCCCAGACTACCATGTGCCTGGGATTACCTTACAGTGTTCTCAAATATGTACATCTGTTTCCTGTGTCTCCTGGCAGAATGTATTAATTCTCCCTGTAAAATGCAGGGTTCTTGTTCTAATCTCAGGAAGTCCCGCCTTCCTATACTCTTTCTGCCCAGCTAATTGGCCATCAGCAACTTTTATTAACCAATCAAGAGAATGCCTCAGAAGGGGCAGTAACCAGATCTCAACATTGAAATCAGCCTATCAGAAGCAATGTCATTAGACCTTCCCCCAACAGAACTCTGCCCATTGGCAGCTATATGGAATCAGTGTTTGTACTCTGGTATTATATACTAGATTTTTAGGAAAAATCTCTGAGTAGCTGCAAAGAATTTTTCACAGACAAAGATTATGTATAGCTTACATACAGAATCATGGAGGTCTACCCCATCCTAGATGTCAGGAAACATTCTGAAAATAGTAACCATCATCCTGGGAATGATCACCATATGTATTACACAAAGATAAGGACAAGAAAAGTTACCTATATTTTTGAAATATCATTGTTGAAATATGAATTAATAGATGAATATCAGAACAAGATCATGCCTTTAAGGATGACAACATACACTAGATAAGAAGGAACTAATAAACTATTAGTGTTTCCTTCAGGAGGAGACACTGAAGTGCTGGAGAATGCCTGTGAAGAAGAGGAAAAACTGACTTTGTGTACATGGCAAAAAAAAAAAAAAAAGTAAAGAAGGCTTATTTTGTCTTTCAGTGACATTCACTGTAAATGTTTTTATTTCTTTAGAAGAGGGGGTACGATGAGCGCTGTACCCAAGCTTTCTGAACACATGGCTTTGGCTGAGGCCAAAGCATTTCTATCTAACTATCCCTAGGGCTGGAATCTTCCAGCCTCTGTACAATCTAATCTTCTGCAAGCCCAGACCTTGAAGACTTCAGCTTCCAGCCTTGGTTTTCTAACTTAGACCTAGAATGGAACCTCATCCTTTCTAATTCTTTCTGAAGTCTGGTTGGCCGGTTCAATTGAAGTGTTTTGGCTCAGAACTGCTCTCCACTCTGACTGATTCAATCTGGCTTCTCTCTGCTTCTTGCTGAGTTGCTCTGCTTGGAGAAACTGCCTCTCAACTGCACTGATTGCAGTGAATGCACAAAATGAATTGAACTGCATGAACTCAACAGTACTCAGCTGAGCTGTGCGGAACTGAACTCTCCTCTCTCACCCATCAAGGCTCCTAATTAGCCTCTCCTTCCAATCTGTTCTTGTGACAGTTGGGCATGTCTTATCTCTGACTTAATTTGTCAAATCTTTCTCTGATTCTTCAGCTCATCTGGCCCTCAATTAGATCTCATTGTTCAGGATTAAAGGTGCATACTATGGGAATGTCAGTATTCCAGCCAGAGGGAATAAAGTTGTGTGGTTTGTCTGTATTCCAGATGGATCACACAGACCTAGAAATTCTTTGGATGTGATCTCTTGCCAGAGTGATATGTTACTGGATTAAAATTCCTCCACAATTCATGGTATTATCCTCAATATTAATATTAAGTTAATCAATACAAGGAATCTAAAGAAACTGGGTCCAATTTGAATGAAATATAATAGTTTATAAAAATAAAAATTTAATTGGTACTTCTATGAGAATATTCCAAATGGACTATCTAATGACAACGAAAAATAACATTAAGTGATTATCTTCCAAGTTTATGAGTCTTGTTTAATACTTATATATCTTTCTTAATTTGATTTTACTAAAAATATTGTTAATGGAAATATGGTACATTTGTATGTTATTCAGCTGTTAGGAAAAGAACAATTAGGAAATTTTAGGTAAATAGACATTTCTAGAAACAATCTTCCTGAATGAGGTAACTCAGGCTGAGAAAGATAAGCATTATATATTTTCTCTAATATGTAGATATTAACTTTTAAGGTTTTTTTTTAACATGTGTTTTATTAAGAATACTGACAGAGGTTAGGTAGTTAGTAAGGGACTGACCGGAAGGTAAGGATCTTCCAAAAAAGGGGATATAGAATATTGTGTTACATGAGATAAGGAGAACCAGAATAGGAATATACAATGAGGAGGAGAAAGGAAAGGCAGGATAAAGGAAGGAATCTGGTGAGGGACAACTAATACTAAAATTCTTTGAAAAGCCATATGGAATCCTGCTACTTTAGAATCTTCTAAAATACATACATTGAAGAAAGTAATTTAAATTGAGACAGAATGAAACTCATGTTTTTGAGTTATTGACAAAAAAGGATCGTTAGATTTTCTCCTAATACTGCAAGGTATTGAAAAATTTACTGGTGAAATACACCAAAAAGGATCAGGAACATAGACTTTGTTACCTATTAAGGAGCCAATTTGCCCTGGGAGTGCCACCATGTTAGCCCCCAGTGCAAGAGGAAGCTCTTAGCCCTCATATGACTGTTGAGCTGAGAGGGGCTAATATGTAGGGACACTCCACATCAGAGGAGTGGGAAGGTTGGGAAAGGGGGAAAGTGTGGGAGGGTGGAACTAGAAGGGGTGGAATACGGGCACTGTGATAGAGATGTAACTTGAAGCAATAAACAAACAAAATGTGTCCATAAGACCCTTTTGCTGGAAAAAAAACCAAATAATTATAACATAGAATATGGATATATCGAGCTGGACTCAACTGGAAACTTCATTTCTACTGACTAGCATTCACAGTGCTGGCAGAGTCTATTCATGCTAAAGGAGGAAAAATGAAATTCATTTACATTCCACTAAGAACCTTGAAAATTATAATAATGACCTGATGGCAAGATGCATCCACTGGTACACTAGTGGCACAAATGTGAGAGTAACCAGCCTTTTTTTTTTTTTTTTTTTTTTTTTGTACTGGCTTTAAGGCTCACCTCTTAAGATAGAACCCATATCTATTGTTGTTCATGATATGTAGAACCGTAGACTGGATATTTCAGGGGCCCAGGAAGAGAGTGCCACTATTATTCTGTTAAACAAGCATAGCAATGAAACAGCTTATAATGAAATACTGCTGTAATGAAAGAAAAACGCTTTGCTCTACGCTCGTCTGAGAATACTCATCTCGCAGTACTGATACAATTATTGACAGTGTGTGGTGATCCAGCTAGATAGTTTGAAGTGCTCAGCCCTAAGTGGAATGTCTCCATGATGCCTTTACTCTTACAGTTCAGGGATCTATATGGAAAAGAAGGTGGGAAGATTCTAAGGGCCAGGGCTGATAGATGATTTCAAGGAAATGGCATTTTCTAGGCAGAACAGGGCAAATACACATATGAACTCTGTCAGAATGTGACAGCATGCATAAGACCTGGTGGGACTCAACAATATCCCCACATGAAAGAGGGGAAACAAGTATAAACTATCACCCCGTCCAAGAAATGTTTTACAATTGATAGTTTCAGGGAGAAGGAAAGTCAGTTTTCTTCAATGGAGTAGCACAGTATAGCAACCACATCCCAGAGCAGAATACAAGCTCAGGAACGGGTGTAAGGCACGAGTCAGACTCCATAATTTTTAATGGCTTTTTCTTTTCTTTTCTTTGTTTATTCTGTTTTTGGATAGTGAAATGGGAGAAGTAGAAGAACAGGACAAATATGATAATGTACACTATGAAAATTTCAGAGAATAAATTTAAAATAAAGCTAACTGACTAACAAAGAAAAAGAAAAAAGAAAAGGGATGTAAACAAACCATACCAGTTTTGGAACACAATAGTACTCCTAAGTAAAAACCAAAAAACTTTGTCATTGTATATTCAATTTCTGATACATTAAAAACAGTTTCTATATTCCATAATATGCATTTCAGCATAAATTTTTCTCAAATGTTAAGTTTAACTTTTACTGAGGTTTATTATTTTATGATTTTAACTAACATTCTAAGAATCATATTATTTGAGAAAAAACTGGTGATTACAAATGTATTTATAATTTGTTTGATCAATGATGTTTAAGACAATTTAAACGTTCAACTGTCTCTGGTGATGATGACTAGAATATCTGAAATTAGTTGATTATAATAATATAATGACAGAGTTGCAAAATTTTGCCATCTTTATTTGTTCAGAGATGGAGTGCATTTATTATGTCAATTGTCACATTATTGTAAACTACATTTCTTAAACACAAATGTAAATAGCATATAGCATTTAATGAAGTGAGCTAGGCAGAGTTTTTTTTTTTTTTTGGTTAGAGTTAGAAAATTATCTAGTTGTATATGGAGATGAAAGTACAGAAGGCTTGGTCAGAGCAACACAGTGGGTGAGTCCACACTTGTGAATGACCCTTGTCACTGCTAGGGAGCTAAGTAAAGTGTTAAGCATTCTCTATTCTTCGTTGTGGCTTGCACACAAATGTGCACCTTGGATTCCTACTACAGATAATGCTTTAGGGAAATTTCAAGGAAACTTCCCTACAGTTTAAGAATTAACAGGCCACAAGAACTTTCAGGAGAGTATCTTGGTATATCAGATGTATCTATTGCTTCAAGCATAGAAAAGACAAGATAGTTGTGAGTTTCAGAGCTCTAGAACTCTGTACAGATTGCCATCTTTCTTCCCATGCTAGTCTAACTGGATGTCAATTGTAACATTAAATTTTTATTTATCAAACATATATTTATTAATGCTTAACAATTACCTAGCATTTACCTATAAAATTCCTAAATCCTAACCCAAACCTTAACTCTGAAACCTAGCACCTAAAACTTCTTAGTACCTATAATACAAGCATTTAACATTAACCTAAGGTTCTCAAAAGGATATTTTTCTCTGTGCGTGGGTCCTGATGGATGGCTGGTCTTCACACCATTTTTCAGTCTTAAAGTCTCTGAATTTCTTTCATCAGATCCTAAGACAGTAAGCAGGAATCACCTCGCTGGTCTTAAGACCAATTAACATATGAAAGTTTCCCAGGCAGCTTACCTATTTAGATGCTTTTGGCCTGCAAAAGTCTCCATTACAAGCTGAAGCACCCAGGGTCAAAGGGGAGGCAAGTGTCTCACTTAGACTGTGCAGAATACCAGGAAGAATCCATCCCCAGACCTGCAATGGGTCAACCATCCATACAAGAGGGTGAAGCCTCCTGGTGAGACTGTGATGCATGTTTCTCTGCCAGACAAGGAAAATGTTGCTGAGTCAGAAATAGGAGAGAGTGTATCTGTCCACATGAATACTGCCTTAAATATCTTCACCTGTGGGCAGAAGCTTTCCTGCACTTCCAAGTCATGCTCACAGGCAGGGCAGTGCCATTCAGATGCTTTTCGAAGAAGGCTGTAAAAAGACAAGAGATGGAGGGCAGGCACCTCAGGGGGCATGTCCTGCCCTTAGCTCTAAGATCAAAGAGGTCCTGGTCCTTGGTGAGTTCCCAAGCACATGTCACTTAAGAAGTAAGTCTTTACCAATTTGGCCAAATATAATATTAATTTTGTATCAGTATACAAAGGTATAAGGCTATATTCAATGATCTGTCCTTTTTTCTTGATCTTTCCTATACTATGTCTATGTCCCATTTTTCTCAAATCTGTTCACTCCTATATAGGAGAGAAAGGAGGATACAGAAAAGCAAA
>CAJQZJ010033689.1:2453271-2510554 GCA_907164525.1 Lophiomys imhausi | reverse complement strand
CAGAGCCCTGCCCTAATCCTAACTCTGGGACAATTACCTTTTTTTTTTTGGGGGGGGGTCAGGTAATATTTTTCCTGGAGCAAATTTGTTTTTTTTTTGATAATATATAAAGTATTACCTTTCAATCCGGATTAAAGAAGAAATTATTTTGATATTTTGGAGCTAAACAAACCTTTAGTGTATATATTTTGAGATCTCAAAGGACAATTTGTTTGAATTGCAGCCTGCCTTTTGTAAGTAGCTTTTAAACTTAAATCTTTCCAAATCCTATGTGCCTGTCTCTGCATTCTAAGTTTTGGGATCAAAGACATGTGGTTCCCCCCAACTGATGGGATTAAAGATGTGCTCCTCCACTCCTGGATCAAAGTTTTTCTCTGTTTAGAGCTTGTTTTGTATCAGGTGGCCTTGAGCTCTGAGATCTGCCTGTTTCTGTCTCTAGTGTGTTGGGATTAAGGGTGTATTCTTCCCCAATGATGTGACTAAGGGTGTGCACCATCACCACCCTGTTTCTTGTAACTCTAGAATTTATAAGACAACTAACTCTATAGTGATCCTCCTGTCTCTACTGGAGGTAACGGCATGGGCTAACACCATGCATTATTTTACCTTAGCTCTAAGTTTTTTCAACTCTTGGAGGTTTGTAAAACCAGGTTGAACAGCTGTCACCTTTAATTTATTTACAGTGTTTTAAACCTGTTAACTGCTTTTTAATGCCAAACCATGGAAATAGCCTATACCTCTACAAAAAAAAAAAAACAAAAAACAAAAACAAAAACAAAAAAAACTTTTAAGCTGCTATCAAGTTTGTGTAATCTCTGTAGCCACCTGCAGTCTAACATTCTAATCTGAAATTAAGGCCATTTTCCTTTCATGCCAGTAAGATAAATTATAGTTTGAAAATTTTATATTGTATTTTTATTATATTTTTAAGCTTATTAACTCTTTTCTTAAAAAAGTATTATTTATTTCTAGAACATAGTTTCCTCCCTCCTCCCCTCTTGGCCCCTCCCTCCCTCTCTCCTTCCCTCCCTCCCTCCCTCCCACCCTCCCTCCCTCCCTCCTTGTTCCTCTACTTGGTACTCTCCTTCTCCTCAGATGAGGTGGGTCCTCACATATCATACTCCCTCAGATCTTGCGTCATGTGAAGCCCAAGAGCTTCCACTGGTACTGGAGCTTGATAAGGCACACCATCTAGGGTGTGGGGTTCCACTAACCTGCAGCAGATTCCATGACTCACTGGTGGGTAGAATTTTTCCTAGGATAGATATGCTAGGTTCCTATCTATTTGGGTGTGTGGGTTATAGGATAGTTATCCTGTGCTGTATGGTTAATATCCATTTGTAAGGGAATACATACCATGTTTATCTTTCTGGGACTGCGTCAGCTCACAGGATGAGCTTTTCTTTCTAGTTCCATCTATTTGGTTTTGAATTGCATGATTTCCTCATTTCTGATAGCTGTGTAGTATTCCATTGTGTAAATGTACCACAGTTTTTTTATCCATTCTTCAGTTGATGGACATCTGGGTTGTTTCCAGTTTCTGGCTATTACAAATAAAGCTGCTATGAACATTGTTGAGGCAATGTCCTTGTGGTTTCATTTATTAATGCAAAATTAAGATTGTATAGGGCTACATCGGTATTGATCTTTGTATATTGATACAAAATTAAGATTATATTTGGCCGCAATGGTATTGACCCTTGTATATTAATGTAAAATTAAGATTGTATTGGGCTACATCGGTATTGATCTTTGTATATTGATACAAAATTAAGATTATATTTGGCCACATTGGTATTGATCTTTGTATATTGATACAAAATTAAGGGTAACGTTTCTTAAAGGTATTGTTCGTAGTAATACTTAAAAATGAAATGTCAAGTTTTGACCTCTTGCTACCAACCGACATAAACTGTTTAGGATAATTAAGAAACAGAAACTAATAGTCATGAAAACATGTCATTTTGTTAGTTACTATGACATTCTATCACAGTTATTTTCTAAGCTACTCAGAAATCAAGTTGCTAAGAGACAAGCAATATTTGCTTATCTAAATATAAGAGATAGATAGGGCATCTTCAAAAACCTCAAGAGATCTGCAGAATATGGCATTCAAAGATGTTTTCTTAACTTAAGAATTTTTGATATCGAGACATGTCAGCTACTGACAGCCCCCCTATTCTACTCCAAGTAGAAGATGAGCATCGAAGAATCTCCAGTGGGAGATGATTGAATTGGTGGTAAGCCATTCTCTTGGCAAGAAAAACCCCTTGCTTCAACTGTAGACAGACTTCTGTCCAAAAAGGACAAAACTTGGAAGCAGATAAGTCGACAGCCTAGCTCTGCCAAGACAGGGTAGGTAAGTCCTTCATAATTCCTGCTCTACAATCAATGTCTGTCAGAGAAGCGGGTCCAAATACCTGAAGATTGATGCTGCAATGTATGGAGAGAAAATGGGAACTGTCCAGGCAGCCACTGGTATGTCATTTCTTAGTATTGGAAGCTGCAGTCCCTGCACTTCCTATATAATCAGATATATTTATCCCTCTCAGGTCTCTGAGGTGGTTGAAGAATAGATAGCTAGAGTCTCATAGTTAAATTTTGAGTTGTTTAGGAATCAAGAGGGTGTTCTGGATCTAAGAAGATATTTTAAAAATTATGAGGCAAGTTAGTATGAAAGCTGAGTTAGATATAGAACTTTAAACTCATGGAGATGGTTAGATAGTAGAATGTTAAAGTCAGGTGCCAAATACATATGGACTGGACATTGGGAATGTATGCTAAGCCATATAACTCTTATAATTGTGGCCTATTTATTTCTGTTGTTTTGTATTGTATTTATAGTTATAAGAAAAAGAACCATTTTTTGGACTGAAAGGGAGAGCTGTTGGGGGGAAAAAGAAATACCTTAAACAAAAAAAAAGAAGGGAAGAGGATGGGGGGGTTGAGGGGGAGGAGGGTGGAAGGGTGGGACTGGAGGGGGGAGTAGGGAGGGGATTGTGATTGAGATGTAACTTGAAGAAATAAAAAATAAATTATTATAAAAAAAAAGAATTAATGATTACAGATATTTTGTCTGCAACTAACCCCTTTAATAAACATCACACTTCTTTCAAAAAAAAAAAAAAGAAGTAAGTCTTTATCTTAAAGTCCAGGATTTTGCTATCCTTATGCTATTAGATGATAACACTAAACCTCCACAGTCAACATGTAAAAGAATGTAAATAGACCCATATTTATCACCTTGAACAAAACTTAAGTCCAAATGGATCAAAGATCTTAACATAAAACTGGACACACTAAATCTATTAGAAGAGAAAGTGGGGAAAAGCCTCGAACTCATTGGCACAGATGACAACTTCCTGAACAGAACACCAACAGCTCAGGCTCTAAGACCAACAATCAATAAATGGGACCTTATGAAACTGAAAAGCTTCTGTAAGGTAAATGACACTGTCATTAGAACAAAACGGCAGCCTATAGATTGGGAAAATATTTTCACCAACTCCACATGTGACAGAGGGCTAATATCCAAAATTTATAAAGAGCTCAAGAAATTAAACACCAACAAACCAAGTAACCCAATCAAAAAATGGGTACAAAGCTAAACCAAGAATTCACAAACGAGAAATCTAGAATGGCCTAGAGTCACCTGAAGAAATGCTCAACATCGTTAATCATCAGAGAAATGCAACTCAAGATGACCCTAAGATTCCATGTCACTCCTGTCAGAATGGCTAAGATCAAAAACTCATAGGACAGCATATGCTGGTGAGGTTGTAGAGGAAGGGGAACACTCTCACATACATTGTTGATGGGAGTGCAAACTTGTACAACTACTATAGAAATCAGTCTAGTGATATCTTAGAAAATTTGGAATAGCTCTAACTCAAGACCCAGCCATACCACTTCTGGGCATATATCCAAAAGACTCCTCACCAGTCCATAAGGACATCTCCTCAACTATGTTCATAGCAGCTTTATTTGTAATTGCTAGAAACTGGAAACCACCCAGACGCCCTTTAACTGAAGAATGGGTAAAAAATAAATAATAAGAATAAAAACAAAACTGTGGTACATTTACACAATGGAATACTAATCAGCCATCAGAAACAATGAAATCATGCAACCAAATGGATGAAACTAGAAAAGCTCATCATGAGTGAGCTAATTCTGACTCAGTAAGATACACATGGCATATATTCATTTATAACTGGATTTTAGTCATATAGTACAGGATAAGCATCCTACAATCAATAGACCCAAAAGAACAGGAACATGGACTTGGTTACCTGTTAGTGGGACACTCCACCCTAATAGAACTGCCATGTACGCCTCCTGTGCAAGAGGAAACTCTTAGACCTCTTTTGACTAACAAACTGAGGGGGACTGATACACAGAGGCACCTCACACAAGAGGGATGGGATGGGTGGGAGAGGTGGTAGAGGGTGGAAAAGTGGGACTAGGATGGGGTGGAGGGATGGAGCAGTAATGGAGATGTAACTTGAAGTAATAAATAAATGTTTAAAAAGTATGATTACAAATTATTTTAATAAGTATATATTTATGGTAAGTCCTGGCAATTTTGTGGTGTCTTACGATATCATAGAATATGGTTTTCAAATGAAATACATTATAGATTTCTATAATCTGTTTAGCTGTACTAAGGAAAAACTATCTAGAAAGCCAACATCCCAAATTAAAGCAAACAAAAACAACCACAATTACATGATATATGTAATTACTACTTTGGTATTCAAGAGTTCATTATTTGATTTGTAAATAAAGTAGCATATAAGAAAACAGATACTTTTTAATTAAAAAAAGAGTTATAAAATACATACTAATGATGTGACAATAGGCTGGCAAAACAACCACCACCTAATAAGTTAAAGCTGTGAATTAAAAAGCATTTCCCTGTCAGCATGTCATAGACAACAGGAAGTGCATTCTAAACCTGAAAAACAAAATCCCTTAAGTTGTTACCACTTGGATATAGAAGTCTTTGATTAGGGTAACTTTCAATAAAAATGTGAAATCATTTTCTTTATCTTTAAAGTTAGATTTAAAAATACCCCCATGGATCTCATATTTTATTTAAACAAAAGGATACTGCCAAAAATAACAGCCAAACCTGAATATAATTGAAACAAGGTATTATTTTCTACGAGTGTATTGAATTATGTCATTATATTTCTTTTATTGAGTATAAAAGAGAATGATTGAGGAATAATATATAAATTCCTGTGATCAGAGAAAAAAATGTCAAAATGTCACAGTTATGGAGCAGGTAATGACAGAGGGTGGAAAATGTATCAAGTCTCAATCTTGCTGCTTTACTTAGCTTGAGATTCTGAAAGATTTTATTGAACACGAATCTGCCTCTTATGGTTTTGAAAGCACTTGATGTTTCCTGTGACTTGAAGCTATCAACACTTCAGAAGTATCACTCCTCAAAGAAATTGCATATATAATTTTTCCACCTAAAATAACAAGAATTCCCGATGGCCAAATGTTATTACATAAATGTGACATTTGCAACATATAGAAATCTATGATTAATTGTATAGAACTGATATAGAAAGCAGAAAGAAATAGTGCTCAAATCCACTATTACAGTTTTAAGAATTCTACATATTTTATCGTTCTAGAATAGAAATCCATTATAGAATTAAAACCCAGGAGAGCCAAATCTTTGCACATACATTATACCAGATGTTAAGGTTTAATTGAAATATTGTATAATAAGCAGAAGTAACTTATTTACCTTGGGAAGTTTCTGGTGATAAAATATCTGACTTCCAGCACTAATTACTGATATTAACCTAAAAACTAAAAGAAAACAGTAACAATAAAAACAAAACTTTCCTTCCATATTTCCTCACCAAATAGGTTTTATGGAATTAATTGCATTTAGAAATAAATATTAGCCAAGGGATTCTGATGGTTAGGATTTCAAAGCTTGACTTTCTTTGCAGGACTGTTTTTGAAAAAAATTACAAACAGTTAAAAATTATGGAATGTCTCAATATTTTGACTAAGTAGTAAACATTCTTTTTCATTTACCTGTATTCCAGAAATTAGAATAAACAACATAATTGATTTTAAGTTTTATTTGTATAAGAATTATATCCACATAAACTTATTTTCCAGTACAGATATTAGAATAGAAAAGGTTGATCTGTTTAATTAAAAGACAACATAGAAAAGCTTGATTCTTGCTTTCTGTTGTGTAAGTTCATCCACTCAGTCAGTTTTCAGTTGGTCAAAACACAGATTCTGAACATCAATATTATTTATCAAACTCTGTCTTGGAGAAATATTGGAATAAATAATGTGAAACACTGATGTAAAAATGTTGTCTAAGTACAGGTTCAAAAAAAGTTACTATGTATTGCTTTTGGTAGGATGGCCATTTTTATTATGTTGATCCTACCTATCCATGAGCATGGGAGATCTTTCCATCTTCTAAAGGCCTCTTCCATTTCTTTCTTCAAGGGTTTGAAGTTCTTGTTGTACAGGTCCTTCACTTGCTTGATTAGAGTTACCCCCAGGTATGTTATATTGTTTGTGGCATTGTAAAGGAGGTTGTTTCCCTTATTTCTTTCTCAGCACATTTGTTTGTTGTATAAATAAGGGCTTCTAATGAGACACTTTTCACTGGTGGTACTGCCTTCTAGGCCCCCAGTGTATATAGGGACACTCCACTGCAGAGGAGCAAGATGGAAGGGTTAGGGGGTAGAGGATGGGAAGATAGGGCTGGGAAGGGGGGAAAGAGGACAATATGATGGAGATGTAACCTGAAGCAACAAATAAATAAATTTATTAATTAAAAAAACCCAAAATAAAAAAAAAACAAATAAATAAGGGCTTCTGACTTTTTTGAATTAGTTTTGTATCCAGCCACCTTGCTGAAGGTGTTTATCATCTGTAAGAGTTCTCTGGTGTAATTTTTGGGGTCGCTTATGTATACTATCATATCGTCTGCAAATAGGGATAATTTGACTTCTTCGTTTCCAATGGAGTGAGCTAACCCAAACTCAGAAGGATGCAGATGGCATCTCTTCACTTATAGTAAGATTTTAGCTATATAGTACAGGATATCTATACTACATCCAACACACCAAAGGGAACATGGACATAGACTTTTTGTTTGTTTGTTTTTTAGTTTTCTCTCCCAAGCAATGAGACACTTCACTGGTCGTACTGCCTTGTAGGCCCCCAGTATATGAGGAGGCTCTTGGCCCTCATATGACTTCTGAACTGGGGCGAGGGACTGTTATGTAGGGACACTCCACTCCAGAGGAGTGGGATGGAAGGGTTAGGGAGTAGAGGGTGGGAGGGCGGGGCTGGGAAGGGGAGAAAGAGGACAATATGATGGAGATGTAACCTGAAGCAACAAATAAATAAATTTATTTATAAAAAAAAGTTACTATGATGCTGTATAAATGTAAATAAAATTATGTTAGTCTAGAGATAATCAACATGTAGGAATTGGGCAACTGACCATTGTTACAAAACTAACTCAGCTTCTATTTGCTTAACAATAACAATTTTATTAATAACATTAATAATTAATTAATTAATAATAATAAAGTATAATCCTCCTTAAATGAAATTTTCCAATTTGTGCAAATTGTTTAATAACTTATATATTATCAATAGACATAAAAGTGACTGTATTTAGCTGACAGTACATTGGGGGACAAATATTCATCTGGATACTTTCTAACTTTATGAATTGAGAACAGTTACTGCAGCTTTTTCTATACCCTGAGAACAGCAGAGTCACATTGGTGTGTTCTGACATCAACAATACAGACGCTAGAGACTAAAAATTAAGCTGAAATACAAACCCAAGCAAAAGATACAGAACAGATATAGTCATTAATACACAAGGCAAAGTAACTTTGAGGTTTCTAAACAGAAATGGAAAAACAAATCAACGGTAATTTCTCTAGGTGGGTCACAGGTAGAAGAGCCAAAAACTGTTTTGCATAGGTTCAAGGTGTAAGCTCCTAGCTCGAAGTTATTAGAGTCATTCACCACAGAATCTCTCAGAGACAGATACTCTAATCAATCAACCCACATGAATGGTGTAACAGCTATTTTCCAGGCAAGACTCCTGGAACACATAAAGAAGCAAAAAATATATATAATTATTTTCCTTCACCAATGTTATGTTATAGAAATGCTATATTTTTATTATAAATAAAGGTTATCAATGTTTATGCTGATATTTAATTTCTACTATGTACGTTAAAAATGTGTGAGAACCTTGCAGCTGAAAGAAGACACTACAGGTGAATATAGAACATTCTTAGTTTCTGTCATGGATATATTCCAATAGTCCCCCACAGCGCTGGAGTAAAAATTCCATAAAGTGAACTCTGTCGCCATATCTGTAAATGCACACAAATAAAATACATTTTAAAGATTTGAAATTGTAAGTTCCTAGATTTTATCCTACCAATGCTGGCCCTAAAACTATCTAAAACCATTGTTTCTTGGTCACCATCAACTAGTCAATCATTGGGTCATTAATGCATCTCCAGATATATGACTTGCTTTATTGCTTCACATCCCTGTGTCATTAGGCTAAGTAATTCAACTGTCCTCAAATAAAATGAAGCTACTGTGAGTCCACAGGGCAAGATGCTTTATGAAATGACTCCTGCACTTGTAAAGCTAAACCAACAATTAAAGTGTGATGACTGGCATTGGTTGCATGCTTACACAGTGATCTGCAGTTCCAAGGGAAATTTGACTTCATAGACATATTTTGTCATTGTTATTGTTTGTTGCACTTTAAAAATCAGAAATGCTTACTTATGTGTATTCTGTGTCTTTTCTTCAGTCCATAAGTTATGTAAAGGAGAATGTTCTCCGGGAGTGATGCTCATTACTACACAACCATGGAAAAGGCTATTTCTCTATAAAGCCCCAAGGCAAAGGTTACTTCTTTTTTTTAATTTATTTTTTATTTCTTCAAGTTACATCTCAATCACAATTCCCTCCCTTCCCCCCTCCAGTCCCACCCTCCCACCCTCTTCCCTCTCAACCCCCCATCTTCTTCCGCCCCCTTTTTTAAGTTTAAGGTATATCTCTCCCCCCAACAGCTCCCCCTTTCTGACCAATAAATGGTTCTTTCTCTTATAATAACAAATACAAAACAACAGAAATAAATAGGCCACAATTATGAGAGTTATATGGCTTAGCATACATTCCCAATGTCCAGTCCATATGTATTTGGCACCTGACTTTAACATTCTACTATCTAACCATCTCCATGAGTTTAAAGTTCTATATCTAACTCAGCTTTCATACTAACTTGCCTCACAATTTTAAAAATATCTTCTTAGATCCAGAACACCCTCTTGATTCCTAAACAACTCAAAATTTAACTATGAGAATCTAGCTATCTATTCTTCAACCACCTCAGAGACCTAAGAGGGCTAAATATATCTGATTATATAGGAAGTGGTTACTTCTTTTTTAATTATACATTTAATTTATTCTTTAAAAATTTCATACATGTCTGCAATGTATTCTGGTAATATTCCTCCCACTCTTTCTGTCCAGAACTCTCAAGATCCCAATAACAAGTCTCACTTCTAGCTTCATGTCTTTTACTTAGAATTTATTTATCCTTTGACCTACTGAGTTTAATTAATATATTGCATATGCACATTAATTGGAAGTTTTCTTATGTTTTGCAGGTGATGTGCAAACTTCCTAAGGGCAGATCATCACAACCACTCTCTTGTTTCCTACGTCTAAACATTTTCATTGACTTTTATTTTATATTTTACTTCTCATTTTGATATTATATGTGCTTTGTTCTACAGTAGTTTAGAATATCTTTATAGTATATCAGCAAATAATCTTGATTCAATGGATATAAAGCAAAATAATCTTATGCTAGATTACTTGAGGGAAGCAAAAATTCCATAATGGCTTAATATAAAATGTCCTTTATTTCCTGAAATACAACAATAATCTGGAGTCTAAGGGGGCATATATCCCATGTTCCATCTATAATTTCTCTATCACAATGAAAAATACCAAAGCAATTTCCTGATGTTATTTTTCACTAAAATATAATATTAAGATTTAGTCCTTGGGGCCTGTATGGCAACTCTATTAGGGCAAAGTGTCCTACTAACAGGTAACAAGGTCTATGTTCCTTTTGGTGTGTTGGTTGTAGGACAATTATCCTGTACTACATGGCTAAAATCCATTTATAAGTGACCAGATGTCATGTGTATCTTTCTGAGTCTGGGTGAGCTCACTCAGCATGAGCTTTCTAGTTCCATCCATTTGTCAGCAATTTGCATGATTTCCTTGTTTCTGATGGCTGAATGGTATTGCATTGTGCAAATGTACTACAGTTTTTTTTTTTTATACATTAGTCAGTTGAGGGACATCTGGGTTGTTTCCAGTTTCTAGTTATTAAAAATAAAGCTGCTATGAACATAGATGAGGGGATGTTCTTGAGGTTTGACGAGAAATTGTTTGGATGTATACCCAGAAGTGCTATGGCTGGGTCTTGAGGTAGAGCTATTCCAAGTTTTCTATGGTATTGCCAGACTGATTTCCATAGTGGTTGTACAAGTTTGTACTCCCACCAGCAATGGAAGAGTGTTCCCCTTTCTCCATAGCCTTGCCAGCATGTAGGAGAAATCCACTCCAGAGGAGTAGGATAGGTGGGAGAGTGGGGAGATGTTCTGAGGGAGGGGTGGAGAGAGGAGACTGTGATGGAGATGTAACTTGAAGGAATAAACAAACAAACATATAAAGATTTAGTTCTTGGAAGAAAATAAAAGTCTTTGCAACCTATATATTTAGTTTTAAAGTGTCTGTAAAACCAAAGCAATAATTTTAAAAGATCTGTCTATCATCTATCTATCTATGTATCTATCTACGTATCTATCTATGTAAGTATGTATGTATGTATCTATCTATCTACCTTTCATATATCATCTATCTATCTGAGCACTCTATTTGCATATATGCCTACATGACAGAAGAGGGACTCATATACTATTATAGATGATTTTGAGACACTATGTGGATGCTGGGAACTGAACTCAGGAATTTTAGAAGAGCAACCAGTTCATTTAAATGCTGAGCCACCTCTCCAGCTCCCATCTCAAACAATTATTTAATGGTACAAATATACAAGGAAGTGTTGTAAGCAGTAGCAGCTAGTACAGATTAAGTCTCTTCAGTGATGTAAATGCCAAAAAACCCAATTTAGATTTAGCCATTCAACAGACAGGAGTATCTGTAAGTTTCCAAAAGGACATTTTATTTTGCTTGAACACATAATTTCTTTCTGCTGTTATAAGTGACATTGCATAGACAGACTCAAAAAGAGCCTTAAACAAGGTACTTTGATGGAGAAAAAGCAATTATGTGAGGAAACAGAAACAAGACAAGGTGGGTTTTAAACATAAGAGTTAAAAAACATTCATAAAAATAAGCTCACTGCCAGAAAAGGCACATTGGCATACATTGGAAACATATGAAGGTCCAACAGAGGACAGACCTCATGACAATCATAAGCCATACCTGCCAACGGACAAATGGAACTGTTTGTGGTGTAATTTCATATTTTATAACAAAAAGAAAGAATTTGGAGTGGACTAAACCAGCCATATTTTTTTACAAATGGCGCCCAAGGCATTTTGGTAATCGCAGAACTATATGTTACTTGTGAGAAATTATATATTTTCAGAACAACAGGACCAGAGTCTAAAGAAGACAAGACAAGTAACCCAAATGATCCAGCCTCACAGACTGCCTCAATAGCTGCTTCCTCAAAAATCTGCATCCAGAACAACTTCAAAGAGCTTGCTGAGATGGCCAAGCCTCGAAGACTGTTCCAGACAGGACTTCAGTGATGCTCTGAACTTTCCTACCCAAAGTTCACTACAACTTCGAACTACAAATTGCTCAGGACATTCAAATTGCTGAGCACATAGAGATTGGACAACCAATGTTACTACTAAATTGATTAACCATTTTTTCCATTTTATTTGGGCCCCCAAACAGATTTTCTGCATCCCAATTTAGCAGGAAGCAGTTTTAAGAGAGCGACGCCCCATTACCAAAATGTGGGGTGGATGATTCTTTGGTCATTTGATGTGTTATAAATGTTGTTTGTGGGAAATGGTTACAAATTGTTATATGGTCTTGTTAAGCAAGGTATAGAAAAGTTAGACTTGGAGATCTTTTTCTTTTCTCTATCCTTCTTTCTCTCTTATATGGAGGGAAAAACTTGAAAAGAAAAAGAGGGGGAATATATGTATATAATGTAGAAATGATAAGATATAAGGATAGATTATTGAATCTGCTCTGAAACTCAAAACTTGTTATTCTCAAATAAGGTTATCTTTTCATACATTGGTATAGAATTTTGTATATTGATACAAAAATAAGATCAATTTTGATTCATTGATATAGAATTTTATATTTTGACACATATTATGTATATTGCAACTTATATAAGGTATTGTGCCTATACAAATCATTTAAAAGTATAGGTTTACTTCCAATCCTTTTATGGGTTGCTATTGCAATCTATTTAGGAGTCTGAATAATCCAAGTTGACTGGCCAGTTGAGCTTCTGATCATGTCAAATAGTAGTCTTAATTTATCACAAAATATACTTAATAGGTTAAACAGATAGTAAATGGTTAAAAATATACAGTTTTTTGTTCATAGATAGATGATAGAGAGATTTATAAATAAATCGACAGATGCCTTCAAAACCTTCAGAGGCATACAGAAAATGGCATTTAAAGATGTTTTTATTATTTTAAGAATTGTTTGACTTAAGACAGTCAGCTCCTGACAGCTCCCATTTGACTTGGAAGAAGACAATGAGGATCAAAAAAAATCTTCCATCAGGAGATAATTCCTCAAAAAGAAATCTCCCATCAGGAGATAATTCCTATTGGGTAAATATGTCCCTGCTCTCTCAACAGACTATATACAGTCCAAAGATGGACTAGAGCTTAAATGCAGATAAGTTGATGTCCTGATTCTGCAGAGATAGAATGGGAAAATCCTTCTTTTTTCCTGCTGCACAATTTAGTCTGTGAAAAATGCTTGGCCAGAAGGCTGAAGATGATGCTCCAATGGGACTGTCTAGGCAACAAACTGTCATTTTTTTTTCTTTTTGGAAGCTGCTCTCCTATGCTTCCTACTCACTCAAATAATAACTTTATCCCTTCTTATGTCTTTGATGGGGTTGAAGGCATAATAGTTATAAAATTTCAATTGAACTTGAGTTGTTTAGGATTTAAAAAGATATTTTCAAGTCTAAATAAAATCTTTAGGTTTATAAATATAGGATATGATAGAAATTATTTAGGTTCAGAACTTTAGACACACCAATATAGATAGATGATTTTTTTCTTCAAGATTGTCTGATACAAATAAGCTAAACATTATGGTATAACTTTTATATATGCTTTTCTTGATTCATATTTGTTCTTACTGTTTTTACTATATGAGTTTAAAAATTTAGCCTTCTTTTTTAGACAAAAAGAGGGAATTGTTGGTGTAGTGTTAAGCATTCTAAATGTTAACTATTTAGTCCTGCTTGCTGTCTGTTTCTTACATTGACTCTGATTGGTTAAATAAAATGCCGAGGCCTGAGACTGGGCAAAGACAGAAAAAGGTGAGACTTCCTTGAATTAGAGCAGGAAGCATGCACTTTAGACAGAGGAAGAAAAAGATTCCAGCTAGCAGCAGGAAGAAGAAGGATTCCAGCCTGGAGCAGCAGGAAGGAGGCACACACCATGGGTTAGAAAAAGGAACCTCTTATATTAGGGTAAGCAGATGTTGCTTGTCTCTTAGCAGGTTTATTTCTGATTAGCTTAACAAGTAACTATAATAGGCTGTCATAGTACCTAACAGAATGACTGGCTTGCATAACCATTAGTTTGCATTTCTTAAATAAACAGTTCATGACAGTTAGTAGTAAAAGGCCGAAACATCACATTTCATTTTTTTTCTTTACCTCCTAATCCTTCCATCCCATTTCTCTGGGGTGAGGTGTCCTTATATAACAGTCCCTCATCTCAGTTGAGAGGTCGTATGAGGGCCAAGAGCCTCTTCATTCATTGGGGATCTATGAAGCAATACCATCAGTGAAAAGTGTCTCGTTGCCTGGGAGAGAGAACTACTAAACAAACAAATCAATAAGCATACAATAGATAAAAAAGACTAAAAAATAGAAAAAAATATAACTAATATATAAAAAATAAAAAATAAATAAAAATTAAAAATAAGAAGTCTATGTCCAAGTTCCCTTTGGTGTGTTAGTTGTAGTATTGATACCTTCTACTATATAGCTAAAATCCTACTATAAGTGAATAGATGCCATATGTGTCCCTAATATAAGAGATAGATAGGGCCTCTTCAAAAACCTCAAGAGATCTGCAGAATATGGCATTCAAAGATGTTTTCGTAACTTTAGATTTTTTTTATATCAAGACATATCAACTCCTGACAGCAACCCCTATTCTCCTCCAAGTAGAAGATGAGCATTGAAGAATCTCCAGTGGGAGATGATTGAATTAGTCGCAAGCCTATCTCTTGGTAGGAAAAGCCCCTTGCTCTAACTGTAGACAGAATGCTGTACAAAAAGGACAAAACCTGGAAGCAGGTAAGTCGACAGCCTAGCTCTGCCAAGACAGGGTAGGTAAGTCCTTCATAACCCCTGCTCTAC
Organism: Lophiomys imhausi; assembly: GCA_907164525.1. Lineage (NCBI taxonomy): Eukaryota > Metazoa > Chordata > Mammalia > Rodentia > Muridae > Lophiomys > Lophiomys imhausi. Next base: position 2,495,811 of record CAJQZJ010033689.1, on the reverse strand, counting down.
AATCAATGTCTGTCAGAGAAACGGGGCCAAACGACTGCAGATCGATGCTGTAATGTATGGAGAGAAAATGGGAACTGTCCAGGCAGCCACTGGTATGTCATTTCTTAGTTTGGGAAGCTGCAGACCCTGTACTTTGTAGGGGCTGATAGGTTAATATAAGTTAGATTTAGTGAATAGCTAAGTTTCTGATACAGTCTCTTAATTCGGGGCATGAAGATCAACTGCTGTGAGCAATTAGCTTATCAGCTTATGGATGAAGTCAGGTGAAATGAGGGGAGTCTCTTTGGACTGAAAAACAAGGTTGAAGCCAGGTGAAACAAGGAAAGACTTTATGACCTGGCATTGCTTTCAGCTGCTAAGTGGGCAGAGCCCAAATTAAGCTGAAGCAGGTGGAACAAGGAGTGATCCTATTTAAGGACAAGTGGATGAGCTCAGAGAGCTGCGTGCTAAGTGCCCCCAATATGAGAGAGCTCCGAGAGTCCTGCTGGAGAAAGTTCTGGTAGACCAATGGCCAGATCTCCCTGAGGCAGAAGGAAGCTGGTGAGCAGAGAAAGCCTCGGCAAGACAGCAAAAGGCCAAGGACTAAACCCTGTGGCTCAGCTTTTGCCTAGAGGGGTTTGACCTGTCCGAACAGTGGCCTGAACGGAACTGTGGCCAGCTTTAAAGACTGAGGCAGAACGGCAGAGTTGCTGATACGAAGAAAGTAAGGTGGCCTACAGACGCTGAGGTCTCCCAGAGAGAAGAAAGCCTCAAGCCTTATTTAAAGTGAGACTTCGATAGCCAATTTACCCTGAGGAACCTGCGTCTGAGCTATTCCAGAAAAAGGACGGCTAAGTGCGTTAAAGAGTCTACCCCCAGACTGGTTTCCTGACGACTGAGGACCTGCCCCAGAGACTGTATCATTCTAAAAGGTTATGAAAGTAGTTGTTATGATTATCAATAGGTTTAGTGGATAGGTTAAAGGGGTTGTAGGAATTTATAGGATTAATAGTTAAGAAATTGTTGGTGTTTGTTATAAGTGAATTTAGTAATAAATAAGTGTTAAATAATAATTTAAAAGTTCGGTTACAGTACTTCCTATAAAATCAGATATATTTATCCCTCTCAGGTCTCTGAGGTGATTGAAGAACAGATAGCTAGAGTCTCATAATTAAATTTTGAGTTGTTTAGGAGTCAAGAGAGTGTTATACATCTAAGAAGATACTTTTAAAATTGTGTTGCAATTAGTATGAATGTTGAGTCAGATATAGAACTTTAAACTCATGGAGATGTTTAGATAGTAGAATGTTAAAGTCAGGTACCAAATACATATGGACTGGTCATTGGGAATGTACGTTAAGCCATATAACCCTCATAACTGTGGCCTAATTACCTCTGTTGTACTGTATTGTATTTATTATTATAAGAGAAAGAGCCATTTGTTGGACTGAAAGGGGAAACTGTAGGGGGAAATAAGATATACCTTAAACTTAAAAGAAAAAAAAAAGGGAAGAGGATGGGGGGTTGAGGGTGGGAGGGTGGGACTGGAGGGGGAATAGGGAGGGGACTGCGATTGAGATGTAACTTGAAGAAATAAAAATAAAGGAAAAAAAAAGAAAAAAGAAAAAGGAACCTCATTCCACATGGGCAGGAACATCAGCATATCATGGAGAGTGGCAGTCCAAGGGGACGTATCTATATATGGAGTCATATTTGGGTAATAGAATTGCGAGCTAGCTTAGATGGGCCAAGAATGCACAACTCAGGCCAAGGCTTTTTAGAAATCCATGTGGTCTCTGTATACTCTTTTGTAATGGCTGCTTAAAGATTAACAACTGCCAAAACAATTCATATAATATAAATACTGGTTAAATAATTTAATCAGCCATATTTTTTTACACTCCATAAAGTTACCAAAATTCTTTTCAATGCAAATGTGTTGTATATAATTCATATCAGTTTTAAATACAGCTTTTAATATTCATAATTTCAAAAGTTAATTGAATAACTTATATATTATACTTTATGTACAGTTTTAACAAACAATTATATAATGTAACTCATTATATAACAAACAATTATAAAATGCTTACTATCTATTCCATGGTGGGAAATATCATGCTTAAGATGGCTTTTTATTGTTAGTATCATACAGTTCTCAATTTATACAGCCTGTTGTGAGACCAAGAAGACAGACACCCTATGTCTCCTGGTAGAAAGGCCTGAGACCCTGGGCGACTCTTATGCCCATAAAATAAGTACACCATGACCTTCTAATATTTCAATACTTAGGCCTTAGGTTGGCAAACTCTCACCTAGCTCACCGCAATAGCCTGACCACCTACTCCCATTCAGCCATGTGGCTAATTATACCTTCTGACCCTACAGTCATGTCTGTCTCCTTTCATGTCTCCTGATGAAAAGGTTTTTCTCTTTCTCCTCCCCAGAGTTCCTTTCTCTCTCTCAGGAAGTCCTGCCTTCTGCTTCCCTTTCTACCCAGTGATGGGCTCTCAGCCTTTTTATTAAAGACAATCAGAGAATGCCTCGGGGAGGTACACAAATCTCAGGGCACTGAAATCAGCATCTGTAAATTAACAGACTTACTCTTTATTATCTTATTGGATTGTTTTTTAATAATTCTGTCTTTGTCATTATTACAGAAATTATATTAAATGTTTTTCTTTTCAATTATTCTTAGTTTGATAACTATAATTTTTAATATTTAGCAAAAACAAGATAAATCAAAAACACATCTTTTTACCTTATTGTACTTTATTTACAGTAGAAGAATAATTTTGAAAGTCTTAATGTTCTATGAAGGAAGCTTATGATGATGTGCCATTAGTGGACATGATTCATTGTTATGTTGTAGTGGGCTTACTTACGATGACATTACATACTGAATTCATGTTGAAATCAAATCAGTTAACTGTGATTAATTCATTACAATGAAGAACAAAGAAACCAATACAATTTTCTACTCATTGCCTGCATAGCTGATAATTGTTGGTATCACACACATAAGAGCAACACTTGGTACAACTGCCAAGCATGTGTTCATTTCCCACTGTGACAATTCTGGTGAGGACAAAATCATATGGTAAAAACAGAAGCAGAACAAGTGAATCCACTGACATTGTTGTCTAAGGCCTGAGTAAATGAAATTCAAGAGCATGAAAAGATGATTCCATGGATAAGAATGCTCACTGCTCTGACATAGAAACTGAGTTTGGTTCCCAAAATCCACATCAGGTAGCTCATAGCCACCTATAACTTCAGTTTTTGCAGATCTAAAAGAGCGTCTTTGGGTACCTGCACATGCATGATACAGAAAAACTCATGCAGAACAAACATGCATAAACATAAAAATAGAATTCTACCTTTTAATAAAAGAACAACTCAATAGATTTTTATAATTCTATATGAATATTCATTACCATGATATTACTTCCTGAAAAACCTATGTTGATGTCTGGCCACAAATGTTATACTTTTGTGGTTTTGTGGTACAAAACTTTTTACATTATACACATTGATATTTTAAGACTTAACCATTTAATATAATGTATGAGATATTTAAATGTTGACTACTCCAACATATTCTCATATAATATTAAACAAAAATAGGTACTTTCTTGCTGCAAGAAAATGAGAAAAGTTAGCATGTCTAGCATATTTAGTGATAGATGTTTTCCTAAAACTTTTAAGTGAAAGGTTCTGTGTATTAGACAAATTTGCTATATTTTGATGGTAACATTGACTTAAACACAGAGGTTTCTTATCTAAGTGTCACCCCACTTCTTCAGCTGTCAATTAACGGAATTTAAGTTTAAAGGGACAATTGTAGAAATTCTTGATATTAGAATTCACAATGTATACATAACATACTACCCAGAAACATGATAAAAATTTGGTGTCATCCTATTCTGGGCCATTCAGCATGTTAGTCACCCATCTATCTAGAGCAGTCATATATCCTCACTAGTTAGATGCTTACAACTATATTGATGATCTCATATCTGTCACATAATCACAATGTTTGTGGTCAGGTAACCTTGATATAATATATTAATGTTGGATTAAAACACCCATGTCATTCATTCATGGGAAGTGAACATATCACATGAACAAATGAAGGAAATTGGTCGAAAACCTGTGATAATATTATAAAAAGAGACCACATTCCAATAATATTTATTAAATAGATTGTTTTAGTTACTTGTCTTATTTACAAACTAAGTTTTATCAAATTTTATAAATAAAAGAGACATTAAGGTATGTGGCATCTGGAATTTAAATAGATCTTGGAATGTAAAAACCTAAAGAACTTATGAAGTGTCTGACCTACTATGGCCTCTTTTCAGTAAGATAAATCTACCTAAAAATACAGAACACAAAATCTACTCTTAAAAAAAAAAGATGAAAAGTGTTAGTTCACTGTATACCACCAGACTCTAGATTTTAATTTGATGAATTTTAATGAGAAAATATTTTATAAGGTTTTTTTTTTTTTTTTTTGCCTAGCACACTGACTTCCAAGTGGAATGTTCATGTTAGAAATCCAGAGTTTTTAACTAATCCAACCACTCATGAATCATGATAGACAAGAAGCAAAGGAAAAGCCAGTATTTAACAGACAACAACCTAAATTTTTCAGGACTCAATACCCATTGCAAAAGGACTTGCTGCTAGTCTCCTTCAGAGAGGAAATGACACAGTTTCTCTTTGCAGTCTTCAAGATGTTAGTGATAAAGAAACCAGCAGCACTACACATGTCTGTCTGCTTTGTAAGTAAGAGAACAATCCTTGCCAGTGATTTTCTGGCAGTGGCCTCATCTTTACCACTCCATCTGACAGCTTCTGTCTTTTTATTCATGAATAATCCTGAGTCCTCTGTACTCAATGGCATGTGGTATTCTCTCTCATTTTAAATGTTGAATCTGTAGGCTTTTACGAGTAAAGATAGCTAATAGTTGGATTATTCTATTCTCTTAAAAAAACAACTTTTGATAGATTAAAGATGTTCATACAAAGTATATTACTGGAAATTTAAATGTTATTTTCTTAGATATTGTGTCAGTTAGAGAATTCCATGACAATTAACTGGGTCCATTATATTTATAAGTGTCAAAGTGTAGGCTGGGAGGCTGGTACAGATAGACTTTATAAAGCTAAATTTCTCTGACTATCAATGTAAATTCTAATTGCATATCAAGCTTGTATCTTCAAATAGTGGAAGACAGATAATTAGTTATACATTTTCCCTGTTTAGTTATTCCACTCCACAAACAATTTAGTGGTGTATATGACATGGAGTCTCTCAGTGTATATGACGTGGGGTCTGGCCGAGCCTGGGTTGGAATGTGGATCCTGGCAGGGGTTGTCCCAGATCTGAGTGATCTCTGCTTTATCTAAGAGACTTCTTGCAAGATACTTAATAAAAATGAGGGAATGTATAATAGTTGCTTCGACCTCTGGGAAAGCGAAATCAGTAAGCTCATAATTTATTTGGGAATACTGACCCCAGAAAGAGTAGAAGGAAAACAACGACTCCCTGAAGTATGAATGTAACCTGGCCATCACTGTAAGAGTCAGGAAGCCAACATGGCTTGAATACTATGAGATGTCCATTCATAGAATAGAAGATGGTGTAATGCTGTAAGTACATTCATAGTAAAGCAAGATGGTGTAATGAACATTGTGTGTACCTAGGGTTTCCATTGAGTGAGAGGGAGTGTTTGATCTTGCTTACAGCTATTTTTCAAAGAATATATCAGACTTTAACTCTTTTTCATTTACTGATAGTATCAGTATGCTGATTCACTTTTTCAAATGGTTCTCTAGAGAGTGTCACAGGACACATTTGCTTCAGGTCACCCAATGCCCTTTCCAGCCTATAATAACCTGCTAGAAGAATCCTACTTGCGTGTCTGACATTTTACTTATCTGTGACTGTTGACTTTGCATTAGCACATTTATTTTCTAGATTTGATGTGCATATGGATTCATGACAAAGTTTAAATAGTCTGACAAATACTACTTGTACAGTCTGCTTGATTGATGGGCTCAGTTTTGTGAAAAACTATCAATTACTCTGAAGAACATTCATTATTTAAAAGTCTACATGAATGCCATAGACATCATCTAATTCAGAAAGTTTATTGCATTTGTGAAGAAGGTGACATATATGCAATTGGTGGAAGAAAGAGACCCAAAATATACAGTGTTTCACCTAACTATGTGATCACAATTTTTAATGTTCTTTCTCCTATGTCTTTCTGTTTTTGTTATATTTCTACTGGTTTTATGATAAGCCTAATCTTTCATAACTCTCTGCTATTTATGAAGACAACATTATTACAGAGTTCTTAAGATAACACAAAATATATATTCTTATACTGCCTCATCCCTCACTCTAACTCAAAGGAAAAGCAAAAAATTATTATTTCATATCTTTGGTGAATATTTTTTCTTTCCAAATATATAGCATATTGAGAATCATTAGAACTATTTTGTTTTATTTTTATATATTTTAACAGTAACTGGCCCTGTGAGTTTAATATATTAAATATGTTTTTGTCAACTACTCAGTAATATTTAAAAATTACTTAAGATAATAGTGATAAATTTCATAAAAATCTATAAATGATCTAAAACATTAGTAGTAATAATTGATAAAATGGAAATTATAGACTAAATAACACAGAATGAAGGTTTTTTGTTTTTTTGTTTTGTGTTACTTTTACCAGACAGGGTTTCTCTATGTATTCTTGGCTGTCCTGGACTCATTTTGTAGACCAGACTGGCCTTGAACTCACAGAGATCTGCCTGCCTCAGCCTCCTGAGTGCTGGAATTAAAGGCTTGGGTCACCACGCCTGGCCAGAATGAAGTTTTGACTGATCATCTGTATTAAATTGGATTTAATATTAACACTGGATTCGCTAGGTTACTATAAGGAATGACATTTAATTTTTCAAAAGAATATGTCAACTGCTTCCTGACGACTGAAATACTGTCAATAAGTAATGAAGACAAAGATGATTATGGTAACAGAGTAACAAGTGAAAATGACAATCTGAATGGAAATAGAGATTGTACTTACAGCTTGGCGTTTTTGTTCATGTATTTTAAAATACCTTTGATATGGATTTACAACTCCTTAATCTGTGTCCTAAGGGTGAGTCTAATAAATTTGTATGAAGCTGCCAAAAATTAGTTATTGTTCTGTTAATCATTGCTGATAAGAACAGAGAATTTTTGTACATGTCCCAGGAAAATTATTCTAATTAGGAATGTCTGAATTTGTGCATCTCCTTAGAGATTAATTTATTCATCATAATCAGTTAATCACTTTTCTTTAGATAATTAGATACCTTCTGGTGGAGATGAAGACCCTTTATGTCTCTTAGAATACAGAAGACTATTTTAGCTGACAGTAGTGAACTGGGCCGTGAGCTCAAGACCTCCTTAGCGTGCAGCATTTCTAATTGCATGCTGATTAGTGCTGGTCCTATCATTGTCCACATAAGGGCAGGCTTCGAGAAATATTTAGAAACATTTACAAAATTAATTTAGAAAAAGTCCAATAGACTTGTGGGTATTATTTTTTATTATTTTATGAATTATTCAGAAACTAACATTGTAAAATGTACTTTATAAATAGAATTAGTCATTTTCTATTTTTCTATGTAAACCAATGAGCTATATTCTTTCAAGTTACTCTGAATGAGAAACCAACACTATTGTACATTTTAGACTCTTAAATAAAGAATGTAACAAAGACATCATGCAAATAAAAGGTGAATGTTTTCCAACATAAGAACAACATATAACTAAAGAATGAAAAGAAACCATAATGATACAACTCACTTACCAGTGAATATGCAGTTGTAGGCACACACACGTATGTATGTATGAATGAATGTATGTACATATGTACACATGTATGTAGCATTGCATCTAGAACTGGAGTCAGTGGCACATAATTCCAATACCCTTTCAAAAAATTAAGCACTAGAAATAAATCCACACTCATCATAATAAAAAAGTATTGCTAAAATATGTACTTCAGGGAACAACAACTGCAAACTAAATGTTGTTTTTTAGAAAAATTTTAGAAACATTTAGAAAAACAAATGAAATTAATCAACTTCCACATATATGCTAAAAAAACAAAAGGGAATTGTTTTAATATTATTGACAAACATTTAAATATATATGTTTCTGTTCATCACCTATAATACTTGACAATTTTGGCCAGTGAAGGCTCAAGAGTGAATGCCATCAAAATATTGGAAAATTTTAGCAGGTAAATTTTGAAAGGTAAGGTTTTTTTGTAGCATTTTCAGATCATTTAATAGCTTTTTTTGTTTTGTTTTGTTTATTTGTTTGTTTTTGTTTGGTTTTTTGAGACAGGGTTTCTCTGTGTAGCCCTGGATGTACTGGACTCACTTTGTAGACCAGGTTGGCCTTGAACTTATACAGACTGCCTCTGCCTCCTGAGTGCTGGGCTTAAAGGCATGTGTCACCATTCCCGGCAATTACAGACAGCTGTGAACTACCATGTGGGTGCTAGGATTTGAACCCAGGTCCTTTGGAAGAAAAGCCAGTGTTCTTATGCTGAGCCATGTCTCCAACCCCATTAAGCAGAGTAAAATCATAGGATAAAACAAATTACATTTAAAATCTCTTTCTCTCCATATAATTTTTAGGGACCACCAAAATTAGTTCTGCCCTGTTAATTATCTTTAACAATATCAATTTTGATATTTTCCCATGAATTCCTATTAAACAAAATTTTAACAAATATCATGAGGCTAAATAAATTTGTTATTGTTAAGATAGAGTGATATACAGCTAAGGCAGGCCTCCAATTTTTAATTCTCAATCAGAAAATCAATTATCTCTCAGGGGCTGAGGGGATGGTTCTCTTAATTAAGAGAGCTGGTTGGTCTCAACAAAGGACCTGGGTTTAGTTCCCAGCAATTGCATGGCAAGTTACAACTGTTCATCACTCACTCAAGTTCCAGAAATACCAGACACACACACAATGCATATATATATATATATATATATATATATATATATATATATGCAGGTAAAATACTCACACATATGAAGTAAAAATATTCAAAAGGATAGGTATTCAATACATATTTTGAGATTCCTAAAAAAAAATTAACAAGTTCAAATAATAGATCCCTTCCTTCCAAGTATACTAATATAGTAATAGAGAAGAAACAGTGTTGATGACCATGATAATGGGCATTTACTCTAAGGTAATCATTGGGCTTTATGTGTAGTTTATGTACCGTATTTGGTCTTTATAGCAACCCATTGAAATTAATTCATTTTATAGATCACGGAGCTGAATCTAACAGCATTTAATTCAGGATTATATCCTGGACAGGAAATCATGCTTTCTGGTTCCTAGGCCTGCTCTGTTAGCTACCAGGTTAGAGTGCCTTCTATGAACAAAGGACAGGAACAGGTGTCTGTTTTCAAGTAAAAATGGCCATCCTACCAAAAGCAATATGTACATTCAATGCAATTTCTATCAAAATACCAACACATTTTTTATAGACTTGGAAAGAGCTATTCTGAATTTCATATGGAACAACAAAAAGCCCAGAATAGCTAAATCAAACCTGTACAATAAAAAAAAAACATCTTGAGGTATCACCATCCCAGATTTCAAGCTGTACTACAGAGCAATAGTAATAAAAACAGCATGGTATTGGTATAGAAACAGACCAGTGGATCAATGGAATCGAATTGAAGATCCAGAAATAGACCCACACACTTATGGCCACCTAATTTTTGACAAAGAAGCCAAACGGCACAATGGAAGAAGGACAGCATCTTCAATAAATGGTGCTGGTCCAACTGGATGTCCACTTGTAAAAGAATGAAATTAGACCCATACTTATCACCTTGTACAAAACTTAAGTCCAAGTGGATCAAAGACCTTAACATAAGACCTGTCACACTAAATCTACTAGAAGAAAGAGTGGGAGAAAACCTCGAACTAATTGGCACAGGTGACAACTTCCTGAACAGAACACCAACAGCTCAGGACCTGAGACAAACAATCAATAAATGGGACCTCATGAAACTGAAAAGCTTCTGTAAGGCAAAAGACACTGTCATTCGAACAAAACGGCAGCCTACAGACTGGGAGAAAATCTTCACCAACCCCATATCTGACAGAGGGCAAATATCCAAAAACTACAAAGAACTCAAGAAATTAAATGCCAAGAAACCAAATAATCCAATCAAAAAGTGGGGGACAGAGCTAAATAGAAAATTCACAAAGGAGGAAGCCCTAATGTCTGAGAGACACTTGAAGAAATTCTCAACATCCTTAATCATCAGAGAAATGCAACTCAAGACGACTCTGAGATTCCATCTCACACCTGTCAGAATGGCTATGATCAAAAACTCAAATGACAGCACATGCTGGCAAGGGTGTGGAGAAAGGGGTACCCTACTCCATTGCTGGTGGGAATGCAGGCTTGTGCAACCACTAGGGAGGTCAGTCTGGCGATGTCTTAGAATACTTGGAATAGCTTTGCCTCAGGACCCAGCCATACCACTTCTGGGTATACACCCAAATGCCACTTCACAGAATCATAAGGAAGTTTCCTCATCTATGTTTATAGCAGCCTTATTTGTAATAGCTAGAAACTGGAAACAACCCAGATGTCCCTCAACTGAAGAATGGGTAAAAAAACTGTGGTACATCTACACAATGGAATACTATTCAGCTATCAGGAACAATGAAATTATGCAATTTGCAGCCAAATGGATGGAACTAGAAAAGCTCATCCTGAGTGAACTAACCCAGACTCAGAAGGATGCATATGGCAGCTACTCACTTATAGTAGGATTTTAGCTATATAGTAGAAGGTATCAATACTACAACTAACACACCAAAGGGAACTTGGACATAGACTTTTTATTTTTAATTTATTTTTTATATATATTTTTCTATTTTTTAGTCGTTTTTATCTATTTGTCTGCTTATTGATTTGTTTGTTTAGTATTTCTCTCTCCCAGGCAATGGTACTGCTTCGTAGACCCCCAATGAATGAGGAGGCTCTTGGTCCTCATATGACCTCTCAACTGAGATGAGGGACTGTTATATAAGGACACCCCACCCCAGAGAAATGGGATGGAATGGTTAGGAGGTAAAGAAAAAAAATGAAATGTGATGTTTCGGCCTTTTACTATTAATTGTCATAAACTGTTTAGGATAATTAAGAAATGCAAACTAATGGTTATGCAAGCTGGTCATTCTGTTAGGTACTATGACAGCCTATTATAGTTATTTTCTAAGCTAATCAGAAATAAAGCTGCTAAGACACAAGCAACGTCTGCTTACCCTAATATAAGAGATAGATAGGGCCTCTTCAAAAACCTCAAGAGATCTGCAGAATATGGCATTCAAAGATGTTTTCATAACTGTAGATTTTTTTTATATCAAGACATATCAACTCCTGACAATACCCCCTATTCTCCTCCAAGTAGAAGATGAGCATCAAAGAATCTCCAGTGAGAGATGATTGAATTAGTCTGAAGCCTATCTCTTGGTAGGAAAAGCCCCTTGCTCCAACTGTAGACAGAATGCTATCCAAAAAGGACAAAACCTGGAAGCAGGTAAGTCGACAACCTAGCTCTGCCAAGACAGGGCAGGTAAGTCCTTTATAACCCCATGCTCTACAATCAATGTCTGTCAGAGAAACAGGGCCAAACGACTGAAGATCGATGCGGTAATTTATGGAGAGAAAATGGGAACTCTCCAGGCAGCCCCTGGTATGTCATTTCTTAGTTTGGGAAGCTGCAGGCCCTGTACTTCCTATAAATCAGATATATTTATCCCTCTCAGGTCTCTGAGGTGGTTGAAGAACAGATAGCTAGAGTCTCATAATTAAATTTTTAGTTGTTTAGGAGTCAAGAGAGTGTTATAGATCTAAGAAGATACTTTTAAAATTGTGTTGCAAGTTAGTATGAATGTTGAGTCAGATATAGAACTTTAAACTCATGGAGATGGTTAGATAGTAGAATGTTAAAATCAGGTACCAAATACATATGGACTGGACATTGGGAATGTACGCTAAGCCATATAACCCTCATAACTGTGGCCTAATTACCTTTGTTGTTTTGTATTGTATTTATTATTATAAGAGAAAGAGCCATTTGTTGGACTGAAAGGAGAAACTGTAGGGGGAAATAAGATATACCTTAAACTTAAAAGAAAAAAAAAGGGTAGAGGATGGTGGATGAGGGTGGGCGGGTGGGGCTGGATGGGGGAATAGGGAGGGGACCGCGATTGAGATGTAACTTGAAGAAATAAAAAATAAAGGAAAAAAAAGAAAATGCTGAGACATATTCCTAGAAATTTTATGGAACACTTAGACTTACAAATGTAGAACTAAATTGAAGACAAAATCAAATGAGAAGAAGAATACTCAGAATTACAACAGGGAGAAAATTATATTTCCAGATTTTCTCTCTTGCACACTGATAAGAAGAGATAAAATGAGGCTATGTGTCCTTACACTAAGAGTCATTTCCAATATTGGTAATGACTGCCCCCAAATTTTTTTTCTGAGAAAAATCATAACATCAGTAGTCTTAAATAGGAGTATTCAGGCTTATGAATGGGGACATTTTAAAGACAAGGGTAGTTAACCCTGACTGGGAGAAAATGCAAAAGACAATCCTTCCTGTCTTGTACACTGATTGCATGCAGAGAACTCTTTACTTGGAAGATGGAGTAACTTCAAACTGAGGGTCTGTCAGTTGCATCTAAAGTGACATATGGTCAACTTGACCTATAGCTGAATATGAATATAGCATATTAAAACACAAATCCATTGCTTAAATGAACCTTTGCTGTTTGTCCCTCAACATTCATTTCCTCTCTGGACCTGAATGCTGTCTGATGTGAGGGGGTAGGGAATGAAGGCTCCTAACCTCTTTTCACAACTGGCCTTGCAAAAGTACAGTTCAGGTCAGTTTCAGAATATGAGAATGTTACCTAGGTTAGTAAGTAGAAGTACTACCTCCAGAAGCCAAAGTTAGCCCTGATATTTGTAAAAAGTACTGGGAAAGTTTTTACTTTTCCAGTAGAAGTTAACTAATAACTATGTAATTCCTAGAGCTGTTGGAAAACATACAAGAACCATGGAAGGCCAAAGCAGCCAAGAGAAACCATCTGTCCTAAGGATACCTAGCTCCATTGAGAGATATCTCTTTAAGAATTCTTCCTGGGGTCAGCCAACACTGTTATTTTTACAATGGGCTACGTGTTATATTAACATTTAGTACAGAGCTTTACAGAAAGAATAACATTGACAATTAATGTTTAGCTCATTTTAAAATATTTTTACTTGTGAGCCATACTTTCCCCCCCCCCCTCCCCTCCCCTCCCTTCCCTTTTCTTCTCTTTCTTCCGTTATCCTATTTTACCCTATCCTCTTTTCCTTTCATTTATCTATTACATCTTTTGTGAAGTCCTCATATATATTTATATTCTACCTTATTACAGTGTTCTACTTTGTATGGTATGGAGGTCACAAAGATTCCTAGGGCATGAGTTACGGCCATGAGTGAGATAAGCATACACATTTTCTCATCTTATTGATGCAAAAATTTCAGGGGAAACATCAAGGTAGATAAAATAAATAGGATCAAGAATAAGCTGATATTACTGACATTGTTATCGACTTTCTTTGAAAATCATAATAGTATTTTAAATATGTAGGAAAGACAGTTCAGGCAAAGAAAATGGCAGGAAACCATAGCATGTATCAGGAAAATTTGTATCTGTTAGAGGAAAATGAACATTTCACTGTGAATACTCACTTTGGTTATACTTTCATGTCAACTGGAAAAGTGTGCACTATAGATCATCCAGCAAAAGCCTGGTTTACTCTCCCCACCTCTGGCAGCTGTCCATGAATGAAGATTAAAGTGAAAAAAAAAGATAGAAAAAGAGAAAGAAAGCCTACTCACTGCTTAGAAGTCCTTTGAATTGGAAACAATTTGCGATGTGGGCAGCTTATCCATTCCTTTATTCTACAGAGGACAAATTTTGTAGTAGTCTAACATTTAACTCTCAAAATAATGGTTGCCTGACTTCTCTGCCAGAAAATTCTGCTTTTTGCATTCAGCTCATAAGAAACGACAGCAGGAACCACTGAATCATCATGGTGGCCATAGGGCGAGATAGGAGGGTTGGAAGTAATTTAAGGTTAATCCACTGGTAGTGAACTAGCATGAGATGTTACAAAAGCAGTATTATTAAAATCACATTTTTGCTTCTAGCCACATCGTAAGGACCATGTGTAATATGTGTGCAAAAGGGTGTGCTAGGTTAGGAGTGATAGAGAAACAGCAAAGGACTCAGAAGCATCTTTGGGCTAGCTGCCTTTAAATACCAGAGAATCTGAGCTTGGTGTGAGACAAAATATTTTTTAATGTGTGTGTATAGTGGGAGTTCATATGCACATATGTGGAGAATGAGAAAACGTCACATGTCATCTTTAGAAATACTGTTATTTTTGTCTATGGGTGGGGCCCCTTGAAACTTTACCTTCCATGCTAATCTGCCATTACCATTGTTAGTGTCCCATCTTGTTCTACAGCCACTTCTAGGAAGGACTGACTACTTCACTGCAGACTTCTTTGTATTCAGACTCTTAGAAACTTTCTGCCCCCTTTTCCCTAATGTTTCCTGAATCCTAGGTGCAGGACCTGTGATGTAGATGTTTCCACTCGGGCTGGGCTCCTCAAGATGCTGATTTATGCATTTGTATAAATTTTTTAGTGGTGGAGGAGAATTACAGACAGGGAAAGTGACATAATTATATTATAATAAAAACATTTGAAAATAAAAAGGAAAGAATTTGTGTTTATCTCTTTCACATAAGTCTCTCAATGGCTTGGAGCCTACCAATTATTTTAGTCTTATTTTTCAGCCAGCCCAACTACTTGATCATACTCACACTGGGATTATAGCTAGGTTTCATGATTCTGAATCTTCATATGGTTTGTGAGGATGTTTACGCTTGCGAGACAAAATTTTATCTGCTGATCTAACCCCAACCTGCAAGATAGAACCTAAAGGCTGTCCGAGGCTTATGCTTGAACACATTAATTACTGGTATAGTTTTCATAATTGCTCACAGTCACAAAAGTAACATGAATATGACTTAAAAGTTTATTTTCTTCTTTGTAAAGCTCCATCACTACAGACATTTCTATAATATGCCATTGCTCCATAAGGACATCAACGAATACTTTGAAAGAACAGCATTCATTTTGGAGATGATGCCTATGCTTTAGAAATATCTGTTTTCTTGATGTTTAGAACCTTCCTGTCCTACTCTTTCTCCTCTTTCTCTCTCTCTCTTTCTCTCTCTCCCCCCTCTCTCCCTCTCTCTCCCTTTCTCTCTGCATGTTTCCTCTATGTAATGACTGAAACTATGCTTAATTTGTCATTTATTCTTAGGACAGATGTAAAATACTTCTATAATATTAGATTTTTAACATCTCATTTCAACCAATTCAAACTTCCTTAGACATAAAAATTAAAGGGACAGCACAAATAACTCATCCCCAGAAATTTCAGAATGGAAGTCTAATAGAAAATCAGTAATCATTATAATTATTTCAACACCATAAATTATACATAGGTGACAACAACCACTTTTGGACATGTTTCTTTTTAAAAAATGATAGATTATAGCTATAAAAATAATGGGCTGTATAAAATTGAAATATGATTATTGTTGCTTGTTAAACAAATTTAAAACATTGATAGCTAGCACAAATTTTGTTATAAGTGCTTGGCATAATGACAGCCCCATAATGGACATTCAACTAATGTTGAATGAATTGAATTAACATGGTAATAAAATGAAATAAATGGTTGAGTGATTATCATTTTGTCTGCAGTTGGCATGCCTGACAATCAAGCCTTAGAGTTCAAATTCAAATTCATATTCCAACTGCAGTTAGAGGTGTTTAGGAATATGACATCTTGGAGGACTTTGAGATTATATTAAAGGAGGTACTTTGAAACAAGAAGTTCATCAATTAGATTAAAAGAATACTAGTGATAGTTAAGTATGTCAACTATATAAATTTGTTTATTCTCATGAGTCTTGAGCCTGCTTTGTGCAGTTTTTCTTAATTCAAACTGAATTTGAAAATCTGTTTTATAAGGAGCAATTTTACATTTGGTCTTATTTTCAGACATTTACCAAAGAAATAAAATAATGCATTGTTATTTATTAGGAAGATTTACTACTAGTTCAAGAGTAGGATATAATTTTAGAATGCTAAATTTTATACGGTTGTAATAAAAAATTACTCAGTTGTTTGAATTCTCACATTTTACCCTAGGAATCTAATAGCTGTGATGTACAGAAGGTATACAATATATAACTTAATTAGGACAAAATTTATAGCTATTCTATATTGTAGTTTTAATGCAGTCATGGACAACAAAGATTCTTATATTTTTTTCTATTAATCATTTGTGCTACATGAGATGGGCTATCTAATTGTCTTTGATACTCTATGTATGGGAATTTTAGACATCTAGAGTGGACCAAGGCTTGTAGGTAAATGCCCTTATTTTACTTCACTCAACATAATATAGTATGTCTGCTGTGATGTAAAAACTAATTTGTAAATGCAACTAGCGACATATGTAAAGAGGTCAAATTTAACAGTGTCTGCAAATAGAAAACTCTTGATAAAATAAAATATCATTCAGTGATGGAAGATGGGAGAAATTTTTCCAAATCATATATCTGAGAAGGGGTTAATTTCGAAAATATGTAACAAACTCCTTCCTGTCATTAACAGAAACTTAAACTCAACAAAATATATAAAGGCTTTCATTGACAGTTTGAACAGAAGACAAGTTAGTGACCTACAGGTAAATTAGCAAAATTTTCTAGCAATTCAGAGGGGAATATAAATCAAAATACAGTGAGATGTATGTTGGGATAAATTTCCCTCACATTGAGAAGTTGTGTCCCTGTATTTTCAATTGTTAATTCTGTGCAGGCAGAGAGCTAAGTGCTGGCGGGATGTTTGTATTGTCATTTCTATGGTCCATCACCTGCTTTCTATTTGTTAATAGTTGCCCTTCCCCACCTGCCAAAGGGTAATCCATAAGAGATGGATCAGTAGTCATTGTCGTGGTGCTGATTGGCTCAGACTGGAATGCGCCTTTGTGTGGAATAAAGAGCTGGCAGCCCAATGCTAAGGCATGAAGTATGGCAGTGAGACTTCTGGGCAGGCAGAGACATGGGAGATTCAGACATGTACTAAAAGCATGTCTCTTCCAGCCAGAGGGATTAAAGGTGTGCATTGCAGCCTGAGGATTAAAGGCATATACTAAAGGAATGTACATATTCCAGCCATATCATACAGACCTGGATCTTTGGATATAATTCCTTGACAGAGTAGCCATGTTACTGGATCAAAATTCCTCTACACTCTTGTAGTTATTGGGATGTTGCTAAATAGATTGTAATGTTGGTACCACAGATATCTACAAAATGGTACAAAGTGATCTAAATACACACTTTAAACACATTTAGGTTCTTTGCATAACATATAACCTTCAAAATTGTCATTTTAGAAAATAGCTGTGTGGACAAATCAAAAGGTTTTTTCTTTTGTTTTGTTTTCTCCTTGAATAGTGCTCAGAAATGAAAAAAATTGGGAATTTTGTGAGTTAATTCTATAAATGAGTTTCTGTTACATCATATGTACTATTTCTTATTCCAAACAAAGTGTTTCATTCTTCTACTCAAAATATTAGAAATTTCTTATCTTTGTGCAAATCTCTATCCATTGGTGCATAAAACATAAAATACAGACTTCCAACATGGCTGCTTGGAGTATTTGATTTTTAAAAGGTCACTAAATTTTTTTTTGTTTATTTATTACTTCAAGTTACATCTCCATCAGAGTCCCCTCTCTCCACCCCTTCCTGTCCCACCCTCCACCCTCTCCCACTTATCTTACTCCTCTGGAGTGGGTTGTCCCTACATATCAGCCCCCCTCGGTTCAACAGTAATGAGTGTTAAGAGTTCCTCTTGCAATGGGATCCTATATGGCAACTCTATTAGGGTAAAGTGTCCCACTAACAGGTAACAGGTCTATGTTCCTGTTCCTTTTGGTGTGTTGGTTGTAAGATAGTTATCCTGTACTACATGGCTAAAGTCCAATTATAAGTGAGTAGATTATTTAGACCTCTAATCAAGTTTTTACATGACAAGATTGTGCCACAGATATTTTGCTATTGGAAGTTCAAGTATTCAGTGAACATTTCTTGAATTATAAAATGAATATAATCCAAGATACAATTTTTGATGACATGTTAGTTACACTATAAACTATATATATGTATATATATACATATGGTTTATTGAAACCGAACTTTTAAATTATTATTTAACACTTATTTATTTATTACTAAATTCACTTATAACAAACACCAACAATTTCTTATCTATTAATCCTATAAATTCCTACAACCCCTTTAACCTATCCACTAAACCTATTGATAATTATAAAAACTACTTTCATAACCTTTTAGAATGATACAGTCTCTGGGGCAGGTCCTCAGTCGTCAGGAACACAGTCTTTGTTGTAGATTCTTTAACACACTTAGCAGTCCTTTTTCTGGATCTCTCAGATGCAGGTTCATCAGGATAAGTTGGTTATTGCAGTCTCACCTTAAATAAGGCTTCATGCTTTCTTCTCTGTGGGAGACCCCAGCCGTCTGCAGGTCAACTTACTTCTTTTGAATCAGGAACTCAGCTGCTCTGCCTCAGTCCTTAAAGCCAGGCACAGTTTCCCCTAGGCCACTGATCGGACAAATCAAACCCCTCCAGGGTAAAGCTGAGCCACAGGGTCCAGTCCTTGGCCTTTTTGTGTCTTGCTCAGGCTTTCTTTGCTCACCAGCTTCTTTCTGCTTCAGGGAGAGAGCTGGCCATCAATGGCCAGCCCTTTTTTCAGCAGGACTCTTGGAGCTCTCTAGCATCAGGGGCCTCTTCTCTTCTGGGCTCCATGCACTGTCCCTAAATAGGAGGAACTCTGTTTCAGCTTAATTTGGGCTCCGCCCACTTAGCAGCTGAAAACAATGTCAGGCCAGATATTTTGTTTCTTCAAGTCTATTGAGTCTTTCCTGTTTTCCTGACTTCAACCTTGTTTTTCAGTCTATTAAGTCTTTCCTCTTTTTCCTGACTTCATGCTGATAATGCTCTTCAGGCCCCGAACTAAGAGACAGTATCAGAAACTCCTATATATTTTCTAAATCTAATTTATCTAACTCTTACAGTTTATATATATATATATATAAACTTTTATTAAAAGCATTGATATTTCCATATGTCTGTTTACATTTTTAAAAGTCTTGCCATTACATATATATTAACTTCATCTAAACTTATATTGCCATTTAAAACACTTTCATGAATCAATTTGATTTAATATTAGAGAAATATTTTCTGTGAATTTGTAGTTATGTCCATCATTGTTAGTCACTCAAATATCAAGAAAAAAGTCAATTTCCAAGGTTACTTTTAAGAAAAGAAAATACAGTAGTTCAGTGACTATTGTTTCATTAAGTTAATAGGTTGTGCTTTCTTTAGAATGTGAATTGCTTTTGAAGATGAAATAGTGACATTTACCTGACTTCTTTTTTGACTAATGGAGTTCAGCAAACTACTCTTTTTATTACAGCAATTTACTTGGATTGACTTTCATTGAACCAACATTTCTTGTTAACCATGAACTTTATCATGCTGGAGGTGTATTCTAGACATTGAGATCCTGCATAGCATGCACAACACCTTCAGTTTCAACTTCAACAAGTCTGTGTCAAATGACAGCTAGCAGTAATCAATTTCTAAGCATGTCTGTATTGAAATAGGAAATGGTATTTTAGTGTTCACAGAGCTAAAGCTGGACATTAAGATGAAGGAATGACATATTTATATTTCTTATTAGATTATTAACTAGTAATGTTGTTAAACATGACAAGAGAGGGAAGAAAATATGTTTTCCAAAGTAGGGGAGTACTCATTAAACCATAAATGAAATGATTTGTAACCCTTAAGGTAGGCCACACAAATGACTTTGCTTGTATTTTAGTGGATTGTAGATGCCACCTTTGAGTTAGAATACCATACAGATGAAGCCAAGTATAGTTCTAAATTCAGTAAGCAATTAACCCTACAAAATATTCCCTGATAGAACATTTTTTAAAAATCTAATATGGTTGTGTTTTGTTTTGTTTGTATTGTTTTTGTTTCTCCACTGTCTTCTTTAAATTTGAGGAAGAATAAGTGACAGTTGATGTAAGCCACAAGATGGGAGAATGCCATTAGTTCACAAAAACTAAAGAGTTTGCTCAGAACATTCATCTTAGGTCAGTTTTCTGGGTTTATGAAGACATGCATCCTCTCCTCATTAACATATGTTCAGTGAAGCACCAATCAGAAGAGACCAAAAAGATGAATGTAATAAAAGGCCACAAAGTTCTCAACGTAAAAGCAGCGGTGACCCTCCAGATTATTCTAACACTGATGTCAATTGGATTTTTGTATAGGTGTCACTGGACTTTTAAAAGGATATATCTATGGTGAGGCGCTTTGGGTCAGTTGTTAGGAGGTACCAAGATGGGAGGAATCAGTTTTCACAAATTCCACCTTGTTTCTTTGCCATACACAGACATGATATGAGATTGTAAGCCCTATCAGGAGGATCAGGGCTTAATTCTTTTGAATCTGCTATACAACTGTTCATAGCAACTTCCTCTGAGATTCAAACATGTTTAAGACAGAAAGTAAATAATTCAAAATAGTTTCAGGATGTCCCTGAAACTGAAAGGAGTCAATATGTTTCTCTCTCTCAAGAGTAAAAAATGAAGACTGTTAAGTTACATCCAGACCAGGTGTGGTGGTGCATGCCTTTAATCCCAGCACTGGGGAGGCAGAGGCAGGCAGCTCTGTATGAGGTCAAGGCCAGCCTGGTCTACAAAGTGAGTCCAGGACAGCCAAGAATACACAGAGAAACCCTGTCTCAAAAAAAAAAAAAAAAAGAAAAGAAAAAGAAAAAGAAAAGAAATAAAGAAAGAAAAAGAAATAACCATACAAAAATAAAAGATGCCAAGCTATAAAGAAGACTCTGAGACCACTCCAGCTCCTTAAAAGAAGCAGAAACCAGCCAAGCCAGCTAGAAGAGGTTTAGAGCAAGGAAGTTACTTGGAAAAGGCACACTCCAACTTGTTGAGAAGCCTACAGGCTCTGAAGCATGCTCCAGATTCTCAGCTTTGTGAGTTGGAGTGGACTTTGTTGATACAGCTGTCTTTGAGTCATTTTTGTTCCTTTAAGTAACTACTCACCCATAGTAACCCCAATACAATTCATTGGTTCAACAATTGGACTTTGTTGGCGTTCATACTTTGGTCTGTCATGGGTTCCCTATCTGGGTTGAATACACACATGTGTTGTGTCTCACAAAGAAAAAATATTGCCACACAACAACAACCAAAGACAGAAAGTGATTTTAAGTTTCCTCAAGCTAGAGCTGTCAAGAGCATTTCACACACACAAACACACACACACACACAAAATCAACAGTGACAAGAAAGAAAAGAAGAAAGACAGTTCACTTTATCGGAATTGGTTTCTCTTTTATTTATATTTATATTGCATTTTTGAAAGAGGAAATAAAGATAAAGGTCACTATGGCTGCATTAGTATGGATTGATCTGGCTCAGTGAATTGAATCTCCCAAATGAGAATTTCAAGAGTGGTTAAAATAGAGAGAACTTTCAAACAGGGACCTGATTGATTACTGTAACCTATACGAGCTGTGCCTCAGTGACATGCTAAGGACTTAAGGCTACAGCTTGTTTGAGATGAGGAATAGTGTTTATAAGGAATGCCTGAGCCACTGCAAAGCATATTCTCTCCGCCTAGAACTCATTTCTGCCTGCTGACTAGTAAGTCTAGTTCTCAGATGAGGCAAAGTGAAAGAAAATCTCTTCATCTTCCCGTGGTTGTCAATTTCAAATTCAAATACAAAGGGTGCTGAGTAAATGCTACAGAGGCTTCTGCTCCCATACTTTCCTTATATTGAAATGTATTAGACAGAACACTGTAACCCTTTGCCACTGACGAGCACTGACTTTTACATTCAGAACATGTTTATAGGCATGTGAATAAATAAACAAATCAAATATTTACAGAAAATACATCATCAAAGTCATTTAAGAGCTATTGTTGTTTTAGATTTTTTTCATTTTTTAAAGGTGAAAAACATCCTTGCATATTCATGAGATGGGTGTCTGTTTATCCTTTTGTTGATGTTGTTTTTTGTTTGTTTGTTTGTTTGTTTGTTTTGGCAGTTCTGCAATTTTATCTGACATTCAGTAGGTCAGTTCTCACCTACACTGACCGCCTGTAGCCTGTAGATTTTGAGTGTGACAACAGGCACAAGACTTACCTGTGTGTAGAGCATGTTCAGGGAATCCTTATCTTCATTTCGTTTTTCTGGACAAATGTACTGGGATGCAATATGGAACATTCCTTTTACCTTTGGCCCACATGGCATTATTGAGCCTGATATGAACGTGCACAAGGATAGTCTCCATCTCTTTCATTTAAAATTTCCAAATCCCTTTGAGTGCTCAAGGAGCACACTTCTCGAAGCTCATGGATGCGCTTGAGAATGTTGCTCGTGTATTCTCACATCACCTCCTCATTGATGGCAGCACAGCCCTTTTTCTTCTTCCTACACTTCTTTGCAGGAACCATTCTGCCGGGCCCGAGGAAAAAAGTGCGTCTGCTTACTTTCACATAAAAAATTAAATCATGTCAACGTTTCCTACCTCACGACGCAGAGCCTCTTCAAAGATTTTTCAGTCTTTGATTGAAAGTCTACTTTGTCTGTCATCATGTCTCCAGTTTGCATAAATATGTAGGATAAATTATATCTATATATCTAGCTCTCCTATGTTTATATATATATGTGTGTATGGAATGTATATATATGAATATATCATATATAAATGTATGAAATCATTGTAGATTCTGTCCTAATCCCAATCCAAATTTTATTTACTATTTTAAAATAAACGATACTGTTAAAAATTCAAGTAACAATTTTAAATCAAGCATTTTAACACAAAGCAATTCAAGGATAAATCTAAGTTGATACATGAATATGTGTCATAAATCTAAGCCAAGGTGTTGCAGGAGTAGCTCTTGACATCAGAGGAGTGATTGTGTGTACTATGCAAAGTGTGGAAAGCTCAGACCCGGTCACAATGATGTCACAGTCACAACAGAAGCCAGTACTGTCACAGTGACCTCAGGTGCCTTATACATTTTACTGTGAGTAAATGCTTACTGTTTGTGTGTGTGTTCAGAATCCTTTGTGAGTTAGTAAAGTTTTTCATGACTCTCACATTTAGGTTTTTCTCATTGTGATGCAAACTTTAAGATTATGGATTTTAGGGTACTGTTTTTATTTTTTATTTTTTACTATTTATTTATAACTCCAATTTATATCTCCATCACAGTCCCCTCCCTCAACCCCTCCTGGGCCCACCCTCTAACCCTCCAACCCTATCTCCCTTCTCCCACCTATCCTATTCCTCTAGTATGGGGTGCCCTACACATCAACTCCCTTCAGTTCAGTAGCCATATAAGAGCTTAGAGCTTCCTCATATACTGGGGGCCTACATGGCAACCCCACTAGGGCAAAGTCTCTTACTAACAAGTAACAAAGTCCATGTTCCTGTTCCTTTTCATATGTTGGTTGTAGAATAATTGTCCTGTCTATACGGCTAAAACCAGTTCTAAGTGAATAGATGCCATGTGCATCTTTCTGGGTCTGGGTTAGCTCACTCACGATGGGATTTTCTAGTTCCATCCATTTGGCAGCAAATTGCATGGTTTCTTTGTTTCTGATGACTGAGTAGTATTCCATGATGTAAATGAACCATAGCTTTTTTATCCATTCATTGGTTGAGGGACATCTGGGTTGTTTCCAGTTTCTAGCTATTACAAATAAAGCCGTTATGAATATAGACGAGGAGATGTTCTTGTGGTTTGGTGAGGAATGATTTGCATGTATACCCAGAAATGGTATCGAATAGAGCTATTCCAAGTTTTCTAAAATATTGCCACACTGATTTCCATAGTGGTTGTACAAGTTTGCACTCCCACCAGCATTGGAAGAGTGTTCCCCTTTCTCCACAATCTTTTTTTTTTATAAGTACTTTATTTTTTTTCAAGTTACATCTCAGTCACAACTCTTCCCTATTCCCCCCTTCCTGTCACACCCTTCCCCCCTCTTCCTCCCCAACAGCTTCCCTTTTCAATCCAACAAATGGTTCTTTCTCTTATAACAGTAAATTCTATACAAAACAGCAGAATTAACTATGCCACATTTATGAGACTTAAATGGCCCAGTATACCTTCCCAATGTCCAGTTCATACATATTTGGCCCCTGACTTTAACCTTCTACCTTCTAACCATCTCCATGAGTTTAAAGTTCTATAACTGACTTAGCTTTCATACTAACTTGCATCACTATTATAACCATCTTCTTAGATCTAGAATGCCCTCTTGATTCCTAAACAACTCAAAATTTAGCTATGAGACTCAAGCTGTCTATTCTTCAACCACCTCACAGAGCTGAGAAGGATAAATATATCTGATTATATAGGAAGTGCAGGGCCTGCAGCTTCCAATACTAAGAAATGACAAACCAGTGACTACCTGGACAGTTCCCATTTTCTCTCCATACATTCCAGCATCAGTCTTCAGCCTTTTGGTCCTGTTTCTCTGACAGACATTTATTGTAGAGCAGGGATTATGAAGGACTAACCTACTCTGTCTTGGCAGAGCTAGGCTGTTGACTTCCCTGCTACCAAGTTTTGTCCTTTTTGGACAGCAGTCTGTCTGCAGTTGAAGCAAGGAGTTTTTACATGCCAAGAGATAGGCTTGCCACTAATTCAACCATCTCACACTGGAGATTCTTCGATGCTTATCTTCTACTTGGAGTAGAATAGGGGGTGCTGTCAGGAGCTGATATGTCATGATATCAAAAAAAAACGTAATTTAAGACCACATCTTTGAATGCCATATTCTGCAGATATCTTGGGGTTTTTGAAGATGCCCTATCCACAAAGGAGGAATCCCTAATGGCTGGGAGTCACCTGAAGAAATTCTCAACATCCTTAATCATCAGAGAAATGCAACTCAAGACGACCCTGAGATTCCATCTCACACCTGTCAGAATGGCTAAGATAAAGAACTCAAATGACAGCACATGCTGGCGAGGGTGTGGAGAAAGGGGAACCCTACTCCATTGCTGGTGGGAGTGCAGGCTTGTGCAACCACTATGGAGGTCTGTCTGGAGATATCTTAGAAACCTTGGAATAAGTTTGCCTCAGGACCCAGCCATACCACTTCTGGGTATACACCCAAAGGACACCTTTCTACACAATCTTGCCAGCATGTGCTGTCATTTGAATTTTTGATCTTAGCCATTCTCACAGATGTGAGATGGAATCTCAGGGTCATCTTGAGTAGCATTTCTCTGATCATTAAGGATGCTGACCATTTCTTCAAGTGTCTCTCAGTCATTAGAGATTCCTCTCTTGTGAATAATTGGTTTAGCTCTGTATCCCTTTTTTTGATTGAATTATTTGGTTTCTTGGTGTCTAATTTCTTGAGTTCTTTATAAATTTTGGATATTAGCCCTCTGCCTGATGTGGGGTTGGTAAAAATATTTTCCTAGCTTGTAGGTTGACTTGTTGTTCTAATGACAGTGTCCTTTAATGTACAGAAGCATTTCAGTTTCATGAGGTCCCATTTATTGATCATTTTGGTCTTAGAGCCTGAGCTATTGGTGTTCTGTTCAGGAAGTTGTCACTTGTGCCAATGAGTTCGAGGCTTTATACCTCTTTCTCTTCTATTAGACTTAGTGTGTCTTGTTTAATGTTAAAGTCTTTGATCCACTTGGACTTAAATGTTATGCACAGTGATAATATGGCTGGATACAAAATTAATTTTTAAAAAAATCAGTAGCTCTTCTTTATACAAAAGATCAAGCAGACAAGAAAGAAATCAGGGAATCAACACTCTTCACAATAGCCGCAAACAATATAAAATACCTGGGGTAAACTCTAACCAAGCAAGTGAAAGACCTGTGTGACAAGAACTTCAAGTCCTTGAAGAAAGAAACTGAAGAAGACATCAGAAGATGGAAAGATCTCCCATGATCATGGATAGGTAAGGTCAATATAATAAAATGGTCATCCTACCAAAAGCAGTATGCAGATTCAAGGCAATTCCTATCAAAATATCCAACACAATTTTTTACAGACCTTGAAAGAACAATTCTGAACTTCATATGGATAGCAAAACAAACAAACAAACAAACAAAAAAAAACAGAATAGCTGAATCAATCCTGTATAATAAAAAAATCATCTGGAAGTATCACCATCCCAGATTTCAAGCTATATTACAGAACAATAGTAATAAAAACAGCTTGGTACTGGTATAGAAACAGACCAGTTGATCAATGGAATTGAATTAAAGACCTAGAAATAAAGCCACACACCTATGGTCACTTAATTTTTTGACAAAGAAGCCAAAACCATACAATGGAAAAAGAGCAGCATCTTCAACAAATGGTGCTGGTTTAACTGGATGTCAACATATAAAAGAATGCAAATAGACTCATATTTATCACCTGGCACAAATCTAGGGTCCTGGTCTTAAACGGTATGTTTCAATCCCTTAGATGAGGGAATAACTAAACATTGCATCTATTGCAAAAGTCATATGAAGAAAAAATTGTAAATATTTTGTAACTCATCTAAGAATTTTAGAAAACTAGGAAATTGTAGTTTTAATAGAAAAGAAATGACTGAAAATAAATGTCTGCCTGCGAGATGGGTGGCAAAAAGATCTTTACAGAGTACCTTACCCTTGTTAGAACAGATCAAGGACAATTCTTGGGTTTTCATATACTCTGGAACATAATAAGCTTCTTTATGAAAAAAAAATATCAGAATGACCAAGGAAAGGTTACTGTTATACTCATAGATGATAAAAAATTTAAAAAAAATTAAAAAGGCTAGGAGTTAGTCATGGAAAATTACAGCTGGTTACATGAAACAGTATGAATGAATTTGTAAGAAAATCATTCCAGTGTTTACTTGACAAATGGAGATATTTTGAGGCCAAAGACAGATGGTTTTAATCTAGAAAATCTGCAGAGCTTTTCATTCTTGCCTCTTCTCTTTCTCTTGTATCTATCAGTGGATAAGTATGTAACTTCAGAAAAAAATAGATAAAAACAAAACAAAACATAACTAACTTCTATCGATCCCTCTAATTCATTGTTGGAAGTTCTTTACTAAATAATATTTTTTTCATTTGAAGATTTATTTCCCATCATAATTCTATATACATTGTGGCATCACATATTCATTTCGCTAGTGTACTTAATCTCTATTTTGCACTTTAAGCTACTTATAGTATATGATCACCCCATTTAAAGATGTTATAAAGGTATATATGGCCCGTTGAGGTTCTTTGCATGAAAATGAGGCCTCAACCCTACAAAAGACCTACATACAATTAGGGAATTCTGAGAACAGAAAAAATAATATTCTGTAGGAAAGAGCACACAAATTGTTTATCTGATACCAAATAGTCATGCCAGAATACATAAATATGAGGGACATTATAGAAAACCAAAGCATAACAGCACATTTCTGGCATAAAATCACTACATTGTAGGGTGTAATAGTAAAAGATGGTATGGAGAATTTGGTTGGTGGTACAGAAGCTAGCAAAAGTTGAATATTTTTACAGTTAGCAAAATGGCTGCACAGGAAGTTATATGGAATAGAATTGTGTCTGTGTTTCTTTAGCACAGCAGAAAAAGAAATATTTACATCCTAAGTAATCTTGCTGCTTCTTTTATCAAAGGTATGTTTGTAATTTTCTGAACCACCACTCACAACTTCATTCATTAGATCCAAGCAAAGAAATCACAGAGCTAAACAACCTGAAGCTTACACTATAGAGGGCAAATAACAGAGTTCAAATTCATTAACACATGAAGTATGGAAAAGCCACACTTCCATTCCATCCATGAAGTCTTCCCATACATCCTAGTTTCGTGATTGTCTATCTCCCTCTCTTGATCTTGGCCACAGCTTAAGGAATTGTTGAATATTCTATTGCAGACTTTCTCCTAATTTATTTTCTGTGTTTACCATGAGAATGACATCCAGGAGCCTCTTAAACTATATCAAATTTTGTTCTGAAAACACAACCGTTCCTACTATCTATTTTGCAATGGAAAATAATGAGTCTTTAAAGATAGATAGGGCAGCTTGACCAGTAATAACAGCCTGCTTTCAGAGAAGAGATGAATTCTAGGGAATACATCTAATCCCTTTGCTTCATTTTCAAGGAGGCTTCATATTGCTCAGTAGATAAGATTTATCATTGTTGTACACATTAAAAATTATTGTGTATCTTATGGTCTATTTTAGAGCCTTTCAAATGCTCTAAAATGCAAAATTCATTCTTGGTTAGGTTATCTTCTTTAAAAACCTTGTTTACACATGAATATATATTAAAAATTAACTATGTAATAAAAGAACAGTCACTGAATAATAAAAGAATATTCAGTAATGAGATATTACTCACCATCCTTTTATTATTTTGCCTAGCTATAATATACAGTCTCTCCTAAGAGGCAGCCCAATACAGAAAGAGAGCTATCTCTGTTTTAGTGAAAACATGGCTTCAAATAACCCTGGAAGATCTCTCTGCCTCATAACCTTGGCATAATCCACTATGTTCTTAAAGATTCCATCATCTCAAATGTCAGTGACAAAATATATATCTTTCTTTTATTAATCACATTTTATTAATCTCTGCCAATGAGAATATCTGATTACCATGGATTTATTTATAACACTTCAAATTTGATAAAAAATGAAGCTCGTGTTATTAAAATCCATGAAATTTTACCCTGGAAAACCAAGAGACTCTGATATCAGATTCATAATATTTAAGAATATTCCCATTTCCATAGATTTGTGCAGCACATTGAGAAAGATGAAAAAAACTTAGATAATCGCAATACTCATTCCAGCAAAAAAGACAACTGCAGGTTTTTCTTTTTAAGAGAACAGAAATATATGTTTAAAAAGGTTCTTGCCCCTTTCTTCTTTCTATTCTTCTTCCTCCCGTTCCTCTGCACTTTTCTCCTCTTTATAATTTTTCTTCTATTTCCTTCTCTTTTCTCTTCCCTACTCTCTCGCATCTTCCCCACTTCACCTCTCATTTCTTTTCTATTCCTTGCCTGTTCATTTTCCTAGTCTCCTTCTTGTTCCTCTTATAGTAATACAATCCAGGTTATACAATGTGACCCCAGCTAACTCATCTTCTAATAATTGAACCTATTAAACTCCAATTGACTCTAATAACTAAACACAAAATAGGGAATAATATCCTATTTGAAACAATACAGGGTAAGTATTCTAACAGAAAAAGATAGATAAGCTAAGCACGAGCAATTTATTTCTGTCGGAGTTTAAAATTTGAAAATGTTTTCTAATTTCCTGGATAAGAGACTATGTGGAAAGAGGACAGAATCAGCAATGACTGTGCACTGTTGTTTAGAAATGCTTGTCAGAGATGGGCAATGGCCATTCAAGCCACCACTTCTCACACGAAGCAATATGACTGAAACAATTGGCAAAGTGTTTAAGACTTTAAAATATATTATTGTTAAGGTATTATTGCTCCATTGCTCAAGTAGAATTTTTTTCCAAAGTCTGGAGAAATCACAATGGCTTCTTATGATATGAAGGTTCAAATCATTTAAAAATATGTTTAGGAAAGATTAAGGAATTTACAGAAGAATGATTTATTTTCATTACAGTTATTTAATTCTTAGTTCAATCAACAAGTTCCTAAATGTATGTCATGACGTTTATCCCAGTAGCAAAGCAATTCTATAAAGATTTTAGCCAAAACCTTCTAGTGGGGGAGTTGAAGCCATTAATACTAAAAGTTATTGAAAGGTGTGTGTTGATTGCTATCATTTTGTTTTGTGTTTGCTTTGCGTGTTGTTTGTCTTCTTAGTCCTATTTTGTGTTTCAGTAACTATGATGCACTTTGTATTATTTACATAGTCTCTTCAATATGCTTATTCCTGTTTTCATTCTAAGGTTCGGTTTTTAATATTCTCTCTAGGGCTAATTTTGTGGATGTGAATTATTTCATGATACTCTGGCTGTGTGGAGTCACTTAGTGTCCTCTCTTCAAGAAAGTAATGGGGAGTAAATATCCAACTTAACTTGGTCATAGCACTTCTCAAAATTAGGGATTTCCAAAAATTCTCAAGGTTTTATGGTTTAGATCAATATAATACTGAGAGCTTATATTATCATAAGTTTGTGAGAATTTGAAAGAAGTTAATATATACCCAAATGAAAAGAGCATCAAAATACAAAATTATGTATAGTTTCTTTCTAAAATATTCAACTGTTCAAATAATTTCATAAATATGAGCTCCTTATGAAAGTAAAATGCAGATAAATATGAGGGGAAATACAGTTATTCCTTAAATACTGGATGTCTATTCCATACTAAACAATTATCTACCATATTTGGAGATGATTTTGGAGTTATTGTACATAATTAAATGAAATTTCTACTTTATATTTTCTGTTCATATCATCTGGGTGACTTTGGGAGCAGTAAAGAATGCCTCATGCTTACTGCAATCTCCCATCTATCTATCATCTATCTATATCTGTCTGTCTGTCTATCTCTAATCTATCTATCATCTATCTATCTATCTATCTATCTATCATCTATCTGTCTATCTAATGTAAAACACTTAAGAAAAATCACAGAAATATTCCCTTGTGTATTCCTAAACCTTGAAAGCAACTGAGACATTCAGGAAAGATGCTAGCACGTTCAACTTCAAAACAACAAAGAAACACACAACACACACATGTGTATATATATATATAATATATATATATACATATTATATATATATAATATGTTTGTGTGCATTTTTGTAAGTGGTAAGAAAATGGTGTGCTGCTATGTTAGATATAGTGATAAATTTTGTCATGAACCTTTTACAACATATCTTGAAAGAAAGAGGGAAATATGGCATGGAAACATGCTCCAGGTTTTATGGAAAGAACTATTATACTGTATTGAAAATAACAAATGCCCGAAGGAAGCTCAGGTGAATTACACTAAATGGTCAGTAAAAGCAAGATTATTTAAGGTGGACATAATGTAAGGACTGTGAGTTGGAATTTGATCTTAGCCATAAAATATTGGAATTTAAACATGGAAATAAGGAAGAGACATAATACAGAAAAAGGCAAATGTCCCCAAGAAGCTGTCTTTGTCAATAACCTGTAGAAAAAACAAATAAACAAGTGAAAACACATAGCTCTCATTACTGTGGATCTTGTAAAAGATTCTAACTGACAGTTTTTGAAGTCAAGCTTCATTTGTAAATTTACTATAACATTGAAATTTTTTAAAGGCAAGGGAAGATAAATTGGTTACTCATTTAATAACACTAAATTAGTATATATTCATTTATATAGGAGATGTATATATTATATAGATAGAAAGGCATTCCAAGCATGTTTCTTTGCTCATAGGGGTACTCCTCAGACTACAGAAAGAGAAGCCTGTATACCAACCCAGCTCTGAAACCCTTGACCTACAATCTATCCTGCCTGTAATGTGTGTTGAGGCAATGGTGCTGCAGAACATGTGGGAGTGGCTGACCAATGTTGGTTTAACTTGAGGCCCAAGAGGGATTTAATGTTCTACAGTGTCTGGATGGCCAGGAATGAGAGACTGGAAGCCCAGAAACCTAGCATAGAATAAAACACAAATGGCGCTTACCACCCCCAACCCCCCCCCCCCACACACACACCAAAACAAAACAAAACAAAAACAATCAGTGAAATGATTCCTAATATAATTCTGGCATATTTGTGGATTCTTGAGTTGTCCAGTTGTCATCAGAAATCCCAGCTGTCCCTGGTAGCAGATGGGAGAGAGAGTGCAGGGATCCACAGCCAGACATTATACCATTATGTAGAGAGAGAGTCTAAATTGGAGGTCTCCATTGCGTTCCTCCCCTCGAAGCTCAGAGAACCCCGTGAAAGAAGGGGGAAATGACTAAAGGACACAGAAGAGATGGAAGATACCAGGAGAACATGACCCACTGGCTCAACTAAACAGGGCTCTCAAGAGCTCACAGAGACTGAAGTGGCAAGCATAGGGTCGGCATGTGTCTGAACAATGTCCTTTGCATGTATATTTTGGCTGTTACCTTGATGATTTTGTGGGAATCCTAACAATGGGAGCAAGTTGGTCTCTGACTTTTATTTTTTTCCTTTTGTGACTCTTTTCCTCTGACTGGGTTGCCTTGTCCAGCCAAGCATATTCTTAGAGAGACAAAAGGAAGCATCTTTCTTTAATAAATATGTGCTACTGTACTCACAGAATTAAAGATTATATACACGATAAGCCAAGACAATGCTTCCTATAACCTTTAGTTTACTGAGGTTAGGAACCCAGTATTGGAGACAGTATATATTTTTTTCCAAGTAAATGCTGGCTATTGAAAAATATTTCTGTGCATAAGAATAAACAGCATTCGATTTGTGGAGATCACATACCTTAAAGGCCATTTGTATAACTCAAAATATTTATTTATACTTGAAGAAACTTGTCAGGAGTGGCGATTGGCTCTCTCTTCTAGGCACTTTGCATACTGATCACTTCAGCCTGAGCCTCTTAAATTTTCTCTTTTAATATTGTTTTTGAGATTTTGATTAAATCACTTCCCCATTCCATTTCTCCCCCACTAATCCTTTCCATCCATGTACCTACTAACTCCTTGCTATCATTCAAATTCAGGACTTCTTTTTTAGTTTTATTTGTGGTTACAATGGTTTGTTTGTTTTGTTTTGTTTTTCATTTGCTAAATATATAAATATTAGCTTTTTAGAATTATAATGTTAAGGATATTCTGATATATTATAATGTTACTTTTATGCATATTTTTCAAGGTTGATCATTAGAAAGGATTATAAGAGCCAGATGAAAGGAGACTTTGTTGTGAGATTGTCTCATAGAAATAGCAGAAGCTACACTTATAATGTGTCACCTGATCCCTTTTATATAAAAATTCATTCACATTATGATCACAGATCTTTATAAACATTTTATATTTTATTCATATAAGTCTTTTGTTTGCATGTAGGTCTTACACCACATGTGTGACTAGTACCCAAAGAAACCAGAAGAGGGTGTTAAATGGCCTAGAAGTGGAGCTACAGAATATTGTGAATTGAGATGCAGATACTGGGACCCAAACCTGGGATCTCAAAAAGAGTAGCCAATGCTATTAAGCCCCAGTCTTGCCAGTCACATTCATCACCACTCAAAAAGGGGGCATGAAACTCAAAGAAACAAACGGGAAGTTGTTGGGGAAGGTCTGATAGGCTGATTTCAGTGCTGAGATCTGGTTACTGCCCCTTCTGAGACATTCTCTTGATTGGTTAATAAAAGTCGCTTGATGGCCAATGAGCTAGGCAGAAAGAGTATAGGAAGGTGTGGCTTCCTGAGATTAGAACAGGAACCCTGTGTTTTACACAGAGGATTAATTCATTCCACCAGGAGACAAGGAAGTAGATAGACATGTTTGAGAATGCTGGAAGTTTCAGGTGGCACCCGGACTAAGGTGTGCAGGCTTCTGAAGCAGAGAGTTTGATGGGTGAGAGAAGCCTGGAGTAGAAGTAGAAGAAGCCTCCAGGAGAAGAAACAAAGAGCAGGAAGGAAGACACATGCCATGGGTTAGAGAAAAGAACCTCATTCCACATGATCTAGAACATTGGTGTAGTTTGGAGAAAAATAGCCTAGGGGATGTATGTACATTATACGGGGCTTTATTCAGAAATAGAATTAAGAGATAGCTTATATGGGCCAAGATTGCTCAATTCAGGCAAAGGCTGGTTAAAATCCACATGGTATCTGTGTGTTCATTTATAAAGGTGGGTTAAGGATTAACTGGTGTGACCTAATTAAATAAAACATAAATACAATAAATAAAATTAATTAATTCTTTGTACGGGGAGTGGTGAAGATGTATATTTCAACCTTCCTATCAGATTGTTTTTCACCTAGGAAAACTCACACAGAGACTACTGCTTGCGCATTGTGTGGCTCCATGCTCATTCCTTCTGTGTGGTCCGTCCTTGCCACAGCAGCGTCTTTGTTGTGAAGCAGAACAAATGTCATTTTCCCACTGGAGTTTGCCTCAACTAGTTTAAAGGCTTAGGGGTATGCAGGGGTATAAGTTTGTGCTTTTCGTAAGTGTTGAATATAGTAGACCCTGAAAAATCCAGAACAAAAGAGTGAAAGTAAGCAAATAAATAAATTACCCACAACCTTAGGGAAAAATATTATTTTTCAATCTTCTTCTCAGGACATGAGTATTCTGAAATCACACCAAGTCCTCATTTAACAATAGAACAAGAACATTTGCCATCCCTCATGTGGTTAGAAATCTAAACACTGCCAAAGACATATCTCTCATTTCACACTTCAGAAATGATGCAAACCATCATTTTATCCCCTGGGGCTTGAAATAATGGGTTGGCCTTGCAAGTGTTCTGCTTGGAAGATACTTCAGATTTTCTACCAATTCTTCTAAACACAGCCATCCGGGCACTATGTCATCAAAGCTAAAAGCTCCATCTTTTAGCAGGGAAGGAAGGAAAAAAACAAAAGAAAAAATTGTAAATGTGTTAGCTGTTAGCTGTTCATTAAATGTTAATTGACCATCTGAGGTGGTAGCCAGTATCTCATGCATCCACTCAGGACCTGAGTTCCGCAAAGCCATCTACCTGCAAAACAAAGGGATTACAGGGATTCTGTTGTCCTCTTCCAAGCAATGAAACATATATGATTTGAATAAGTAACTCAGAAAACATGCTGAAAATCTAGTATATAAACAGAAATGTTTACAGGTTATGATCTAGATCGTTTCACTTTAACTCATTCTGGTTTTGGTTCTCACGTGGTTGTGCTGATTACTTTTTTCCTCTCACACACTATTTTAACACTGATGAAATCTGAGACTAACTTTTTTTTTTTCAGCTACAGAAGATGTGATTTTCTTAGCAGAATCATCAGTTCCGAAGAAAACTTACAGTAGATGAATAGCTGTTGTGATACTGAGTGAGCATATTTTAACAGTTCTCTGATACCTGGAAACACAAGGAATTGCCTGAAATCAGTCTGTCTTGGGGACCATTTGCTTCTTTTAGTGACCTTGGGCTGACTACTTCTGTTTTCTAAGCTGCCAGGTTGTCATATGAAATTCTACCACATAGGAATATTCCAAGAATATCCTTACATTTTCTGTAACATACCATGAAGTCATCAAGTGTATTTGATTTTAAGTATACATGCAAATGGATGTAAACCTTATAAATTTTCAGCAAATAAAGGTCTCTCCTGATAGTAATCTAAATATATTTTTAGTTCACTTTGTTTTTGTGAATACTTTTGTCTTATTATAAAGACAACAGGAAATTCTGTGTGTAAACAATATAATAGGTATCTCTTACCATCATGACTCACTGGGATTTATAATTTAATGCACTCAGTACTAGGAAACGATGTTTCATCCTACCCCAAATGCACTTGTTCCACTACATTTATAAAGACTTTATTTATAATAGCCAGAAACCGGTAACAACCTAGATGTTCCTCAACCAAAGACTGCATAAAGAAAATGTAGTACATTTACACAATGAAGCATTATTCAGCTGTTAAAAAAAACATGATGTCATGAAATTTGCAAGGAAATTGATAGAACTAGAAAAATAATTGTCCTGTGTGAAATTATCCAGACCCAGAAAGACAAAGATGACATGCACTTTCTTTTAAGTAGGTATTAGTTGTTAAGTGATAATCATGCTACAGTCCCCAGACCCAGTGAGGCTAAGTAACAAGGAAGGCTCAAGGGGAAGACACATGGATCTCCTAAGGAAGGAGAAATATAATAGATTTTTTATGGGTAGACTGGGGACTGGTGGGAATTGGAATAGTAGGGATCAGATGGGAGAGTGGAGAGTCAGAGTATGGGGGGAGATTACTGGAATTGGCAATTCTTTGGAAGGGTGATATGGAAACCTAGTGCAGTAGAAACTCGTAAGATTCCACAAGGTTGACACTAATGAGGACTTCTAGTAATGGAGAATATGAAGCCTGACCTGGGCATTCTCTGTAACCAGGCAAGGCTTCAAGTGGTAGGACTGGGCCACCAACCAAACCATAAAAGCTTTGATCTACAATCTATCTTTCATACAATACGTGCTGGGGAAATGGAGGCATAGAACTTGGGGGAGTAAACAACCAAAGACTATCTGATTTGGACCACCCACAAGAGGAAGCCCATGGCCTACACTAATTGGATGACCAAGAACTGGAGGCTGTATACCCCAGAGACCTAGGATAGAAAAAAAAAAAAGCATATTATTCCTAATGGTATTCCTCACTCATATACCAGTGGCTAGCCCAATAATCATTAGAGAGATTTCCTATGGGAGCTGATGAGAGCAGTTAGAGAAATACACAGCCAAACATTATACAGAGAAAAGGCCAAGTTGGAGGTCTCCACAAGGCCCCTCCCCTTGAAGCTTGGGAACCTCTGTGGAAGAGGTATAGGAAAAGTTGTAGGAACCAAAAGGATCAACGAAAGCAGCAGAACTTGGCTCATATGGGCTCAAAGAGACTCAAGTGACAATCTGCTATAGGTCCTTTGCATGTATGCTATGATTGTTAGCTTGGTGTTTTTGTGGGACTCATAACAATGGAGAGTGTCTTTGACTCTTTCACTTGCTCTTATTACCTTTTTCCTTCTGCTGGGTTGCCTAACTAGCAAAGATATAAGGGTTTGTTCCTAGTCTCGTTGTATCTTGTAATGCAGTTTCAGGTTATCCCAGGGAAGGCTGCTCTTCTCTGAAGAGAAATGGAGGAAGAATGGATCCGGGGAATAGAGGAGTTGAGATGGTGATGGTAGAAATGGAGGGAGGGGAAGCTGTGGTCAGATATGTTGAAAACAAAACCAAAAACAAAAGTAAGAACAAAAGAAAGTTATTGATATCCTAGGCTCACTTATAAGAGTTAGGCAGATATAATTTCTCTATATCTTAGCTTCCAAACATTCTCTCAGTCCTCTCCCAGTCTACTTTGACTCCATTGATACTGTAACTAGAAGACACAACCTCAAAGTGTCATCTACTAATATTTATTGACTTTCTTCCCAGAAGTCACAAAGTGGTAGATGAGGTACAATCTACACTTAGTACTCTCCTGATGGTGTTATTCAAGAATACTATGAATCAGTGTTGGGACAAGAAAGCAGCCTAATTTCATTCATTCATTCATTCACTCACTCACTCACTCACACACTTTTTCATTTTCTATTTTAATTTTTTTCTTGATTTCAAAACTACTTATGTCTGGCATTTAAAATTACCAGAAGAAGCTAAAAGAAGAAATGAGTCTCTGTTCTCAGACATTTTAACCTGGACCATAAATGGTCTGATGCCCTTGCACAGAAAGATCACTATCACCTCTTTGTTCTCTGAAATGATTCTTATAGAATTGGAAGGTCATTCTCTATAATCTTCTCCGATTCATCCCCCATTTTCTTACTTATACATGGCAGTGACTTGTCTACATTACACAAGGGGGAAATGCTGTCATATCTACATTGTATATTATGAATGAAAGACCACATTAAATTACACTTATGAAAATTACCATGATATCATTTCTTCTCCTCTCAGCATCATACCTCTGATAAACTCCCATAAAAAGGCAATTTCTGGGTCAGCAAGATGGCTCCTTGGCTTAACACATTGCTATCAATATCAAAATTTGAGTTCAATATCTGGGACCTACATGGAAGAGACTCTACTACTGCAATTTTTTTCTTCTTACACACATACACATCATACACATACACTCCCATGCATATGCACACAGAGACATACATAAATACACATTCATGCATACACATACACAAACACATACTCCCATGTATATGCACACTCACAGAGACATATACATACACACACACACACACACATGCACACACTTGACTTTATTGTCTTCCTTTATGAAGGCCTCCATCACACTTAACATTTATTAAACAAATGTATGTGCTGTTTTTTTTGCTAATCTATCTTTTGCTACAAGGATCTCAACCATGAACCTTGTGATAGGCATAGAATAAGATAATAAATTTTCTTGTTTACAGAACAAAGAGATTGCAGAACCCTGCCAGCAAACAACCTTGCTTGTATTAAATTGAATGAATCGTCTATAACAGGAATGGGTTACACAAAACATCTCACCACAGCCACAAATGGTCCTATGGCATCTTCGTTCACCTTGAAATAAAATTTACTCTTAGTTCCAACAAAAGTAATTAACATTCTTTGGTTTTAGTGTCTTTCAACTTTGGCATGCTAACATCTCTAATTAACATCTGCTCAGACAGATAGAAGAGAGTTTTAAACACAAACCAATAATAATCAAGTGTGTAGACTTATATTTACCTAGAGAAAATTTCTGTCTCCTTTGAATTTAAAGTTACCTCCCCTCTAATAAGTGCCTGCAATTGCCCTTTGGAAAAGCCCTTTTGGGACAGATGATGCTTATAATTCAGACAGCTGAAGCAGCTTGTTGTCAAGTGACTGACAAGATCCTGTCAGAAGGACCACTTCATGAAACATTTGAACTTGTTTTGCACATGTTGTCAGTATCTTAGAGATGTTTCTACATGCAAGAGCTTATTGATTCTGACTACCGAATGATGTTGCTTGGAGATAAGATGCCCACAAAATATACCTGTAGATAAAATTGTATGCAATTGGCTTTCATACCAAATGGAGATCTATGTCTGCTTTGACAAGCTTTTTGCTAAAACATTCACTTTTTTATATGAACATAAGGGCAAGTGCATTGTATCTAATTCTTCTCATGATAGACTGAAACTTGGGCCATCTGATTAAGGAAGCCAAGCTACTAGAGCTGACTGTTACAGCAAGTGGATTTGTGGAGCTGCCACAGTGGCAAATGGCACTGAAAAGCACACACACAAAAGTGGAACAGGAAAAGCATTGGGAAAGACACAGAATGATTGATGGCATGCCTCTTTTACTGGGTGCCATCTGGTGAAGTCTACAAGGAGATAAGTGAATAGAATGTAATGTTTAAAGAGTTCGCTAGTTTTATGAAATCAATCAATGTAATAGAACTTAAAAGCGACGTGTCAACTTGCCCTCTCGGATTCCAGTCTTTCCCTCTACTGTCAAAAATATTTTTGGTAAGTAAAAATAGGTTTATACCATATGTGTTTTAATATGATAATCTTCAGAGCTTTTCCTTCCCCACTTGAGGAAAAAGAAAAAAAATCTACTGCATAGACTGTTTTGAAATTCACTTGAGAAAAAATATTCAGGACAAATAGTTTCCTATTTCATGGTTGGCTATTTCAATCCCTACGTTCAACGCTATAATTATAATTTCCAGTGGAAAATTAACATTCCATGTGTACTAAAAAAGATGTATATTTTATATATAGGGCTTCAAAAAGTTGTATTGGATCTCTCATTGGCATGTCCTTCAGTTGACTCAAATATTACAAATAACTTGTACATTTATCAAATTCTGATTCAATTCATAACTATTGAAAAGTTCTCTATCATGTCTCTTTGATTCTCATGGACTAAGTGGGGAGATTTCATATCTAGATCTAAATGTACTATTCAAAATTCCTAAGTCATTTGAAGAATTAAATTAACCCCAGGATTTGTTCTATAAAATGTCATCAAATGTTTTACATAATGAGTACCCTAGAGATGCACTATATACTGACAATGAGGTCCAACATTCCCTGCATTTCACATGAAAATATGAATAATTACAGATGAAGAGAAACTTGTGCCTACATTTCCTTAGGAGTTTGCATACATTTCCACAGTAATAGAACTTTAAAATATTCTATGATGTTTCTCTTGTAAGTCAAATTGCAACAATGAATTTAGAATATATTATGTTATTCTGTGCAACAAATTGAAAATTCACATGTTCATGGGATAGAGAAAGTATAAAATAAATAATGTATTTTACTCATTAATCCATTTTTTGAATCTTTTATATTACTGTGAAATATTATAGTCAGTAGAAAAATTAAAACAGCGTTTTAATAGTAGAAATGAGTTTATGGTAAAGATCAAATAAATACTACTAAAAGAAGCTTGAAACTTATGAGACTAAATTCAGCAATTTATAGCAATCACAGATCATTGTTGAAAAGCAAAATTTTATTTGCTAAGTAATTATCCTTAGAGTGAAGACAATACTTAATGATTTTAGTGAACTTATAATGAGATTGCTCTGTTGATATTAATAGCATGCTATTGTCTTCTGTGGATCAGAACAAAATCCAGGTATGTTTAGTATACTATCCCCCAAAGTTTACCAGTGAAACTGTGGGGATCCTTTCAGATCTCTCCTCCAAAGTGTTCATGGTGCATAGTTAAAGAATTGAGCCCCCATCCCACTTAAAAAAAAAAAAAGGCCTTGAAAAATAGCCCAGTTGTGAAGGGCACATACTGCTTTTACACAGAACTTGAGTTCAGTTTCTATAACCCATATAACTCCCCCACTAAGGAATCTGTTGTTATCTTCTGGTACCTGTGGGTACTGCAGTCATTGGTACATGGGCACCCCATGAAACACACACACACACACACACACACACACACACACACACACACACACACATATCCATATGTGTGTGTAATGAAGAATTAAATTTTTTTACTTTATTTTTTATTTCTTCAAGTTACATCTCAATCGCAATCCCCTTCCTACTTCCCCCTCCAGTCCCATCCTCCCACCCTCTTCCACCTCAACCCACCCATCCCCTTCCTTTTTTATATAAATTTAAGGTATATCTTTTTCCCCCCAACAGCTTCCCCTTTCAGTCCAACAAATGGCTCTTTCTCTTATAATAATAAATCCAATACAAAACAACAGAGGTAATTAGGCCACAATTATGAGAGTTATATGGCCCAGCATACATTCCCAATGTCCAGTCTATACGTATTTCGCACCTGACTTTAACATTCTATTATCTACCCATCTCCATGAGCTTAAAGTTCTATATCCAACTCAGCTTTCATACTAACTTTCATCACAATTTTAAAAACATCTTCTTAGATCCAGAACACCCTCTTGATTCCTAAACAACTCAAAATTTAACTATGAGACTATAACTATCTAGTCTTCAACCACCTCAGAGACCTGAGAGGGATAAATATATCTGATTATATAGGAAGTGCAGGTCCTGCAGCCTCCAAAACTAAGAAATGACATACCAGTGGCTGCCTGGACAGTTCCCATTTTCTCTCCATACATTACAGCATTAATCTTCAGTCATTTCAATACCTTAAAAATAAAGTATATGTATCTAAAGAGACATGGAATTTTTTTTTCTAAAAACACAATAATGAAAGCCAGAATGACTCTGTAAAGAAATTTTACAGGAGAACAATGAATTTAAAACCCAACTAAACTGATATCACTGAGTCTTGAAGAACATTTTTTTTTGCTCTTCTTTAAATCACCATACTAAAGCTTATTTATAGTACATTCTTTCAAAGCAGCTGTTTACGAAATTGATTCCACCCACTTGCTAGTTTATTGGATGTTACTACTTACAGAGATATGACGTGCTGCTAAGCACTCTACTGAGCAAGGAATCACAAATAGAACTTTAAGTTGTGAAAGTTGTAATGATGGGAAAAATTAATAAAAAAATACAATTTCTTTCTTTCTTTTTCTTTCTTTTTTTGGAGTATAATATTTATAATGGAAACTGGCTGAAAACATTATGCTAACAGACAGTATGACACACAGAGTGGGAAGAGAAGGAGAGGGCAGAGAGACCACAGGTCTACATCAAGAGCATTTCAACAGAGTGATGAATGGATTGCACCTGCAGCTTTAGCTGGGACTCTTCCTTGATGGTAACAGAACAGGTGATGATAGGCCTGGAGATTCCACAAGCCCATCCTAATTCCTACTTTGAAGTCACAAATTCATGGAGGACCTTCTTGTCTTTCCGCGGCAGTGGGAGGTGCAGGATGATCTCCAAGTGCTCACTGTCTGCTGCCATCACAAAGAACCCAGTTGCTTCTCTTGAGGGTTTCGGTGTCTACATTGGCTCCTTTCCAAAGCTGCTTGTACTTGTGCTCCTGCTGAACAAGGCCCAGGAGCTTCTTGGTGAGGTGGGCACCTGCGATGGGATTGGCCTTTGGATTGACAT
>CAJQZJ010033689.1:2430111-2453261 GCA_907164525.1 Lophiomys imhausi | reverse complement strand
GTGTGCTTGGTGAGGTGGGCACCTGCGATGGGATTGGCCTTTGGGTTAACATCAACCACTGTGTGCTGGCCTCACCATGATCCTAGAACAGCCAACCTCAGAAAGGTTCAAAAAGACAGTTTCTTAAAAAAAGATATTTAGCAGAAAGGTGTTTACATCATATATCTGAAATGTGTTTTCATGTGTTCAATACCTGTTCTTCACTGCTCATCTAAACACACGCACAAGTAAATAATTAACATTTGTGAGGAAGAGTTGCAGCACAACAGAAAAATTGAAAACTTAAGACCAATTCTAGGGGTCTGCACTTGTTTGTGGAGTCATACAGTGACTGCTGCTCTGAGGATCCTAATCACAGCCCCAAGGCTGACTACCAAACATTTGCTCTTAGAAAATTCATATATATTTTAGGAACAAATGTTAGACAATATAGCTGGCTATGAATAAGTAGCCAGGACAGAAAGAGAGAGAGAGAGAAAGAGAGAGAGAGAGAGAGAGAGAGAGAGGTAGTAGTATATTGATTTGTGACCAGAAGCCTAGGGAATATTATTTCCTATGTGGTGTGGTGCAGGAGTCATAATGAATGCATCTCTTCTTATCAGACAACCTTACTGTGTCCATATTACTTTATGCTTTGTAGTGCCTGTGATGAAACTGTACATAAAGACATACAAAACAACTAACAACCCTCTTTATAGCCCAATTTAGGAACATTTAAAATTAGAGATACATTTTCAAGTGGTAATGATGATACTTCACTCTGATTTTGATACTGGTCATCAGGTGTATGCCACAATATCAAGGATTCTATAAGGAATGTGAGAATAGATTATCCTGAGGGTGTTCAGAAGGGACAGTGATGGGAGAGAAGTGAAAAGGGCATTGTGAAGTTAAATTATACTTACAAAGAAGAATAAGCCTGGGTGTAGGGAGGCAGTAAAGTGAAAGCCACTCTCCAACTAGCCTGGTGATGAGCATGGCAGGGAAAGCTTTGGTCACATGTCTTCTAATGTGACACACATCCTTCCACATCCCCCAGTGAGGACCATCTCTCCATCCAATCACTATTCAACACAAGACCCTCATGTCTTCTGCAAAACCAAGAAAAAAAGAGAAAAGAACTAAAAACAAGGATAATTTTTTTCCTCAAAGAAACATCTTTCAACAAGAATCAAAGAGATAATTCTGGAACTCTTGGACCCTAATTCTTACACCATCTACCTTCTCTGTATCCATCTGTAACACTTCATAATAACAAGTACACACAGGCTTTCTATACATTAGCAAGGAAAAGTCAATAACATTTAAATACTTATCTACAAATATACATACATTGTTTTTCCTACCAAACAGCTGGATTGGGGCCATTACTCGTTGAAATCACAAGTACTGGAGTGATGCTTTTCTAATACTGATAACATCCATCACTATGTTTCAAAGGCTTAATGGGTCTGCTGAGAGAAATAGAGCCTCCAGATACCAAACCATGAAAGTTGGGTACCTTTTGCCCTAGATTTTAGAATCCAGACCTGTGACTCTGGGAATTCAGGTTGGAAGAATCTTGTTCCTGGCTTTAAAAACCAGTAGCCATTTCAAGCATGCTCATCAGTTTTTGCTTTTGGTAACAATGAGCAGTGGCAGCAGATAGGAGCAACTGGCAAAGTAGTTGTCACGAGTCTTGCAGAGATCTCAGGTTCTGGGCCTTCCACCTTCCAGAGACAAATGTTACTACTTGTGAGCACATACATCCCAGTACCAAAAGTTAAAGACATCAGCCCTAAGGAGATGAGATGCCTAGACATTGAGTGGCTGCTACTACAGTTTTTGGATCTAAGTTATCTGACAGTTTGACCCTTTGGCAACTCTCCAAACTCATGAAGTGACCAGAATCCAGGTTTTCTTACCTTCTGATCTTTACTACTCTAAGTGTCCACATTGCCCCTGATTCCTCTCCTTTCTGTCCTTGAAACTCTATAAAATTCTTTGGCACTATCCAATTTCCTTTACAACTACCTTCTGTTATTGAGTCATGAATCAGACTGCAATCTCCATGCAGGTAAGTTTCTTCTCATACTAGAGATCAGTAGTCTATTTGCACAGTGGATTTGTAGCTTCTTGTTGGAAACCCATGGACCAGTAGATGATCATATGTTCAAGCTGAATCTCAAAGAGAACTAAACAGCAACATTCTATAGGTAGAAGAGGTATTTTGTAGAAGTCTTGGTAGATTTTCATGCAATTTATGGATTCAGTTTGCACCAATGATGACAGACCTTGATTCAAATGAAAGCATACATAGCAATCATATTTCTATTTCTTTTAAAAAATACTAACCATGCCTGCATTGGTCAGAGCAGCATCTCACGTAAATGAACTATATTTGCACTATCATTGG
Organism: Lophiomys imhausi; assembly: GCA_907164525.1. Lineage (NCBI taxonomy): Eukaryota > Metazoa > Chordata > Mammalia > Rodentia > Muridae > Lophiomys > Lophiomys imhausi. The sequence goes on along the minus strand of CAJQZJ010033689.1, from coordinate 2,450,866 downwards.
TTTTGTACAGCACTTAGGAAAGTGCTCCATTATAGGATTGAGGATAAATGAGCTCATGAAATTATCTGGACTTCACAGAGGTGCTTGCCTATATCATAGTATTATTTATTTCAAACAAATTTAAAGGAATGAAGGAGCAATGGTTACAAATTTCATATTTTCATGAAAAAAGCATTAGTCCTCATCCACTGTAAATCATATGACCAAAGTAACCCATTGCCCAAAATGAAAATATGCAAGCTACATTATTATTGACAGGAATATTTATGAAATAAAATGATGAGGTGTTCACTTTACCTATTTTTCCAATATTCAACAATATGAATGTTTCAGTGTGTGATCGAATAGCAGTTCATAGATAATACAGGTGAATTACACAATATAATGCATTTATAATGAATTAGTGGATGATGGACTGATGTAGAGTTAAATATGGATATAGACATAGATATAGATAATGATGTAGAAGTATCCAGAGATAAATGTTCCAGTGACTAATGACCTTGGCTATTCAAAATGACATCCTAGTTGGAATAATTATTTCTGAAACTACTTTTTTCAGATTGAAACATACCATTTAAAAAAAGTACCCTACTTTTGTGCAAGGTGATAAATATGGGCCCTTTGCATTATTTTATATGTAAACATCCACTTAGTCCAGCACCATTTGTTGAAGATGCTGTCCTTTTTCCATTACATGGTTTTGGCTTCTTTGTCAAAAATTAAGTGACCATAGGTGTGTGGCTTTATTTCTGGGTCTTTGATTCAATTCCATTGATCAACTTGTCTGTTTCTATTCCTGTACTATGCTGTTTTTATTACTATTGCTCTGTAGTATAGCTTGAAATCAGGGATGGTGATACCTCTGACTTTTTTTTTTTTTTTTTACTGTACTAGGTAGATTTAGTTATTGTGTTTTTCCATATTAAGTTAAAATTGTTCTTTCAAGGTCTGTAAAGAACTGTGTTGGTATTTTGACAGAAATTTCATTGAATCTGTATATTGTTTTTGGTAGGGTAGCGATTTTATTATATTGATTCTCCCTATCCATGAACATGGGAGGTCTTTCTATCTTTTGATGTCCTCTTCAATTTCTTTCTTCAAGGCTTTGAAGTTCTTGTCTTACAGGTCTTTCACCTGCTTGGTTAGAGTTACCCCCAGGTATTTTATATTGTTTGTGGCTATTGTGAAGGGTGTTGTTTCCCTAATTTCTTTCTTGGCCAATTTATCTTTTGTACAAAGAAGGGCTACTGATGTTTTGAATTAAGTTTTTATACAGTCACGTTACTGAAGGTGTTTATCAGTTATAGGAGTTCTCTGGTGGAATTTTTGGGGTTACTTTCATATACTATCATATCATCTGCAAATAGGGATAATTTGACTTCTTTCTTTACAATTTGTATCCCCTTTATCTCCTTTTAGTTGTCTTAGTGCTCTAGCTAGAACTTCAAGTATTATGTTGAAGAGATATGGAGTGATTGGGCTTCCTTATCTTGTCCCTGATTCTAGAGGAGATGGTTTAAGTTTCTCTCCATTTAATTTGATGTTGGATACTGGCTTGCTATATATTGTCTTCATTATTTCTAGGTATGATCCTTGTATGCCAGCTCCCTCCAGGACTTTTAGAATGAAGGGGTGGTGGATTTTATCAAATGCTTTTTCACCATCTAGTGAGATGATCATGTGGTTATTTTTCATTCAGCTTGTTTATATGGTGGATTACATTGATGGATTTTCATATATTGAACCACCACTGCATTCCTGGGATGAAGCTTACTTGATCATGGTGTATGATACTTTTGACGTGTTCTTGGATTTGGTTTGCAAGTATTTTATTGAGTATGTTAGCATCTATGTTCATGAAGGAAATTGGTCTGAAATTCTCTTTCTTTGTTGGATCTTTATGTAAGTAGGTATCAGGGTGACTGTGGTCTTATAGAATGAGTTTGGCAGTGTTCCTTCTGTTTCTATTTGTGGAAGAGTTTGAAAAGTATTGGTATTAGCTCTTCTTTGAAGGTCTGGTAGAACCTTCTGTGCTGGAATCATCTGGCCCTGGGCTTTTTTTTGGTTGGGTGATATTTAATGACTGCTTCTATTTTCTTAGGGGTTGTAGGATTGTTTAATTTGTTAACCAGATCTTGATTTAACCTTAGTAGGTAGAATCTATCAAGAAAATTGTCCATTTTGCTTAGGTTTTCAAATTTTGTGGAATACAGGTTTTTAAAGTAAGTCCTAAAGATTTTTTGGAATTCCTTGATGTCTGTTGTTATTTCTTCTTTTTCATTTTGATTTTGTTGATTTGGGTATTTTCACTCTGCCTTTTAATTAGTTTGGCTAAGGGTTTGCATATTTTGTTGATTTTCTGAAAGATCCAACTCTTGGTTTCATTGATTCTTTGCATTGTTCTTTTTCTTTCTAAGTTATTGATTTCAGCCCCAAGTTTGATGATTTCCTGACATCTGCTGATCTTGGGAGTGTTTGCTTCTTTTCTTTTCTAGCATTTCCAGTTCTCTGTTAAGTTGTTAATATGATCTGTCACCATTTTCTTTTTGAAGGGACTTAGTTCTATGAACTTTCCTGTAGCACTGCTTTCATTGTGTCCCATAGATTTGGGTATGTTGTGCCTTCATTTTCGATGGATTTTACTAAGTCTGAACCTGCAACTTTATTAACAATGACATTTATTAGTAGCTATAAATACTAATATTAGGCTAGTGAGGCAACCGGTGGCCTGGCAGAAGACTGTCAGGCCTGACTTACTTTAGATGGCTATCGGATTGGAGGGATGGCCTGGAGGTGCAGAATGGAGGGGATGCTGCTTTAGTAGCTGCTGAATACTTATGAATAACTATAAACTGTTATATTAGACCAGAGGAAGTGCCAGTGGCCTGGAGGGACAGCTGCTGGTGCTTAGCAGGGGTAGGCTGTTGGGACTGGATTGCTTTGACTGACAGCCTATAGACTCTTGTGGCCTTTTCCCCAGTAATTAAATACACCAAAACCTTCTAAAGTTTCAACCCTTAGCCTTTAGCTGGGCAGACTCTAAACTAGCTTACTTAAATTAATCCCTGACCACCTACTACCTAAACCCAACCAACCTCTTGGCTTGTTATATCTTCTTTGGTCACAAAGCACTCACACATGGACATCCTCAGCCCTGGTGACCTGACAGGGGACTTCCTCTGTAAAACCCAGAATTCTTTTCATGGACCCAGGAAGTCCCACCTTTCTATACTCTTTTGCCCAGCTAATTGGCCATCAGTGACTTTTATTAACCAATCATAGAGTGTCTCAGAAAAGGTAGTAACCATATCTCTAGCACTGAAATCAGACTCTAAGAACCAATACATTAGACACTCCTCCAACAGAAGTCTTCGATTTTCTTATTTATTTCTTCCATGACCCAGTGGTCATTATGTAGAGAGCTGTTCTGTTTCCATGAATGTGTAGGTTTTTTTGTTATTGCTGTTGTTGAAGTTTAGCTTTAATCCTTGGTGATCTGATAAGATACATGGGGTTATTTCAATATTCTTGTATTTGTTGAGGTCTGCTTTATGACTGACTGTAATGTCAACTCTGGAGAAGGTACCATGAGGTGCTGAGAAGAAGGTGTATTCTTTTCTGTTTGGATGAAATTTTCTATAGATATCTGCTAAGTCTATTTGGTTCATGGCCTCTGTTAGTCTCATTATTTCTCTGTTTGGCTTCTATCTCAATGATCTGTCCATTGGTGTAAGTGGTGTGTTGAAGTCTCCCACTATTAGTGTGTGGGGATTGATGTGTGGCTTAAGTGTTAGTAGTCTCTCTTTTACAAATGTGGGTGTCTTTGCATTTGGGGCATTGATATTCAGTATTGAGATGTCACCTTGATGAATTTTTCCTTTGATGAGTAGTGTCCTTCCCTATCTTTTTTGATTAATTTTGGTTGAAAGTCCATTTTATTGGACTTTCAAGTCTAATGATAGACTCTGAGGTAGAGTCTAACTTTGCTAGTGTGGTATGTTTCTAGTATGCCACAAAATGATGGGTCTTGTTTATGGATCCATTCTGTAAACCTGTGTATTTTTATTGGTGAGTTGAGTCCAGTAATGTGGAGAGGTATTAATTACCATAGATTGTTATTTTCTGTTATTTTGATGTAGATGGTGGTAGTGTGTTATGTGTGTTTCTTTTGGTTTAGCTACAGTAGAGTTTTTTCCTGTGTTTACTTGGTGGTAGTTATATTCTCTGGATTGGAATTTTCCTTCTAGGATATTCTGTGGAGGTGGATTTGTGGATAGATATTGTTTGAATTTGGTTTTGTCATGGAATAATCAAATAATATCTGGTTTTCTCCATCTATGGTGATTGAAAGCTTTTCTCCGTACAGTAGTCTGGACTGATACTTGTAGTATCTGAGGACTTAGAGGACATCTGACCAGGCCCTTCTGGCTTTTAAAATTTCTGAGGAAATGTCAGGTGTAATTCTGATGGATCTATCATTATATGTTACTTGGCCTTTTTCTCTTACAGATTTTAATATTCTTTCTTTGTTCTGTATATTTGGAGTTTCAGTTATTATGTGGCAGGAGGATTTCTTTTCTGGTCCAATCTATTTGGTGTTCTGTATAACTCTTGCACTCTTAGGAGCATCTCTTTCTTTAGGTTTGGGAATTTTTTTTCTATGATTTTGTTGAAAGTGTTTCCTGATCCTTGGAATCTGGATTCTTCTCTTTCATCTATGCCTATAATTCTTAGATTCCATCTTTTTATTGAATCCGTGAATTCTTGGATGTTATGAGGGAAGATGTTTTTTGATTTCTCATTTTCTTTGATTGTTGTACTGATTTCTTTAATTGAGTCTTCAATGCCTGAGATTCTGTCTTCCATCTCTTTTATCCTATTAGTGACACTCATGTGTATAGCTCCTGTTCTCTTTCCTTGGTTTTCCACCTCCAAGCTTGTCTTGCTTGTGTTTTTTATTAAAGTTTCAGGTGTTGAAGCATTTCATACATTTTCATCTCCAATTTGATTGATTTTTCTTGCAATTATTTAATGACTGTCTTTTCCCCTCTCTCATTTGACTGGGTTTTCTTGGAAGTCTTTAATGGAATTCTTCATTGCTTTCATCTGTTGAATTGTGATTTCCTTAAATACTTTAAGGGATTTATTTGCTTCTTTTAAGACTTCTATCATTATCATAAGTATAGATTTGTCACCATTTTCTTGTGTTTCAGTTGTGGTGAGTTTGTTAGGGCTTGCTGTATTAGCATAGCTAAATTTAGTTGAAGACATATTTCCTTGATTTTTGTCAGTTCTGCTCTTTTTCTGGCTTTTACCATCAGGTTGTCCTTATTTGTTTATTCCTGGTGCCTTCTGGGTTTGGTGCCAGGGAAGGAGCTTTGGTGTAGAAGCCTTATAATCTTGATGACCTGTAGCTCTCTCCGCAGGCTGGTTGGGGCCTTGTGTTGGGGTCTGGTTCTTAGTGGGTCTTCCATGGCTCACCCATTCCTGCTGTATCCCAACTGGGAACTCAGGTCAGGCTTTGGGGTGGGATGAATTATTCCCACCTGCAGGTTCCTGACATCTAACTTGTCCTCCTAGTGATGTTGCTGGGGATCGGCAGGACCCAGACAGTAGGCTAGAGCTGCAGTTCTCCTGTAACTTAGATGTCAGGTCTTTGGTGGTGGTCCTCTCAAGTTTCTCTGTGGGTATCCCAGGTTCAAACTGTGCCTCTCAGCCAAAAGCACTTGTGTGAATGATCCTGAATGGTCCTGAGTTGTCCTGAATGGCCATAAATGGTCCTTAATGGTCCTGAATGGTCTTGAGGATGAAGGTCAGGGGATCAAAGGTGGCACAGTTCCAGAAGGTGGTACTTGGAGGAACCACCCTCTGCTCAGAGTAACTGGGAAAGATCCAGAGTGCTGGGCAAGGCAGGAGCTAGTAGGCAGAGAGAAGGGCGATCTAACCTAAGTATCAGTGTTTAAGGCCTGGACACCTGAGGTGGTGAGTGGTCAGGAAAATGGAGCTGGATGCCCCTGGTTAGTGAGGTCTTGTAACCTCGAGCAGGGCAGGGAAAGTACTGTGGAACTTGAGGCACCATTCTCAGCTCAGGTGTGCGGGGTGTGTCCCAGAGCACTAAGAAATTCTGGGGATAATGGGAGCAGGAAAGGGGAGTAATCCAACCTGAATGGTCCTGAGGATGAAGCTCAAGGTTTCCCTGACAGCACAGGTCCAGAACATGGCTCTTGGAGAGACCACCTCAGCTCAGCACATTTGGTAGAGTCATAGGGCACTGGGCAGAGTGGGGTTGGTGGGGGGAGGAGAGAAAGGAACCTAACATAGGTATTGGGGTTTAATACTTTGAGACCAGAGGTGGTACAGGGTCATGAAAATGGAGATGGATGTTCCTGGTGTGAGGGGTTGTAACTTCCAGCCGGGAAGGGAAGGTAGAGTGGAGTTTGAGGCACCACTTTCTGCTCAGGTGGACTGGGTGTGTCTCAGAGCACCGGGCCTATTTCTGAAATTTCTAAAAGGTTAAGTTTTTCCTGTGTGGAACAATTTTGATTGTTGAATAGACTACCACATTGAAGCCATGTTTTATATAATTCACATGACTGAAACTAGGAGGATCAGTAATATACTTAACTAAGATCTGCAATGCAAATATGTTTACATATATATTTACATACACACACACACACACACACACACACACACACACACACACACACACACACACACAAACAAACACATATGCCCAGTCTGGAGCTGGAAGATCCACAGTCACACAATAAGTGTTACTTCTTACTGTTACTCATGGAAATTCAAAGAATGAACCACAAAACCACAAAAGCATTTATCTGTATAAGCAGTAATGCTTTACACAATAATTCAGTCACAAAATTCCTTAGGTTGTGAATGTGTACCCCTGCCTGTCTTATTTACAATTGTATGGATTACATTGATCAAATTATCCATCAGGGATGTTATTCATTACAACCTGAGGAATATTCAATAAAGTCCTCTAGGAGAGCAATGAGTGAGTTAGATACAATTCTTTCTATTGTAGAACAGCCTCTAGATACTTGCAAATTAACATCTGGATTTTACAGTGGTGGGAAAAAAAAGTCCTTGACAGGTGTATTTGTGAGGTACAACAGTCACTAGCTTTTCTATGACCAGTAGATCTATGACCTTTGTGTCTATGACTCCTGTTTCAATAGCTGATACATCACTCACCAATACATATGCAACAAGTATATTCCTGACCCATTATATTGATGGAAAAGTGCCCAAGACCCATGGTTTCATAACTTGTACATCCACAGCATGTTTATCCATATCAGGTAAGTACATAACCAGAGCATCCATGGCCAATGTCCTCATGACCAGCATCCACATGACCACCAGTGTATCTATGGCTAGTGTTCATGTGACAGCTCTATCTCTGATCAGCATGTTTATAATGAGTATATGTGCACTCATAGACATGCTGTCATTGGTGGAGTATCATGGCCTTAATGATTTTGGGCTTTCAAACCTACAGGCTGATATTCTCAGTCATGCGATGGGATTAGAATAAAGATAAGTTAGCTTAGAGATGAGGCTAGAAGTCTTATGGGTAGTTTCCATACCTTGATAAGAGAAACTAGGAGAACTTTTTCTTGTTGTTTTGTTTTGTTTTGTCTTTAACTTTCTATTCAGCGAGAGAATACAGTGAAGGGGGACTCTCTGTGAACATGTATAAGATCTCTGCCTAGAAATCTACCAAACAAGCAGGTTTATCTCAGAAATCCAGCATTCAGAGTTATGTGGAGTAAGTTTTTGGTGTTTTTATCATCCAGTCTATGGTATTTTGCTATTTCAAGACAACTGATGAGTACAAGAAAAAGCTCCTATAAGCTCTACATTCTAAGAAAAATTCAAACCACATCTATGGGGAGGAAACTCATTTGTGTCTTGAAAGCTATATGCAATTAATTCTGAGAAAGGCAGCTTCAGCTTTCCAGTGTGCCATCAAGGAGGACACTGTGCTTAGAGTAGTCTTTGGCATCTGTGATTTAACTATACTAACCCGTTATTCTACACAAATACAGAACTTGCACACGCCTGTTTGTTATCTGACAGTTATTGGACAATGTGCTCCCTCCATTATATTTTTAGCTAATATTCTTACATTTCAAATTATCTCTTGATTCTACCTGTTGCCCTCTTCATTCATTTCTTATTTTATCATCTAGTGCTCCTAAAATGTGTGGATGAATCTCACAAATTAAAATATCTGTGATTATTCACACAGTTTATAATCTTTGTGATCATAATCATTTGGCTCAGATATGATGTATGAATATTTTTCTGAATATACTAGTAATTCATACCCTTCATTTATAATTGGTTCTTAATTATATTAGTAGTATTTTAATAAATATTTTAGTAGTTCTTTGAAGATGTCATACATATATTTTGATTATAATTACCTCCTTCTTTCAACTCTTCCCAGAACTACACACCTTTTAATACTCAGCTTTGTGTCTTCATTTATAAACCAATTGAGTCCAATGTATACTGCCCATATATTATTGGGCAATTGATAGTCTTTTATTCTTTGTTCTATTTCAGTACCATAGGACACTAACAGTACTACATGTTTTCAGATTTCTTTGTATAAACTTACAAATATCGTAGGTGGTAAATGACAAATAATGGTTATGTAGTTGAATAAAGTTATTTAATTAAATTAGTTGAGTTTGAAATAACTTACATAGAAATTACTTTTCATGAATATTAGCAAAATATATCCAATCCAAAGTTAAAGCTTTATGAAATTCAGATTTCATATACTGATCATTTCCATCCCTATAATGATGCAATCCAACAAAGGGATATGTTGGCCAAAATCCACCTTAAGTACACAACTGTAAAAGTTTGAAAATTCGTCATTTGTGTGGATGGAGGACATGTTTGGGTAAGAGCAATAACTCAGAATTATGATCTAGCACTAAGCACAATACAGGCATTTCTATGTGGAAGAAATGTTTATAAAGTAGAAATGTACTTTACTCTGTTACAGATAACTAGAGACCTATCCTTCATGCAAAAGGAAGACAATGTGCTGTCACTAGGAAGGGGAACACTTAGGAAGAAAGAAATTGGTGAGAGATGGAAGGGGATAATGGAGAATAATAGGGTAAATATAAGCAAAATATCTTGTATGCATACATATAAATAAGCAAAGAATAATTTAAAAAATAAATGGTAAAAATTTCCCAGCCATACCAGTGGTGAAGTATGTCATTTAGACAGCTCTATCTATATGACCTGACATTTCTATGACAATGTTATGTTTCCATATATTTTAGTTCCCAACTGAGATGCTTCTGGAAAATGAGCTGTGGAGCTATTGGTGCTATTATTATTTTTATTGATTGAATCACTTGTATATATTTTTCATATTTTAGCTTTTTGTTCAATGTTGTGTTTTAACCTTGGGGCAGTTATTTAAAAACATCATAACATGTGTTTATGTTATTTATGTATATATGTAAACATATATTTACAAATGGATATCACTACACTGAGGTGGGACACTGGAACTGCACAAGATTCTAGGCCCTTTGCAGCTAAAGCTAAGAAGTCAGGTTTTACTGCAATTTAAATAAAAACAAAAACAAAAATAGAGCTGGGCGGAGACAGTATGAGTTGTCAGGCATTCCTCCTCAAGGAGAATCTTTGGCAATGTTCTTTAGACTATATCTACTTCCCCGGTTTTCCTCAGCTAACATTAAAGTTTTAATTCTTTGTACAGTGTGAAGCACGGGGATGTGCATTTGTTTCCTATGCTTCCCTCTCTCCATCATTTTGTGAAGGGTACATTCAAATTAAGAACCTGGAATTCACACACTGAATAGTCTACATTTTGCTGATAGTTTTTTTTTGTCTGAATATAATATGATATTATCATTCAAAACTTGAAAGTGCCATCTAATTACCTGCTTCTCTTGACAACCGAACTTGGGGGAGCAAATATTACTGAGACTGAAGAGAGACTTTTTTTCCTAATGCTTGTTTTATTATTCTTTATTTCTATGTTTAATTTTTACGTTTATTTGTTACTTCAATTTATATCTCCATCACGATCCCCTCCCTCCACCCCTCCTGGGCCCACTCTCCCACCATTTCACCCTTTCCCTCTTCTCCCACCTATCCTACTCTTCTGGTGTGGGGTACCCTACATATCCCTACATATCAGCCCCCTTCAGTCCAACAGCCATAAGAGGGCTGAGAGCTTCCTCTTGCACTGGGGTCCTGCCTGGCAGCTCCACTAGGGTAAAGTGTCCCACTAACAAGTAACAAAGTCTTTGTTCCTGTTCCTTTCAATCTGTTGGTTGTAGAAAAAAATAATCCAGTCAAAAAAAGGGGAACAGAGCTAAACCTAGAATTCACAAACGACAAATCTCTAATGGCCGAGAGACACTTGAAGAAATGCTCAACATCCTTAATCATCAGAGCAATACAACTCAAGATGACTCTGAGATTCCATCTCACACCTGTATGAATGGCTAAGATCAAAAACTCAAATGCTGGTTGTACATGCTGGCAAGGTTGTGCAGAAAGGGGAACACTCCTCCTTAGCTGGTGGGATTGCAAGCTTGTACAACCACTATGGAAATCAGTCTGGCCATATCTTTGAAAATTTGGAATAGCTCTACCTCCAGCCATACCACTCCTGGGTATACATCCAAATGATTCCTCACCAAACCACAAAGACATCTCCTCAACCATGTACATAGCAGCTTTATTTGTAATAGCTAGAAACTGGAAACAACCCAGATGTCCCTCAACCAACAAACGGATTTTAAAAAACAAACAAAAATGCCCCAGCCAGAACCTCAGTAAAGCCTGGAAGTTCAGCTTCTGCCTACAAACTCCTTAGGACATCTAAACAGCTGAGAACAGAAGGACTGAACATAAAAGGATTGTACTAACATTTTTAACCATTTTTCCATTTTGGTTCAGGCCCCAAACAGGTTTACTACGACCCAAATCAGCAGGAAGTCAATTTAAGAGAGCGACGTCCCATACCCAGAGGGTGGGGAGGGTGTTTCTCCGTGCCCCCCTTTTTTGGTTATTTGAAGGACAACTGAAAACTCTGTTATTTAGGGGAAGAGATTACAAGTTGTTAAATGGTCCTGTTTAATGGGTTTTAGAGGTTAGACCCAGGGTATTCCTTCTTTCCCTTTTCTGTATCCTTCTTTATCTCCTATGTAGGAATGCACAGACTTGAGAAAAATTGAGACATTGACATAGCACAGGAAGGACCAAGAAGAAGGGTCAGATTATTGAATATGCCCTTATACCTTTGTATATTGATACAAAAATTAGTAGTATATTTGGCTAAAGTGGTATTGACCATTGTTTATTGTGCAAAAATAAGATTGTATTGGACTACATCGGTATTGATATTTGTATATTGATACAAAATTAAGATTATAGTTGGCCACAATGATATTGACCCTTTTATATGGACACAATATTAAGATTGTATTGGGCCACATAGGCATTGATCTTTTTATATTGATACAAAATGAAGAGTATATTTAGCCACATTTGAATAGATCTTTGTATATTGATACAAAATTAAAGGTAACGCTTCCTAATGGTATCGTACCTAGAGATACTTAAAAATGAAATGTGAAGCTCAGGCATCTTGATACCAACCGTCTTAAACTGTTTAGGATAGTTAAGAAAAACAAACTCCTAGTCATGCATGCATGTCACCTTGTTAGCTACTGTGACAGTCTATCACAGATATTCTCTAAGCTACTCAGTAATCAAGTTGTTAAGAGACAAGCAACATTTGCTTATCTAAATACAAGAGATAGATAGGGCATCTTCAAAAACCCCAAGAGATCTGCAGAATATGGCATTCAAAGATGTGGTCTTAAATTAAGATTTTTTTTTTGATGTCGTGACATATCAGCTCCTGACAGCACCCCCTATTCTACTCCAAGTAGAAGATAAGCATCGAAGAATCTCTAGTGTGAGATGGTTGAATTAGTGGCAGGCCTATCTCTTGGCATGTAAAAACTCCTTGCTTCAACTGCAGACAGACTGCTGTCCAAAAAGGACAAAACTTGGTAGCAGGGAAGTCGACAGCCTAGCTCTGCCAAGACAGGGTAGGTTAGTCCTTCACAATCCCTGCTCTACAATAAATGTCTGTCAGAGAAACAGGACCAAAAGGCTGAAGACTGATGCTGGAATGTATGGAGAGAATGGGAACTGTCCAGGTAGTCACTGGTTTGTCATTTCTTAGTATTGGAAGCTGCAGGCCCTGCACTTCCTATATAATCAGATATATTTATCCTTCTCAGCTCTGTGAGGTGGTTGAAGAATAGACAGCTTGAGTCTCATAGCTAAATTTTGAGTTGTTTAGGAATCAAGAGGGCATTCTAGATCTATGAAGATGGTCATAATAGTGATGCAAGTTAGTATGAAAGCTAAGTCAGTTATAGAACTTTAAACTCATGGAGATGGTTAGAAGTTAGAAGGTTAAAGTCAGGGGCCAAATATGTACGAACTGGACATTGGGAAGGTATACTGGGCCATTTAACTCTCATAAATGTGGCATATTTAATTCTGCTGTTTTGTATAGAATTTACTGTTATAAGAGAAAGAACCATTTGTTGGATTGAAAAGGGAAGCTGTTGGGGGGGAAGAGGGTGGAAAGGTGGGACAGGAAGGGGGAATAGGGAAGGGTTTGTGACTGAGATGTAACTTGAAGAAAAAAAATAAAGTACTTATATATAAAACAAACAAACAAACAAACAAACAAAAAAACCTGTGGTACATCTACACAATAGAACACTACTCAGCCATCAGAAACAAGGAAATCATGCAATTTGCTGCCAAATGGATGGAACTAGAAAAACTCATCCTGAGTGAGGTATTCCAGACCCAGAAAGATGCACATGGCATCTATTCACTTATAATTGGATTTTAGAGATATAGTACAAGAAAACTATCCTATAACCAAATGTTTCTTTTTTTTTTTTTGGTTTTTCGAGACAGGGTTTCTCTGTGTATCCTTGGCTGTCCTGGACTCACTTTGTAGACCAGGCTGGCCTTGAACTCACAAAGATTCGCCTGCCTCTGCCTCCCAAGTGCTGGGATTAAAGGCGTGCGCCACCACCGCCCGGCTACCAAATGTTTCTTAATGGCGACTTTCAGGTAAATTTTCTGGGGATGAATGTCATTCATGTAAGTGAAATATGGATTAACAATCACACGTATAGATTGTGATCTACTTATAAGAGAAACAATATGATTCATAATAACTTTATAGGAAAAAATTCCATCCACGGAGAGTAATAATCAAAAGTCCAAAAGGAAGGACTTTCTTTGCTCATTTGTTTGAGGATTTGATTAATGTATTTTTGCATCTCAGTGATTGTTCTCCATCCAAGCCCTGACTCTGGGTCCACTCAGCTGTCTCACACGTGTATTTTCTATGCCAATGCCTTCCAAGGTAATTTGTCAGATGCCATCCGCAGACACACTTCAAACAGTGACATTAGTCCTTTCATCTGTCTTCAGCATCATATTAAACAGGTCCTTTCTGGTTATTCAAAATCACACCAGAGCTTTCTTTTTTTTTTTTTAAATTTATTTATTTATTATGTATTCAGTGTTCTCTCTGCATGTATGCCTGCAGGCCAGAAGAGGGCACCAGATCTCAATATAGATGGTTGTGAACCACCATGTGGTTGCTGGGAATTGAACTCAGGACCTCTGGAAGAGCAGTCAGTGCTCTTAACCTCTGAGCCACCTCTCCAGAGCTTTCTTTTTTATCCGCTATGTTCTTAAGTATATGTCACTTCCACAATCACCATGTTTGCAACAACACTCACAAGGCCCTGACAAACATACTGTACTATGGATGTTTAGGAGTCTCTTCCAATCTAAAGGATAAAATTGCATTTTAAATTTCAGATTTACCATTTTGTCTCATGCCTCACAAGTTTTGCTTCAGCTCTGAGCCTTAGCTTAGGCTACACTTCCTTTACAAGGACAATTTCTAGGAAACACTTGCTCCCTTCCAACTTATTTCTTAGGATGTTTCCTCTCAGAAATTGTTTTAACTTCACTTCCTTGCATATTACCCAAGTTCCCTCACATTTCAGGGTGAGTTAGTGCTTACAATATGTAGAATTTCACACATTTTTAGTTATTTTTCTATTTTCCTCTGTAAATTTATAGGAAGCAGAAAGAAGACAAAGATTTTCCCAGCTTTGTTTTGTTTATTCCTGGTGGGAAGACCTCTTCAGCTTCCATCTGAAAGATCAGTATGTAAATGTTCCAGTGAAACATTTTGGACAGAAGGAAAATCATTACACACTTCAAGGAAAATGTGAGACTCTTTGCTGGCTTGGAAAATGGATAATTCACATAGCATTGCCTTTTTTGAAATTATGAAATAATTACATCCTCTCCCTTTTCTCTTCTTCCTTCAAACCCTCCCTTGTATGCCTCCTTGCTCTTTCAAATCTATGGCCTCCTCTTTCATTAATATGATGTGGACTAATATTGATTTAGAACACAAATTATAACAACAGATTGGAACCAAATGTTGCCAGTAGATGAAGGAAGACTGACATGCTATCCCATGGAGTACTCCTTCTACTGTCTTTTCAATCCATTTCCCAGTATTTTTAAATGGAATCTGCCACAGTTATGTGAGAGAAAAGGGTTACAGATCAAGAAGCTTATTTAACAGCACATTGAATAAAGATGAGAATTAAGTAAACAGGAGGGTAAGACACATGTCCAGCTGTAGATGGTCACCACATGAGGGAAGGACCCATGTTCAGCTGTAGATGGTCACCACATGAGGGGAGGATGCATGTTCAGAGGTAGATGGTCAGCACAAAAACTCTATAGTATTTTGAATTTTTTTGTATCATAATATTCTGTCTGGACAATTAAAAAAACTTTATGGGATTTTTGTTTATATGTTATGGTTTCTAATTTTGTGTTTTTTAATGGGATTTCTATGTGAATGAATATGTATGTCTCTATGCCTCTCTGTATTTTTTATACTTTCTCTTTGGTCCTTTTTGTTCTGTTTGTATGTTTCATCTTATCTTGTTTATCCTGGTTATGTGTTTGGTTGGTTTGTTTTGCTGATTTTGCTTGCTTGCTTTCTATTGGAAAAGGGAAGGGGAAAATGAGAAATGGGATTTTGATTGAATGGAGAACTACTGGAGGAGTTGGGGGAAGGGAAACAGTAATCAAAATGAATTTTAAAAGAAGCAGATATCAATAAAATCTTGGCAAGTACACAGCTTCAGTGGGTCCTAGGAAGCAATATCACCTCAAAAGAAACTAGAGCTCATGTCAAGCCACTCTCTGAGATTCAAAAGAATTATTTATCTACTGTTTTCCCCTAATAACTGGAAGATATAAGTTCTCACATGTATTTGTGAACTGTACTGTGTCCTGAAAAAAATAAGTTTTCTTCAAGCCAAGAATATATCCTTAAACTGATTAAGTCCCCAGGCAACAAATAGCCGGGTCCTCTGGGAGGAGGGAGCAGCAACTTGAGACAGGGTCCCATGCACCCTAGACTTGCCTCAAACACTTTGCACTGCCAGGCATAACTTTGATCTACTTGTCTCTGCCTCTCAAGTACTGGGATTACTGACAAGTGCCGCCACATGGTGCAAAATGCAGGCTGGTTTTTGTGTATATTCTTTGTACACCATACTGTGTCATAAGAACATTTTCCTATGAGTATGTATTGTATGTTGAGTCCAATATCCCCTTACTCCTCTCCTTCTCATCCCATATTGTCCCCCCCCAATCCTATTAGTGCATTTCCTTCCTCTTTTCTATTTCTACTTTTAAAATATAAATTCTTTGAAACTGGTACAGTATTTTTCTTTATTTCAATCATGCCTTCCCCAATCTACTCCCAGATGACCTGTGCACTCAACTTCATCTCTTTCTCTCTCATATATATATATAGATAGATATATATAGATATAGATATAGATACAGATACAGATACAGATATAGATATAGATATAGATATAGATATATATGAGAGAAGGAAAAGAGCTTTGTTTAGTTGAGAGACTTGAGCTCCAAGAGCACAGTGCTAACCACTGCGCAGCAGTGATGATGGGCTTTAATGGATGACATCACCATGCTGTGGTCCCCTACAAGAGCACATGTGGAAGAGATCACATTTTGAGACTGGAAGCCAGGAAGATCATGTTTGCTTTTTCATAAATGCCAGTGTGGGAACTAACTTGCATCTCTGCATAACTACATTAATCCTTTCCGGTAGATGTGATTCCACTGTCCAAACAGCCTCTCCCGTTTTCTTCCCTTTTCAGTCTTTCACTACTCACTCCTACTCCAGCAGGGCAGAATTACATCATATGAACTAGGAAAACAAATGATAATGAAAACAGGAAATGTCATTTAATTTTAAGAATAGTAATAAAAGTGATTCTGTATAATCTTAAAAATAAAAATATAGTAAATATATTATCCTGTATTGATAAAAGAATTCGTTTTTAAAATATTACTAAAGTACAATTTTCTTTGTTTTTGATGTTTGTAACCTTGTTTATTAATTCAGTCTTTGATTGGGGAGTATTTTCATGCCCTAGTTCCCCCAGCAGTCTTTATTTTTTAATATACATTAGAACCTGTTAACAGAAAAGAGAGCTGATGCCCTACCAGCTAATCAGAATTCACCAAACACAAAGTCCTAATTTGAACCCAGCTATGATCTATATCACAACTTGTACTTTGGATGGCTTTGATAAATAGAGCTTGTATATATCAATTTATTTATTTATTTTTTATAAGTACTTTATTTTTTTTCAAGTTACATCTCAGTTGCAAACCCTTCCCTATTCCCCCTTCCTGTCCCACCCTTCCACCCTCTTCCCTCCCAACAGCTTCTCTTTTCATTCCAACAAATGGTTCTTTCTCTTATAACAGTAAATTCTATACAAAAGAGCAGAATTAAATATGCCACATTTATGAGAGTTAAATGGCCCAGTATACCTTCCCAATATCCAGTTCATACATATTTGGCCCCTGACTTTAACCTTCTACCTTCTAACCATCTCCATGAGTTCAAAGTTCTATAACTGACTTAGTTTTCATACTAACTTGCATCACTATTATAACCATCTTCTTAGATCTAGAACGCCCTTAATACACTGAGTTAGAGTACCAAATACTTTGATTCTTCAAATAAAAAGAACAATGTTACAGAAAACTCTTAGTCAAACACATAAATAGAAAATTGTCTTGGGCGTTCTAGACAATTTTCTATTTATGTGTTTGACTAAGAGTTTTCTGTAACATTGTTCTTTTTATTTGAAGAATCAAAGTATTTGGTACTCTAACTCAATGTATTAAGTAGCATCTCCTGAATATTATGATTTATGAAAATAAAGAAATATTTTATTAACAGTGAATTCATTGCCTACATTTGAAATATCACTATGCACAATTATATAGTTGGAATTCAATGTTTTACAAAAAAGCTAGAGAAATACAGTTGTATGAGTTGTACTATAAGATTCTGGCCCCAGTAAAATAACTTTATTGGAATTAAAGTTGCTTTATAAACACACACACACACACCACTATTTAAAATCTTGAGATTATTCTTCGGCATCCAATTCAAGTGAATTTATTCATAAAATTCTACTATATATCAGCAAGTACAAGAATTTCTGCTGCATGCAAATATTTCTTCACTCTACTTTAATAGGTAGAAACTACCAGAGTTGCTGCTGCAGGGTAATAATTAACTCTAAGCCCATTGACACTGTATCACATGAAACTCAGGACTGAAAAAGGAGGTTTATTCTCACTCTGAGACCATATTGTGTACCATAAATAAAACTATGAGAGGTTGGCAGATGTCACAATGTGGTAGAACATATGTGTTACCCAGAAGAAGGAAAAGACTATACAAATAAAGTTCTCCATAGTTCATTCTAAAGAAATGGTTCTTATTTGATACAGAGTATGAGAAAGTTTATCCTACTGTGTATTTTTGAAACTCATCCAGTTGGTGGTGGTAAGGAGACCATAAACAACATGATATTTACATTAATAATCCAATGGTATACCAGAGAGTCTCAGAGTACTTGAGAGGCAAAGACAAGAAGATCAAATGTTCAAAGTTATGCCTGGCAGTGCAAAGTGTTTGAGGCAAGTCTAGGATGCATGGGACCCTGTCTCAAGTTGCTGCTCCCTCCTCCCAGAGGACCTGGCTATTTGTTGCCTGGGGACTTAATCAGTCTAAGGATATATTCTTGGCTTGAAGAAAACTTAATTTTTAAGGACACAGTAAAGTTCATAGATACAGGTGAGAATACTCCAAATACACAAGTATCAAAATCACCTCAAAGAATAAAACAATGTCTCTGCAAAGTTTCATACTGATCCAGAATATTGAAGAGTATAGACTTCATCTCATTTAATAATCAGCTTGGAAGTTTTGGATTCTAATAACTTTTATGCAATCAAGAGCAGTAGAAAATACCAAGACATCAGGGTGTCAATATATATGGATATAGAGAAAAAAAAAAAAACAGGGAGAGATAGAGAAAAATCTAGACATGGGTAGAAGCACTCTTTGACAAAAAATCTAAATGAAAGATTCTGAGGCTACATCCATTGACACTAAACAATATTTCAAATACATACTAAGAAAAGAAAGGAAAGAAAGAAGGAAGGTAGGAAGTCCATTATTTCCTACTATTTTCAGAACTTTCAAATATATTAAATTGATATTCAAAGTAATAACATTAAATATTAGTGGATTAAATGTTTAATCAAAGTCTAAATGTTATTCGATGATTCAAAATTTAAAGTTATTCATTCTGTTTATTGGAGAGATAAGACATATAGTAGAAATAAATGTACAACTAGGAGAGAAGTAGATTTTCTGATAAACCAAATCATAAAATGCAAACAGCAACCAAAAAAAGGTTTAATTAAAGTTATAGAAAATAACTGCAAACAGAAAAGAGTAATTTGGAGAGAAAGAAGGACATTTTAGATAACCATGGTTTGTGTTAGGAGCTACAACATTTTTAAAGAGTTCCATATTTACTCAGAAGCCTAAAATATATTAAAGTTTTTGAAAAGACACAGACAATATTTATTAAAAAAATACACTTATAATAATTGATAGAAAAATTATTTTGATAAGAAGTTCTTGATCAGAGCTGGAGGAACATCTTAGTAATTGAAAGCACTCAGTGCCCTTGCAAAAGAAACAAGTTCAGTTCCTAGTTTCATAGCAGGCAGCTCACATCTGTTTCAGGGAATGTGATTTGATATTAATTTCCTCTATAGACACACATATATATGCATATACATAGAGAGAACCATACACATATACACACAAATTAAAAAAAAAAATCAAAGGAAATTCTCAGTTAGACTGATACACACACTGGACCCAAAGAGAGATATGGAATACTGCCACCAACAATGGAAGCAAAAGCACAGTTCATTCCAGAGCATGTGAAACTACCCTACACAATGCATCATATTGCTGGCAGGAATTCTCACTTAGTTCACAAAGAAGAATTAATATGAAATGAACCTTCTATCCAGTTGAAACTCAGTTAAGGATGAACAATTTGTAAATAATTATAAATGAAACAATACATTCATAAATACAAAGGGCTTAAAAAACCCTAGAATGCCCTATCTATCTTTTATATTTAGATAAGCAAATATTGCTTGTCTCTTAGCAACTTGATTTCTGAGTAGCTTAGAAAATAACTGTGATAGACTGTCATAGTAACTAACAAAATGACACGCTTGCATGACTATTAGTTTCCATTTCTTAATTATCCTAAACAGTTTATGATGGTTGGTAGCAAGAGGCCAAAACTTTACATTTCATTTTTAAGCATTACTAGGAACAATACCTTTAAGAAGTGTTATCCTTAATTTTGTATCAATATACAAAGATCAATACCAATGTGGCCAAATATAATCTTAATTTTGTATCAATATACAGAGATCAATACCAATGAAGCCCAATACAATCTTAATTTTACATCAATATACAAGGATCAATACCAATTTAGCTAAATATAATATTAATTTTGTATCAATATACAAAGGTATAAGGCCATATTAAATAATCTGTCCTTTTTTCTTGATCTTTCCTATACTATGCCTATGTCCCATTTTTCTCAAGTCTGTTCACTCCTACATAGGAGAGAAAGAAGGATACAGAAAAGAAAAAGAGAGAAGTCCCTGGGTCTAACCTTCAAAAACTTCAAGAGATCTGCAGAATATGGCATTCAAAGATGTCTTCTTAACTTAAGAATTTTTGATATGGAGACATGTCAGCTCCTGACAGAACCCCCTATTCTACTCCAAGTAGAAGATGAACATCGAAGAATCTCCAGTGGGAGATGATTGAATTGGTGGTAAGCCTTTCTCTTGGCAAGAAAATCCCCTTGCTTCAACTGTAGACAGACTGCTGTCCAAAAAGGATAAAACTTGGAAGCACGTAAGACGACAGCCTAGCTTTGCCAAGACAGGGTAGGTAAGTTGTAGGGGTTAGATAAATTAGATTTAGAAAATATATAGGAGTTTTTGATACTCTCTCTTAATTCGGGGCCTAAAGAGCATTATTAGCATGAAGTCAGAAAAAACAGGAAAGACTTAATAGACTAAAAAACAAGGTTGAAGTCAGGAAAAACAGGAAAGA
>CAJQZJ010033689.1:2370633-2430101 GCA_907164525.1 Lophiomys imhausi | reverse complement strand
ATGGCCAGCTCTCTCCCTGAAGCAGAAAGAAGCTGGTGAGCAAAGAAAGCCTGAGCAAGACACCAAAAAGCCAAGGACTAAACCCTGTGGCTCAGCTTTTGCCTAGAGGGGTTTGATCTGTCCAAACAGTGGCCTAAAGGAAACGGTGCCTGGCTTTAAGGACTGAGGCAGAGCAGCTGAGTTCCTGATTCAAAAGAAGTAAGTTGGCCTACAGACGGCTGGGGTCTCCCACAGAGAAAAAAGCATAAAGCCTTATTTAAGGTGAGACTACAATAACCAACTTACCCTGACGAACCTGCATCTGAGAGATCCAGAAAAAGGATTACTAAGTGCGTTAAAGAATCTACAACAAAGTCTATGTTCCTGACGACTGAGGACCTGCCCCAGAGACTGTATCATTCTGAAGGTTATGAAAGTAGTTGTTATAATTATCAATAGGTTTAGTGTATAGGTTAAAGGGGTTGTAGAAATTTATAGGATTAATAGTTAAGAAATTGTTGGTGTTTGTTATAAGTGAATTTAGTAATAAATAAATAAGTGTTAAATAATAATTTAAAAGTTTGGTTACAGTAAGTCCTTCATAATTCCTGCTCTACAATCAATGTCTGTCAGAGAAATGGGTCCAAATGTCTGAAGATTGATGCTGTAATGTATGGAGAGAAAATGGGAACTGTCCAGGCAGCCACTGGTATGTCATTTCTTAGTTTTGGAAGCTGAAGGCCCTGCACTTCCTATATAATCAGATATATTTATCCCTCTCAGGTCTCTGAGGTGGTTGAAGAATAGATAGCTAGAGTCTCATAGTTAAATTTTGAGTTGTTTAGGAATCAAGAGGGTGTTCTGGATCTAAGAAGATATTTTTAAAATGGTGAGGCAAGTTAGTATGAAAGCTGAGTTAGATATAGAACTTTAAACTCATGGAGATGGTTAGATAGTAGAATGTTAAAGTCAGGACCCAAATACATGTGGACTGGACATTGGGAATGCATGCTAAGCCATATAACTCTCATAATTGTGGCCTATTTGTTTCTGTTGTTTTGTATTGTATTTTTTGTTATTAGAGAAAGAACCATTTGTTGGACTGAAAGGGGGAGCTGTTGGGGGGAAAAGATATACCTTAACCTAAAAAAAAAGAGGGAAGTGGATGGGGGGGTTGATGGGGAAGAGGGTGGGAGGGTGGGACTGGAGGGGGGAGTAGGTTGGGGATTGTGATTGAGATGTAACTTGAAGAAATAAAAAATAAATTATTTTTAGAAAACCCTAGAATGAAATAAAAATATTTCAAATTAGTGAACACTGAAACATAGCATATCCAAATCTATGTTATACAGTTAAATCAATGCTCAGAGGAAAGCTTGCCATGGAAAACATATTAATAAAAGCAATCTCAATTCAATAATGTTATATTTCATAACAAGAAACCTTGAAAACATGATAAGAACATGCAATGAATCTCGATGCAATCATAATGAAATACAATCATTAGAGTATAAAATGTTATAAAGTAGAGAAAAAAGAACTTTGAAAAATTGCCGTAACTAAAATTTAACTATTTTAAAAATAAACAAGACAAAAAAGATAAGATATAGAGGAAGCATTAGAATTTTTAGTGTCAGGTATTCAATTTTGGATATCACTGTGTCACTACTACCTTAGTAATAACAAGAAATAACGTTGACCTATAAGTTACATATATTGGCCACATTAGAGTCATGGCTTGTTATAGCACTGGTTTATTTTAATGTCTCATTATCATGGAGAATTTTGTTAATTTATAGAAGAAAATATCCTTGTATTTACCTCACATCTCCCTCATCCAATTCCCTCTATACTCCCCTCAATAACTTCCTCCCAAATCATGTCCTTCTTGGATTTTGTAGCTCAAGCCGTTAATGTTACACATCTGGATATGACTATGGGGCCTTCCTCTGGAGCATGGGAAGCCTACTAGTGGCCATAGTTTAAGAGATAAGTGATTCTACCTTGAATCTTATCTCTAGTCAGAAATCTTATGAACTTTGTAGCTTCCTGGGAAATCAGATAGAGCCCATTTAAATGACGTAGCTCTTGACTGGGGTGTGCTCCAGGATGAATTGGTAACTGAAAAAAACCAAGGGATGATGAATCATAGTACTTCCTAAACCACTGTGCATTCTCCAAATAAGAGAGGCGTGGGATTGGAAAAAAAAAATCTGAGTCATAGCTATGATGCATCCTCAGACTATAATGTTGGGGCGGAAGCAGCTAAGAGCTTCTAAATTGTCCACACATCCACATGGCAGGAGGAGAGCAACCCCAAACTGACAGTCACAGAATCCCCATTACCAAGTATCCTGCTTATCAACTCTTATCTATTCCTTCATCCATGAGTTCATCTATATTTCTTATTATATTTATTATATAGTAAGACAGTAAGTGCAATTAAGCATTTCCTAGACTGTTTTGACTATTCCAAAAAACTAGCTGAATTAGAGATGAAAAGTTACCATATGTGTGATTTCTATGTGCAGTGAGAAGACTCATCGATGACACTCAATCCAGGTAGATAATATAGCCATTCTTAACCTGTAATATGCAAAACCCTGCTGGTGTCTGCTGGAGAATTGTTCAATGTTATTTATAGCAGAAAGGGGCGGGGAGAGAGACAGAGATTGATCTCATTTCTTTTGTCTATATTGCAGATCAAAATTATTGCAAAATACAAGACTAAAGTTTCATAATCTTGCATGAGGCATCCATTTCTACATAACCACGCATGAGGCAACCATTTTTTGAAAGCAACTGAAGAAAGAACATGGGCTTGTCAAACAGTTTCCTTTCTATCCTGTTTAGCACTTTATTCTGAATACAATCGTATAAAATGAAAATACAAACTAGTAAATGTATGAAAATATTCATAAATTGTATTTCTAATAGAAGGTTTTATCATGAACATACATAGAAATAATCTCATAATTCAGCAATGAAATTATAAAGATAATCTATTAAAAATGAAATGATACAGTTCCAAAGACTATTTACAAAGAGTAAACAAACATGTGGAAAACATAAATATCATTAACAATTTACTATACACAATCATACACACACGCAAACAAAAACAAAAACAAAAACCAACCAAACAAACAAAATCCTCAAAGAGATATAAATTACCATCAATTGCATGGAAAACAAGCTTTCACAATATTGTGGAAATATTGGCAAAGTCATACATAACTCTGAGAACCAAAATATTATAGTTACTTTAGAAAACATTTGGGTATATCTCCAAAATGTACAACATAAAATTACTGTGTGACCTAGAAGTTGAACATCCAAGATCACATACCCTACGAAAGTCAGGGAAACCATAAATGGTCTAGAACATGTACACAAATATTCACAGTGGCACCTAAGAGTAGGAAGTGCCAACCAGTGTCTTCTGTCAACTGAATAGGTATGGGTTTGCATTTATAAATTTTAGTTTCCCTATAAATAACATTCAGTCTTAAAACAATTGGCATGAGAGGATTTCCAAATGCTGAAACAATTTTGCTCAAGAAGCACACCTGCCATCTGGGCCTGGATGCAAACCACACATTTTGAGTCTTACCCATGCCTGGTGCACGGTTAGGTAAAGAAGTATAGGAGCTGATTTCTGTTTCATTTCTAACTGACATTCAGAAATATAGTATTAAAGAGTACATTATGTTACACAGTGTGAGGAGCATAATACAGACACATTTTCTGAATTTTTTCTTTAACCATGTCTTCCTATGGTGTCTTTAGTGTGTCATTATACTTGAATCTTGTGGGAATCATTACATTAATCATCTATTGATTATTACAGATGCAATTGTCCTTCTTTAAGGACCATGAACAAGTCTGCCATACATCATGTATAATGAACTATAAAACAGGTAAATCTGACATTCTGTTAATTAGCTTTCAGGAAAATGTCACTATTGTGGTCTTTCTGTAAACTTATGCTTAAATTTGAAAGTTGACTCCTTGGGAACAAAAGCCAGAACCTGTGGCTGTCTAATATGGATATAACATAAAACCAAGTGCCTAAGAAACATTCTGTAAACAATATAAATGAAACAAAACAAACAAAACAAAACAAAACACAAAAGACTAGCTTATAACAATTGATTTTTTAACTTTTTAAAACAATACTTTGTAAACATAAGGTTAATGTGTAATTCAAATGCTGATTTCTGTACCTTCCACATTTGGTTGCAATCCTATTTCTAGAATCTCCTGTTTTAATGTGATATAAACACTGCTTCCCAATTATAGAAGTAAACATTTAAATTATTTACCAGTATTTATATTATATTTGATGGGTGGATTGTGCAATCTTAGCCCATCTAAACTAACCCTTAATTCTATTCCCCAAATAAAACCCATGTATACCTATGTCCCGTGAGCTGTTATACTCCACACTATGCCAGTGTTCCAGCCCCATGGAATGAGGATCTTTTCTCAAACCCTTGGTGTATGTCCTCCTTCCTGTTCTTCTGGCTCTTCTTCTTCTACCCAAGTCCTCTCTGTCTGCCCCAGAAGCCCACAAACCTTTGCCCCGCCTACCTTTCCCTCTGCTCAATCACAGGCCTTGGCATTTTATTAAAGTCAATCAGAGAGAATGATTAGAAAGCAAGGTAACACAGCATTACTTGAAGTACAGCAAACAAGCCTCTGGGAGCAGGTTAATTAACATTTAGAACACATAACATCACCCCATCACCCAATTGTCCCTAATATGCTAATAGATCAGCTTACAACTGATTTTGCTGAGCTCATTGCTGAGCAGGTGAGAGAAATGGGCTGGACTTCCTTCCCTCTAAGGGGGGAGTAGTTAGAGAGTGGAAGTGGGGTATGCAGCCATGGGAGAGGCCTAGAAACATGTGGAAGGAGCAGCTGGAGCAGAAAAAGCCCTAAAAAGCAAATATCTCAGGGATTTTGGAAAAGAGGGCATGAGACTAGCATAGAGGATTAAGAACAAATTATAGTTGCTCAATATTGTGCTGTGAACCTCATAAAGTAAATAATATAAAAGTCTCAATTATTTGGTTGATAGCTGGGTTAAGAGAGAAACTGTGAAACAGTCACCATATAAATGTGTCTGTCGCCTGCAACCACTGACTGTACCGCCTGTACAGGGTGCTGGGAATTGGAGAGACAAAGAACGCAGAGAGGGACACCAAATCAAGATCTGATCAAGGTGTCAAACTTTATTAAAGGTTCAACTGCTTACATAGACTAAGAACAATAAGAAAGCATGGTGTCAGTATAAGGAAAGCAGCAAACACCAGCTGCATGGAATATCCCAGGTAACAGGCCAGACTGCATCCCTCAGGTGCAGGTTAAGTCCTTGACAACAAATCACTAAATGATGCTCCATAAGGGGCTGCACCATAAATTTACACTGATATTACTTAAAATGTTATCTATAGATATGTCAATGAGCTACTGAATAAATGAGCATTATATGAACCCAAAGTCTTCTGAACATTGATCATCCTATATGAAGGAGAGAATGATGTTTGTGCCCACTTTCTCTGGGTATCTCTGTTTCTGACTCCACCTTTCCTTCCTGTGCCTGTATGTGCAGTATGTGTGCGGTGGGTTGTGAATACGTAACTGTGTGTGCACACACTCCCATGGTGCGTGTGTGTGCTCTTCCCTGTGCCTGTGCTTATAACTTACTCTATCACTCTCCACCTTGTTGTTAAAGACTGTTTTTTCCATGTACCCAAAGCTTCCATTTTTGGCTAGTTTGGGTTGTGAGGCTCGCAGGATTCATCTGTCTCCATCCTGAAATTATATGTACTCACAGACACACCTGGGATTTGCATGGGTAGTAGGGATTCAAGAGATTCATATCCCCTGCTTATTACAGCAAGTGCTCTCACTGACTGAGCTCTCTCTAAAGCCCCAATTTTCCTTTGTAAATGTTTGATATTTTGCAAACATAAGCTAGATTACTTACATAATTAAATGACAAACTTGCATTACCGCTGATACCCACATGCATGATAGGACTGAGTTTTTAAATTATTTGTAGCTACATTGTGAAACCCAACCAATTGTGATAATTAATATACCTAGTTTCCTGTACTTGTCACTTTGCTTCAGGTCACTAAAAGCTACTATGTTCCTTAGAATGCTTGGGTTAGTCTGGAAAGAGTCTGAAATATTCTGCAATATTATCTTCCAACAATGCAAGGAAAGCAACACTTCTTAACTAACACATTATGATGCCAAAACAGATTACATGTGAACTGACCTATTGGATGTTATTTATTTGCACTTGCTTCATTCCATAACAGAGATTCCTGCTTGCTCATAAAAAGCATATGGCTGGAGAGAGGGCAGGGAGGAATGGTGACCCTGGTGTGGGCACTTCATATACAGGACATGAAAACATAGGACAAAGGTATAATGCCTAGGGTGGGGTGGCTGCTGAACACAGATCTAGTATTCACTGCAATTTTCTGGAATATTAATCACCCCAGGAGTTGCATCATTATCTAAGATCCTTGGATAGATCATGAGGCAGTGACAGGTTTCAGTAACAACCCTGCAAGCCTAAAGGTCAAGTTTTTTAAAAGGAGTGAATGAAGTGAATATTGTCACCACTTACCTTTTGACTCCATCGCTGAACATGTGCTACTGGGAAGAACCTTTACCTGGCCAGACTGCTTTAAAGACAGAAGTGAGGAGATTTCTGACTGAAACTGTAATAACTTGATCTTGAATTTGGAAAACGTACACTAGCTTCCAGCTATGCCAGGAAACACGTCAGTGACATTCAGCAATTTTCAGATGTTCCAATGTCTGCTTTCCCTCTTCTAAGTAATGGCTTATCTGTTCTAGCCCAAGAATGAGTTTGGAGAGACAAAATGAAAATCTACAAACCTTAGGTATACTAAATAACAGTATTTCATATTAATAATAACTGACTTTCAGAAAGTTGATCTAATATGACACCCTCAAAGCAAGATGGGTTACCTAAATGAAATAATGTTTAGTTACAGAATCTTGCCAAACTATATATATTCAGAGAACAGAAGAGTAAAAAAGGAACCTACTAAATGATGACCTAAAATTTATATGACTTTAAGGCCTATAAATTTTTGTTTGTATATCATGTTACTTAATTATCTCAGCAATTGTGAGAGGCCATAATGAGTCCATGATCACATGAGACAAAAACATCACACACCCAGAATCCCAGCACCAAGGAGGTGGAAAAGGTAAGACCAGAGGTTCAAGGACATTTTTAGCTAAGTCTCCAGTTTGAGATTTGCCAGGGGTACATAAGACCTTGCTACCACATTAATTAACTAACTGATTAACAATAACATTTTAAAAATAAATAAGAATGTTTCCATTCCTCTTAAAATTACCATCCTTCTTTATTCCTAGTTACTGGTTCAGAAGCACTTATCTTTTTATTATGTAGTTGTACTTAACATATAATTATTTTCTAAGAGATGTTCACAATCTTTTGCACAAAAAGTCTTATCAAATGTGAATATAAGTAATTAAAGTAGATTTACATGTTTGAGAAGTACCTGATCTGAAATACATCTAAATATGAAAATACAGTGATATTAATTTAGAAATAAAAGAATATAGGGAATCTTGTAGAAAGCAATTTTCATATATCACTTGAGCAATGTTCCACTTAAAATTCTGCTTTACAAACTTGGCTGATTTAATCCTGTTTTATATTCAGATAAACTAGCTAATATTTATTGCCTGCATGCCAGGGCTCCCAGAAACAAACAGTACACTTCTTTGCTTTTTCCCTAGTTGGCTAGCCCATGTAAGTGAAAAGCCAGGAATATGACAAGTCAGGAAAATTTAAATGATGATAGTATGGATTGAACAAAAGTTTGTAAATCATTTTATAAAGCAGTGAACAATCTTTTCTAAGGACAATGTGCTTGCTGGTTATTCAAGGGTATTCTAATTACATATGTCTTTCTTTGTTGCTCTTTCTGTGTTTTCTTCTCAGTGGTATAAGGACCAAGAGAGAACAAGCCTTTTTTTTCACACAAAGATATTATTAGCTTTCAAACTAAAGGCAATGGAAATGCATATATTGATTTTCAAGAAAGATGTCAGTGGTTTCTCATATGATTAACATTTGAAGGAAGTGAAAAACCCAGTAATTTCAGATTGAACTTTCAGTAAGCCTAGGGGATTCTTGGTAGAAGGAAATTTCTCTCTGAAAATGTTGATCTAAGATGTAGTTAAACTTGAAAAATAAATAACATTCTTTCTTTTCTTTTACTGGGGTTATGGATTTTTCTCTCTATTTAAAGAGTTCGATGAGAATAAAGGAAAAAACAGTGAAGCATACAAGCGACCTTCTAGTTTTTTTGATGTGTGGAATTTAATTCTTTTGATTACTACCTCCAAGTGTTTATTCCCTACTTTCTGATTAATGCTACTGTAAGAGTAAAAGAGAAAAGTGATGTTAATCATGATATTTCTGATTTAAGAAAGACAAAAACACAAACGTTATCCTTTCAGCTTGATACAAGCCGAGCAACTGATGTCTGCAAGGCTCCAAGCCAGAATGACACTCTAAGAAGAAGGATCCATGAGAGTCTAATATGGTCAGAATAATAACATTGAAGTAGAACACATCAGCACTCTGCTGCAGCTACTTCCTCTGAATTGAAACCTTCCTACCTAAGGGACTTGGAAGGCTCATAAAATTCAGGATACCCTGGAAACATACAAGACTTAGGAACTCCAAGAAAGTTATAGGACTCATAGTGATCTGAATTTATGACTCAAAATTGCACTCTTCAAAGTTACATGAGCAGTGAACCATTGTTGAATGAGAGGAGCCCCTTCTATAGAACCGCTTCTAATTTGTGCAGGGATTTTCAGGATACAGATTTTTGTGTGTTCCCATAATGCTGAAGTGGGGTGTTCATGAGTGGGCTACTTTTGCATCACTCATGTTCCTGGCAGAAACCCCTCAGCCATAACCCTGCAAGTAGTCACAATTACGGTTTTCTTCATCAAGGTGGCTGTGAGTAGAATAATTTCTTTGGTCTGTTGTTGTTACCTATACCTGTGGTATGTGTTCATATCTCCTAGGTTATATCATGCAGCCAAACTTTGTCAGATCCACCTTCACTTGAGTGTAAAGGCCTTGTTTAGATACAGTTCATTGTATGGCTAACCCCAGAATACTAACTTATTAGCAGTTAAATGGAACCTATTTTACTAGATCAGAACTGTAAGCTAAGACCAGTGACAAACTCATGTCCACAGAGGGCTTAAGATGACCCTGAGAAAAGCGTTGAAACAAAACTACCACGATTTAAGAAATACAAAGAATTTCTGTGAGGCAACAGAAGTGTAGAAAAAGAAAGGAAGATGTGATTTTGTCCTTTAATCATTCATAGTCAACCCAACACGTCTCGAACCTTGATTTTTCAGCTCTAGTCTTCTGAATAGAAGGACTGTGTTTCTTTTATATAAGGGCATGCTGTGTTGGTTTGTTATAGCCACCCAAGCACACAAAATGTAGTGTCATGTTTTGTTTTCTGAGAAATCTTCTGTGATTCTGTATGAGCTTCATGTCTGGTTGAAGTGTTTCTTTCATGTCATAACATGGTCTGTGTGCTACAGAACTTCCCATTTATTTGTCTTCTTTCCATAAAGCAGGAAAATACTTGATGCTGAGGATTTCTGACTAATTTAATGTATCCCTGTATACCTAGAACATAAATTTAGGACAGAAACTCTAAATATCTACTTAGCATGTGAATAGCTGACGATTTTATTGAACTACTAATTACATTATTTTTAAGGTTTTCTACATGAAGAACAGTGATATTTATTTAATTTATAATAGATGCCAGCACAGATGATTTATTGCATTTGGAATTCATTAAAGAATTTATAACTGTCAAATTAGTTGCTGAGACTACTGTCTTCTAAACTTATCTTGATTTCCAGTTGTTTCATGAGATAGAAATAAAAAAAAAAAAAGGAAATAGCAGAGCCTGAACATCAGAAGCAACTTGGCCTTTAGGTGGCCAGTGAAGTTCAGATGGAGTCTTTTTGTCTCTCACAAAACAAGACAGAAAGATCTCACCTAACAAGATAGAGGATCATTTAAAAATGATAACTCTATGTTTAAAATGAGTAGTAATTGTGGCATGCTAACAGAGGATTTCAGTATATTTCATGCATGATAATTAAGAAACTTTGGGGATCCATTTCCAAGAAGCTTCAGATTAAGTCTACAATGTTTTCATTAATGATTTTACCAAACAGCTTTATGTGTTTTTGAGAAACTCTGATTCTGGGGTTTTAGGAACACTCCAATTGAATGTATCTCTGCTCACACCTTACCACTCCATGGAATACATTGTCAATTTTCCACAGCAGCAGTAAAAGATGTCCTTGAAATTCGTGCTTCTGTCTTATAAACTTTCATAATCATTTCACTCCATGTTAGTAGTTTTGCTTCAAGAAGCACTTGTAATGCAACTGCTATCTCATTCCCCTTAATTATGTTGGACTTAATTTTGCTTCTGTTCAAATGACCAAGTAAAGCATGTATTGAAACTAAACACCATACTTTAAATAAATGTGTATTCAAGTTACAATAAAAGACCACAGATAAATAAGTTCAGCTAGCTACTACATATATCTCTGCAATCTACTATTCTAGTAATATTTTCTTTTGTATGTGCACAGAGAAATTGTTTTATAGATATTGTTCTAATGAAAAATATAGAAATAGGAATTGTAAAACATTATAATTAGTACTGTGCCTATTTCAATTTTTCCTAGAAAATGTAATATTCATACACATTATTTTGCCTGAGGAGGTTATTAAGGCCAGATAATATAACAGCAAGTGCTAAGAGAGACTCCAATTGCATATACATATCAAAAATAGTGATAAAGGACTTCTTTACTTCATATGGCTGTTGCAGGTGGAATGAATATGTAGATAAACCTTAAAGAGACAAATTCCTTCATAAACATTCTGCATAGCAGTCCATTTTAAAGGAATTGGTAACTGTAAAAACGTGAATGCTAAAGTCAGGTGCCAAATACATATGGACTGGACATTGGGAATGTATGCTAAGCCATATAACTCTCATAATTCTGGCCTATTTATTTATGTTGTTTTGTATTGTATTTATTGTTATAAGAGAAAGAACCATTTGTTGGACTGAAAGGGGGAGCTGCTGGGGGGAAAAAGATATAACTTAAACTAAAAAAAAAGGTAGAGGATGGGGGGCTTGAGGGGGAAGAGGGTGGAAGGGTGGGACAGGAGGAGGGAGTAGGGAGGGAATTGTGATTGAGATGTAACTTGAAGAAATAAAAAATAAATTATAAAAAAAGAAAAGAAATCGTGAATGGATTTTACATCAGACATGTGGATTGTAGGCAGGGGAGAGGGTACAGTGGGTAAAGTGCCTGTCATGTAAAGACAGGGACCTGGATTTGGACCCCTAAAACAAAGACTAGTCATGGCTTCACACCTCTCTCATCCTGCTGCTGGATGGGGCAGAATTAATTAGTTGGAGCTCCAGAACTTGGTGACCATTCAATCTAGCCAGTTGATAAGTTATTTGTTCAAGAAGAGACACTGTCACAAAATTAATATAGACAATGATAGTATAAGACTCCTGACATCAACCTCTGGTCCCCATATGCACACCCACACCATTCTGAAAGACAGACAGGCAGACAGGCATACACACACACACACACACACACACACACACACACACACACACACTCAGAACTTCTGATGTGATTCCCAAACACCTCCAGAAAAAGAAGGAATTATTGGAGTCCATATCAGTAAGGCTCTGGCCACAAGTTCACAAGATTTTCTCATTCCAAATGCATTGTTTTCTGTCTGTTATCATCAGTCAATTCTCTGGAACCTTAATTAAAATACAAATAAGCCTTAATGTGCCTTTTCATTTGTAATTATAAACAATAATCTCCTCTAGCCTTTCATTTGAAGCAGAAAATTCCACGTGGATGGCTGGAGTGATTTGTTGAATGTGAGTGCATTACTCTGCCTCTTCCTTCCCTTCTTAGGAAGGAAGTCTGTCTTGGACCCACATCAGCAAAAGTATCTGATATTTAAAACTCTACAGAGACTGAGCATCCCTGGTTGAAAATAAATTGCTGATCATTTTGGTCAAACTCAGTTGGTTTACTAGAACAGGCTATGCTTGATGGTGATGCCATGGCAACTCGGTTTTGATGGAAGAAGTTGATGGATTGATCTTGCTCAGAAAGTCCGAGGAGCACAGCAGAGAGCACAGGACATAAACCACAGTGGGATTTCTGGGTTGTATTTGTGTTGAGGTTTTAAATCCCTGGACTGGATGAAAACAGGACGACTGTGATGATAAGTGTATCTGTAGGGTGGCTTCTTCAATTGGAGCAGGCTATGCCACAGAAATACTCAAAACCACATGTTTCAGGTAAGAAATTGCTACTAGATATCTTCCAGATAATTCTGAAGAAATCTCTTTAAGAAGCTCTAAAGCTATCATCTTTCTTGAACACAATATTTGCTTCTATTATAAGAGCCATCTGTGTGACTTTATGAACTTTTTTCTCACAGTATTCATTTAACAACTGCCAATGAGAGTACCTTAAAATAAATGGCTCAAAACCAACAGACATCGTGCCCAAAATAACGCTAAGTATAGAAATAAGTGAAGAATGTTAAAAAGGATGTGAAAATGAGGATGATGGACTGCTACTTTCAATATAGAAACTAGAGATTTTGGTACTAGGCTGGAAGTTTTCTTTATTCATTGAGAACTTTTAGTGTACGCTTGTGTATTTCACTCACACACACTACACTCTCTTTCCCACTAGCATTGAGCCAGCCCTTTACATTCACAAATCTCCACCCTCACTTTCACTTCGCTTTTCTTTTTCTTTTTTTAATGACTCATTTAATTTTATAAGAGCACGAATAAGGGTTATTCTTTGGAGCATAGGAAACTTCCTGATGTATATACCACTGAGGTAAATGATTCCTTCTCCTTAAGATATTATTAACTTTTAACACAGCTGCTTAGGGAGTACTGTGGCTTCCTAAACACCACCTCTAAAATCCATTGTTTTTGACTGGACACATCTTGTGCAAATAACCATAGTTCTTATGGGTTCCTAAACACAGTATTTCTGTTGTGTCAACAAGAAAGCGTTTCATAGAATTCTTTCCCATTCTCTGTTATTGTATTCTTTCCTCCCTTGTTAATATTCTATAGCTATGGAGGCATGATACAGATGCCCCATTTCATTTCAGGCTAGACACTCACAGTTAATATCAGGAGTTTAACTGGGTATGAATTTCTCCAATAACTATTCTCTACTGCAAACAGAAGCTTCTCTGACCAAGGCTAACAGCAGTAACAATCTATGAGTATAAACATAAATGCCTAAATGATTAACACCATTAAAAATAACAGTAGCGCATTAAATATTTTATTTATTCTTGACATGTATTAATTGTTCATTGCCTCTAACATTTTTTTCATGTGAGAGTGTTTTGTCTGCATATGTGCACTGTGAGTATGATTAGTGCCCATGGAGGTCGGAAGGCAGCCCTGGATGCAAATAGCATTTCAAATGGTTGTTAACTACCATGTGAATGCCAAGAATCAAACCCAGGACCTTTCCAGGAGGAATTGTTGATCTTATCCACTGAGCTGTCTTTCGGGCCCTTAATGTTGAGAAATTTAAAACATATATTGTGGTCATGTCCATTCACAATAAATTCCCTCCAACTGCTCCTCTTCCTCAACCTAACTCATTATCTTTCCAGCTTCAAGTCCATTATTTTTTGTTGGTTTTAATGATAACTATTGAATCAAATTAGTGCTGCTTATATACACATGTGTGTAGTGTAATCTGACTCCCCAAAGAGAGAGACCCTTCCTTCCTCACAAACCATTAACTGCTAACAGCTCATCTAACCAAGTGTGGGCCTCTGCAGCCATTCCCCATTTGTGCTGGAATTTTGACTGGCTTGATCTTGTGTTTGTCTTGTGCAGACAACCACAGGTCCTACAAGCTGATATGTATAGCAACAATTTACTATGTGTCATATCTGTCAGCTCCTACATTTTTTGCCTACTCTGTCATTTCCTCAGTCTTAGATGAGAAAGGGTTTATATGGGTAATTCATTTATACTTGAATACTCAGTTACTTATATTTGTCCCTTTGGCCAGATATGAGTCTTTGCATTAACCACTAACCACCATAAAAAAAGAAAACAACATAAGTAAATATTATTTATAATGCAGTTTGACACAATAATTTAACAAAAGAATAAGAGGAGATTCATCCTAGTGTCTAGGATAACAAAAGTCATGGGGTTTGAACAGGTTTTCATAAAATACCTTTTCATGAGCAGACCACAGAAAGGGGTTGGGTATCCCAATAACTGTTATGCCATTATTGTACTGGCACATCTTTCCTGTCAGGCTGGTATTTAGAATGCTATTTCCATTACTGAGGTAATCCACTGATACAGTTTCTCTTCCAACAGCCTGTATGGCACCTTCTGACACTATATAAGCTAGTTAACAGGTATATATTTTCCTTGTCATCTGAGCTTGATTTCTGTATAATCTCCATCCAAAGTGAGTAAAGCCTTTTTTATGTTTATTAAGTAATTCAAGTTACATCTCAATCATAGTCCTCTCCTTCCTCCCCTCCTGGTCCCACCCTCCCACCCTCTACCCTTCTCCCACCTATCCTACTCCTCCAGTGTGGGCAGTCCCCATATCTCAGGCCCCTCAGTTAATCGATCACATGAGGGCTAAGAGTTTCCTCTTGCTCGGGGGCCCCACTTGTCAGCTCCTCTAGGGTAAAGGGTCTCACTAACAGGAAACAAAGTCTATGCCAGAGACCGTCCTACTTGTTAAGGGATCTGCATGAAGACCAAATTGCCCATCCTCTATATTTGTATAAGTGGGTCTAGACCAAGTCAAAGCTTTTTTCTTCTTATTTTGGTTGGTGTTTCAGTCACTGTAAGCCTCTAAGTCCCTAGGTTAGCGAGTAAGGTCTTTACCAATAGGCTATTAACACCTACCAACCCATAGAAGACAAGCAAGAGCTGTGGCACCCAGGGATGTTTTGAGTTCTTCTGGTGCCTTCCTGGGTAGTAACCAGAAAGGAGTTATCCCATTTTAGTCCCTGAGATTTTTGTTTAGTAATAGATATTGATTCTTTTAAAACCTAGAGAGTAGCAAACAGATCCTAGAGCTTGCACAGGATGGTAAATAAGGTGTTGTTTCTTTCCATGAAACAGTGAAGTATGTACTGAGATAGATCAAATCCAGCTTAGTGCAGGATGTCATGTAGACAGGGAAAGGTTTCTTCAGAAGCTCATATAAAGAAACCATCAGTATTTTCTTCCAGTGAGTACTGTTTAAAAGTCTTCTCACTAATTCAACCATCTCACACTGGAGATTCTTCGATGGTTGAATTAGTGGCAAGCCTATCTCTTGGCATGTAAAAACTCCTTGCTTCAACTGCAGACAGACTGCTGTCCAAAAAGGACAAAACTTGGTAGCAGGGAAGTCGACAGCCTAGCTCTGCCAAGACAGGGTAGGTAAGTCCTTCATAATCCCTGCTCTACAATAAATGTCTGTCAGAGAAACAGGAACAAAAGGCTGAAGACTGATGCAGGAATGTATGGAGAGAAAATGGGAACTGTCCAGGTAGCCACTGGTTTGTCATTTTTTAGTATTGGAAGCTGCAGGCCCTGCACTTCCTATATAATCAGATATATTTATCCTTCTCAGCTCTGTGAGGTGGTTGAAGAATAGACAGCTTGAGTCTCATAGCTAAATTTTGAGTTGTTTAGGAATCAAGATCTAAGAAGATGGTTATAATAGTGATGCAAGTTAGTATGAAAGCTAGGTCAGTTATAGAACTTTAAACTCATGGAGATGGTTAGAAGGTAGAAGGTTAAAGTCAGGAGCCAAATATGTATGAACTGGACATTGGGAAGGTATTCTGGGCCATTTAACTCTCATAAATGTGGCATATTTAATTCTGCTGTTTTGTATAGAATATACTGTTATAAGAGAAAGAACCATTTGTTGGATTGAAAAGGGAAGCTGTTGGGGGGGAAGAGGGTGGAAGGGTGGGACAGGAAGGGGGAATAGGGAAGGGTTTGTGACTGAGATGTAACTTGAAGAAAAAAAAATGAAGTACTTATACATATATAAAAAAAAGAAATGCAAAAAATAAAAGTCTTCTCACACGTGCTATGACTATGGGAGAAGGCCAGAGATTATTTTTTTAAAGGAAAAATGGCTGTTTTACCAATCATTATCTAAATCCTTGTTTAAAAAATTGTACATTTTCTGAATTTCTTTTTTTTAGAACTCAATATTTTTTATTTATTCATGTTTTTTAATAATTTATTTTTTATTTCTTCAAGTTACATCTCAATCACAATCCCCTCCCTACTCCCCCCTCCAGTCCCACCCTTCCACCCTCCTCCCCCTCAACCCCCATCCTCTTCCCTTTTTTTTTTTTTTTTTTTTAGTTTAAGGTATTTCTTTTATCCCCCCAACAGCTCTCCCTTTCAGTCCAAAAAATGGTTCTTTCTCTAATAACAAAAAATACAATACAAAACAATAGAAATAAATAGGCCACAATTATAAGAGTTTTATGGCTTAGCATACATTCCCTGTGTCCAGTCCATATGTATTTGGCACCTGACTTTAACATTCTACTATCTAACCATCTCCATGAGTTTAAAGTTCTATATCTAACTCAGCTTTCATACTAACTTGCCTCATAATTTTAAAAATATCTTCTTAGATCCAGAACACCCTCTTGATTCCTAAACAACTCAAAATTTAACTATGAGACTCTAGCTATCTATTCTTCAACCACCTCAGAGACCTGAGAGGGATAAATATATCTGATTATATAGGAAGTGCAGGGCCTGCATCTTCCAAAACTAAAATGACATACCAATGGCTGCCTGGACAGTTCCCATTTTCTCTCCATACATTGCAGCATCAATCTTCAGCCATTTGGCCCCGTTTCTCTGACAGACATTGATTGTAGAGCAGGAATTATGAAGGACTTGCCTACCCTGTCTTGGCAGAGCTGAGCTGTCGACTCATCTGCTTCCAAGGTTTGTCCTTTTTGGACAGCAGTCTGTCTACAGTTGAAGCAAGGGGTTTTTCTTGCCAAGAGAAAGGCTTACCACCAATTCAATCATCTTCCACTGGAGATTCTTCGATGTTCGTCTTCTACTTGGAGTAGAATAGGGGGTGCTGTCAGGAGCTGACATGTCTCAATATCAAAATATCTTAAGTTAAGAAAACATCTTTGAATGCCATATTCTGCAGATCTCTTGAGGTTTTTGAAGATGCCCTATCTATCTCTTATATTTAGATAAGCAAATATTGCTTGTCTCTTAGCAACTTGATTTCTGAGTAGCTTAGAAAATAACTGTGATAGACTGTCATAGTAACTAACAAAATGACACGTTTTCATGACTATTAGTTTCCATTTCTTAATTATCCTAAACAGTTTATGATGGTTGGTAGCAAGAGGCCAAAACTTTACATTTCATTTTTAAGCATTACTAGGAACAATACCTTTAAGAAGCGTTACCCTTAATTTTGTATCAATATACAAAGATCAATACCAATGTGGCAAAATATAATCTTAATTTTGTATCAATATACAAAGATCAATACTGATGTAGCCCAATACAATCTTAATTTTACATCAATATACAAGGGTCAATACCATTGTGGCCAAATATAATATTAATTTTGTATCAGTATACAAAGGTATAAGGCCATATTCAATAATCTGACCTTTTTTCTTGATCTTTGCTATACTATGTCTATGTCCCATTTTTCTCAAGTCTGTTCACTCCTATATAGGAGAGAAAGGAGGATACAGAAAAGAAAAAGAGAGAAGTCCCTGGGTCTAACCTCCAAAACCCATTTAACAGCTTGTAGTCTTTCCCCCTAAATAACAAAATTTTCTATTATCTATCAAATAACCAAAGTTGTGGGGAACACCCTCCCCACCTTCTGGGGATGGCATGCTGCTCTCTTAAAATGACTTCCTGCTGATTTGTGACGTAGTAAACCTGTTTGGGCCCCAAGTAAGAATGGAAAAATGGTTAAAAATGTTAATAGAATCATTTGATGTTCAGTCCTTTTGTGCTCAGCTATTTAGATGTCCTAAGAAGTTCATAGACAGAAGCTGATCTTCAGAGCTTTACTAAAGATCTGGCTGGAGTAGTCTGTGGAGCTGAATTTCTTAATTTTAATATGGACACCATAAGTTTTCTAAGAAACTATTTGGGTTTGGTATTAATGGGATGCCTTCTTTAAAATCCTCCATTTTATGCAAAGTGAAACACTATTTATTTTGTTTCTATTATATAGTTGGAATAAATCACAAAAATAATTTATGTGTACGGTTAGACTTTAAATATTTAACTCTTTTCACAAAACACTTAGGAAGGAAGGTATTATAGATAGATAAAGAGACATGAGAAGATAAAGATTCTGGTCTTTGATTTGTATAGTGTCATAGGAAATATGAAATTGTTAACAAATAAATAAATTTTTTTGGGAGTTCATATTTTTTATTATTTCAAACTAACAATAACAACAAATTTATGTTGGCTGTTTTTTAGCCATTCTCTTAAGTCCTTTATATTTTGCCAGCTAATCCTCCATACCACACTATAGGACAGACACTACCTTACGACTGAAGATTGGTCAACTTTGCTTGACTTTTTTTTTTCTTTATTTTTTATTTCTTCAAGTTACATCTCAATCGCAGTCCCCTCCATATTTCCCCTCCAGTCCCACCCTCCCACCCTCAACCCCCCATCCTCTTTTTTTTCTTTTAAGTTTAAGGTATATCTTATTTCCCCCTACAGATTCTCCTTTCAGTCCAACAAATGGCTCTTTCTCTTATAATAATAAATACAATACAGTACAACAGAGGTAATTAGGCCACAGTTATGAGGGTTATATGGCTGAACGTACATTCCCAATGACCACTCCATATGTATTTTGTACCTGACTTTAACATTCTACTATCTAAATATCTCCATGAGTTTAAAGTTCTATATCTGACTCAGCATTCATACTAACTTGCAACACAATTTTAAAAGTATCTTCTTAGATGTATAACACTCTCTTGACTCCTAAACAACTCAAAATTTAATTATGAGACTTTATCTATCTGTCTTCAATCACCTCAGAGACCTGAGAGGGATAAATATATCTGATTTTATAGGAAGTACAGGGTCTGCAGCTTCCCAAACTAAGAAATGATATACCAGTGGCTGCCTGGACAGTTCCCATTTTCTCTCCATATATTACAGCATTGCTCTTCAGTCGTTTGGCCCTGCTTCTCTGACACACATTGATTGTAGAGCAGGGGTTATGAAGGACTTACCTACCCTGTCTTGGCAGAGCTAGGCTGTCGACTTACCTGCTTCCAGGTTTTGTCTTTTTTGGACAGCATTCTGTCTACAGTTGGTGCAAGGGGCTTTTCCTACAAAGAGATAGGCTTGCGACTAATTCAATCATCTCCCATTGGAGATTCTTCGATGCTCATCTTCTACTTGGAGGAGAATAGGGTGTGCTGTCAGGAGTTGATATGTCTTGATATAAAAAAAATCTAAAGTTACGAAAACATCTTTGAATGCCATATTCTGCAGATCTCTTGAGGTTTTTGAAGAGGCCCTATCTATCTCTTATATTAGGGTAAGCAGATGTTGCTTGTCTCTTAGCAGCTTTATTTCTGATTAGCTTAGCAAGTAACTATAATAGGCTGTCATAATACCTAACAGAATGACTGGCTTGCATAACCATTAGTTTGCATTTCTTAATTATCCTAAACAGTTCATGACAGTTAGTAGTAAAAGGTCGAAACATCACATTTCATTCTTTTTTCTTTACCTCCTAACCCTTCCATCCCATTTCTATGGGGTGGGGTGTCCTTATATAACAGTCCCTCATCTCAGTTGAGAGGTCGTATGAGGGCCAAGAGCCTCTTCATTCATTGGGGATCTATGAAGCAGTACCATCAGTGAAAAGTGTCTCATTGCCTGGGAGAGAGAACTATTAAACAAACAAATCAATAAGCATACAATAGATAAAAAAGACTAAAAAAAAGAAAAAAATATAACGAATATATAAAAATAAATAAAAAATTAAAATTAAAAATAAGAAGTCTATGTCCAAGTTCCCTTTGGTGTGTTAGTTGTAGTATTGATACCTTCTACTATATAGCTAAAATCCTACTATAAGTGAATAGATGCCATATGTGTCCTTCTGAGTCTGGGTTAGTTCACTCAGGATGAGCTTTTCTAGTTCCATCCATTTGGCTGCAAATTGCATAATTTCATTGTTTCTGATAGCTGAATAATAATCCATTGTGTAGATGTACCACAGTTTTTTAACCCATTCTTCGGTTGAGGGACATCTGGGTTGTTTCCAGTTTCTAGTTATTACAAATAAGGCTGCTATAAACATAGATGAGGAAACTTCCTTATGATTCCGTGAAGAGGCATTTGGGTGTATACCCAGAAGTGGTATGGCTGGGTCCTGAGGCAGAGATATTCCAAGTTTTCTAAGATATCGCCAGACTGACCTCCATAGTGGTTTCACAAGCCTGCACTCCCACCAACAATGGAGTAGGGTTCCCCTTTCTCCACACCCTCGCCAGCATGTGCTGTCATTTGAGTTTTTGATCCTAGCTATTCTGACAGGTGTGAGATGGAATCTCAGAGTCGTCTTGAGTTGCATTTCTCTGATGATTAACGATGTTGAGCATTTCTTCAAGTGTCTCTCAGCCATTAGGGATTCCTCCTTTGTGTTAACCAAAAGTTTGGATTATTCCAGACCTTAAATGCTAAAATTACATAAATCATAAAAAAGCAAAATATGTTGACAGGGGTTGTCTTAGTTTGCAAGGCCTATAACAATGAAATACTGTAGTCTGAATTCCTAAAATTTCAAAATTGAATTTTCTCTGTAGGTAAAGAGTCTCAAAATCAGGATGTTGGCTGTTCTTTGTTTCTGAGTCATGTGTATATGATGTGAAATATTCGTATGGTCATTGGGCTATCACATGTTCTTCCTTAGAGGTCACAGGCTAGAGTCTTTCTGGGTTTTAACCTCTTCTATACAGTAGAACATTAGTAAGATTGAGTTACGAGTACCCTGAGACCTTTATTTTAAGCCAATTAAATTTTTGCATAGCCTACTTACAAAACCAGTCACACTTTACAGTAAAACTGATAAAACATTCAACATATGAGTTTTGCGTTAATATAATTTTCCAAAGCAGAAATACATTCCACTAGAAGCTTACAAATTGACAAAGTGTTCCATGAACCAATAAAAAATAGATATAAAATAGTAATTAAGATAGACAAATAAATATAAAAAGTATCATTTAATACCTTGGATATCATTTTTCAATTCTGAAGTCCATATTTTCTTCATGACACATCATTCCTTGAAATAGTCACTGCTTGCAAACCTCACAAGAAGATGAACATGCAAAATCCTTCATCATCTGGCTGCTCATACCTTCAGTCACTTTGTTTTCTTTATTTTTTGGTTCATGTTCAAGGATAACCAAGCTGTTAAAACTCATACATTCCCCGTGTCATGCTACCTCAGGTTAATGCCATTAAAATATTATGTTCTCTAAGACAGGAAACATGCTTTGTAATTAACAAAATATTGTCCTATTTATAATATCCACTATAGAACATTCTCAAAATCCCACAACCACAGTTTTCTCTCTGCCTTCTCTTGTGTCACCACAAGGCACTCAGTCTTAATGATGCGGCCTATTTTTTCTCATCCATTTATACACAGCTATTTTTCATTCTTGCTGGAACTCTGAATTCAGATGCATGTTCAACACTAAACTTAACAGCCATGTTACTTGTATGGGTCATTTGCAGACATGCATAACATGGCAAAATAATTAAATTAGGCAATACATGCATATTCAGTTACATCTGCCTTGTTGATTCTCTTTCATTCAATAACTATGTGTCCATTAGAGTTCTAGTTTGTTCCACATATTTTCCTAAGGTAC
This sequence comes from Lophiomys imhausi, assembly GCA_907164525.1. NCBI lineage: Eukaryota > Metazoa > Chordata > Mammalia > Rodentia > Muridae > Lophiomys > Lophiomys imhausi. The sequence continues at coordinate 2,407,954 of CAJQZJ010033689.1, read as the reverse complement.
AGTGATTCATGATTTGCTAATTTGTTGTTTATCACAACTCTTCAGAACATAACAGCTTCAAGTAATGAGAGTTCAGTACATGTATCTTGATTATTCTACTGTCAGTTCATAAAATATATTTCTGTGCTTGTTCAACTTACCATTTCCTGGATTTACTGTAATGCTTAATATCACAGAAGTTAATTAGAGATATTTATCAAATGCTTTTTAATATAACAATGATGAATGTATTATCATTGATCAGAGGATGAGAAAAATACAGAATATTTTGAACGATAAAATGTAAGTTTTTTAACTAGATAGTTGCATGAATAAAATGTCACAGGAAATTTCTTTGGAATCATATTAGAGTAAAAAATGAATGGAGACAGTAGCAAAAATATGAGAAATACTAGGTAAAGGCCAGTTAAAAAATGTCCTGTCATATGTACAATGTCTAGATTCCCCAGTCAAATCACAAGACAATAGACAACACAGCTGAAGTAAGCCTTGTCCCCATTCTGTACAAAATTTTATAAAGTCTAAATATAGACTAGGATCTCGTGATGATAAAAATGGATGGGGAAGAATGTATGCAACTATAGGAGGAATTTTGTTTTTACCATACATATTCTCAGTCTATAATCTGTGGAACATTTGAAAAAAAAGGTGGGGGTTGGGGATTTAGCTCAGTGGTAGAGTGCTTTCCTAGCAAGCGCAAGGTCCTGGGTTCGGTCCTAAGCTCTGGGGGGAAAAAAAAGAAAAAAAGAAAAAAAAGGTGTATGAGAAGTTTAATTTCCCAAAATGTGAAGAACCATAGTGCTAGTGTGGTAACCATGGTGCTAGTGTGGTAACCATGGTGCTAGTGTGTATTCTGGGTGGTTATAGACCTAGTGAAGGGCAACTTCCCAGTCTCATCTTCTGCCCTTTCTTTGTCCCTCTCAAGATCAAGATTAGCATACTTGGAACTATGCAGTTGTTTCTAAATAGAAATATTCTGAGATCATAAGTAATTTTAATTTTTGAAATTCTGTATGTCTATGCAATAAAATATGATCATATCTACTCCTTATACCTCCTCTAGCGCATCTAACATTCCCCAAACATGGTTTGCTTAACTTCATCTCTTTAATTTCTTCTTGTTCTTCTTCTTCTTGTTCTTGTTCTTGTTCTTCTTCCTTTTGATCTTCCTCTTCTTCATTGTCCTCTTCTTCTTTTGTTAAACCACTAACAATTGTCGATTAGTGCTACCTATAATAGCATGGGTCGAAGTTCACCTACTTGAGCATAAGAAACCAACAATATTTCCTAGGAAGAAATTATTCTAGAATATAATTGACTTAGAATGACAGAATTTGTTTTAAATTATAATTTTCCATCCAGCACTTGCTACTTTTTTTTATAACAAGCAGCCAATTTGTCTATCAAAGCATACATAACACTGGTTTTTATTCTGTACTGTATGCTACAGGCAACACACTAAGGAGTATTAAAAATAACCATATATGCATTCTTTATTGAGGTCAGATTAGTTTCTTTGACATTTTGCAAATTAATATACCTACATGAAGAAGTAAAGTCTTGTATCTAAAAAATTTTATTAGATAATGGTAATATAAATTTGTATATTTTTGTATGAGTGTCAGATGGATGTGTGTAGATGTTTTTTGTGTGTGCTTCCTAGAGCTGATATAGTAAAGTACTTTGAACTTTGTGACTCTAACAATGGGAATTTATTATATGATTGTCTGTGAAAGCTAGACAAAAGTCAATGTGACCATAACAATATGTTTTTAAAATAGAAACAGCAGTAATATACAATCTACTCAATATTTTTCCTTAGCTCAGAGTATTTGCCTTGCAATTTTCTTCATTCCTTGACTTACAAAAACATCACCTCAAACTCTGACTTCATAATTTCACAGGTTTTATATTATATACCTGCATGTCTCTTCAATTTGAAGTCACCCTTTTTATTAGAACACATTCATATTAATAAATCTTATTGTAATGACTTTCTACAAAGACTCTATTACTGGAAATATTTCTAGTAATGTAGAATTCACAGGTACTAACTTTAGCAATTTTTGTTATAAACACAATTTAACTTATAATACTATTCTAGATATCCACAGAGTATATGTTGAAGACATATAGTAGTGTATTTTTTCTGTATCATCTTTATAATAAATTGTGATATTAACTAGAAAATTCACTTAAAATCTTAAAGATTATAAGCAGTGGATGATGGGAGTTGACCTAATTTGTAATTGTCTTCCATGAATGACTTTCATCTTATTCTTAGAGTTCTAGACTCTAAGTTCTTAGGCTCTACAGTGTACCAAGTGGCCCATATTAAGATAAAAAGTCACCTCCTCAGAGCATTTTAAGTTGAGACTGTGTGATTTTAACTTTAGTTAAAATATTCTCTGCTGGCAAGAGAATCTGCATATTTGATCTCTGGAAGCCACAAAGAAAGGAAGAAGAACAGCGTATGAATTGGTTCAAGCCTGGAGGACAATGATTGAAGCAGTGTCCAGATACAGAAACATACCACTTTCTGATACTACTTACTTCCCAAGAGTTATGTAAGAAATAAAAATAAATACCAAACTAATATCTTTTTTCATTTACTACCTTTAGATTTTTCTCTGAGAAAACTAACAGAGTAAAATTTTGTCCTATAATTTTTAGGATATGAATCCTTTTTAGTATTTATTTGCATATTCAAGTTACATCTCAACCACATACCCCTCCCTCTTCCCCTCCTGGTCCCACCATCCCACCCTCTACCCCCTCTCCCTCCTATTCTCATAGAATGAGGGAGACCCGACATATCAGTCCCCCTCAGTTCATCAGTCACATGAGGGCTAAGAGCTTCCTTTGCTCTGGGGTCCAACATGGCAATCCAATTAGGTAAAGTGTTCCATCAACAGACAACAGAGTTCATGACAGAAACCACTTCCCTGACATCCCCTCCACTTGCTAAGGGTTCTGTATGAGGACCTAGTTGACTGTCATCTATATTTGTATAAGGTGGTCTAGGTCTGGTCTAAGCTTTTATCTTCTTTTTTGTTATTGTTTGTTTTTGGTTAGTGTTTCAGTCTCTGTGGGGCCTCAATTGGTTAGGTCTATTGATCTACATGTGCTGTTCTTGTTCCGTCCAGGTCTCTCTGTTCCTCCTCCCTCTCTTATAAAGGAACCCCAGAGCTCCACCTAATGTTCGACTGTATCAGCATCTATTTTGATCTGTTGCTGGGTGGAATTACTTGTAGAATAGTTATGCTAGATTTCTGTTCCTTTGGGTACGTGGGTTGTAGGATAGTTATCTTATACCATATGGCTAATATCCAGCTTTAAGTGAATACATGCCATGTGTATTTATCTGAGTCTAGGTTAGCTCACTCAGGATAAAAATTTCTAATACCACCCATTTTGTTGCGAATTGCATGATTTCCTTGTTTCTGATAGCTGAGTAGTATTCCATTGTGCAAATGTACCACAATTTTTTAAACTGTTCTTTAGTTGAAGGGCATCTGAGTTGTTTCCAGTTTCTAGCTATTATGTATAAAGCTTCTATGAACATAGTTGAGGCCATGTCCTTTTGGTTTGGTGAAGAATCTTTTGGATATAAGCCCAGGATAATCTGGGGTAAGTTAAGTCTTGAGGTAGAACTATTACCACTTTTCTTGGATATCACCAGGTTATTTCAGAAGAGGTTGTACAAGTTTGCACTCCCACCAGCAACGGAGGAGTGTTCCCCTTTCTCCACATCCTTGCCAGCATGTGCTGTCATTTGAGTTTTTTACCTTAGCCATTCTGACAGGTGTGAGATGTAATCTCAGAGTCGTCTTGAGTTACATTTCTCTGATGATTAAGGATATTGAGCATTTCTTCAAGTATCTTTCGACCATCAGAAATTCCTCTTTTCTGACAGTTTAGCTCTGAAACCCATTTTTTGATTGGATTATTTGGTTTCTTGGTGTTTGATTTTTTGAGTTCTTTGTAAATTTTGGATATTAGCTCTCTGTCAGATGTGAGGATATGAATCATATTTTAACTACAATCATAGAAAATGTGTATATTTATATTATTCAGTATCTAAGATCATATAAAATATATAATACATATAACATTGACTAACGTTAAATTTAAATTATGTCTGCCTATACATATAATCTAGACTTTTACCAATGCCAGTATATGCAAAAATAAAGACCAACATAGTTGTGTCATCTGTGTTTTATATATTTATACATACTTGAAAAGCCTCTGTACAATTAAGATTGTGGGTCACTTATTCCTTATATACATGCTTATTATTTAATATATCATCTAGATACTGTTGAAAATATATAGGAAGACACATATTATGAGTAAATATATCATTCTATAATGTACTTAAGAATCCATAAGATGTATGCCTCTAAGGTTTATGTAGTAGAGGTTCTTGTAACCACAGTCCTGAAGATGCTGTGGAATAGCAAGCAATACTGTAATCACTCTACATGCTTAGAGCATAGAAATAGGAGTAAGACCTATCTCAAGGTATTTCCACTTTGGTATAATTACAGAAGCATATTGAAGTTTATTCTGGAAAATCTTTAATACAGATTTAAGTACAGGTAACAAGAGAGAAGGAAGTCTAGGATATGATTGTATCTCAGACAGGTGAAGAAAGATGTAAAGATAAAAGAGGTTGGGAGCTAAGGAGATGGAAAAATGATGGACTAGAGAAGGAAAAGAAGAGAAATGAGGAGAGGAGAGAAAGAGGAGAATAGTGGTTCACAGTCTTGAGCATGTAGAGACATAATAACTACAGTTAACTGAATTATAAAATATTATTGAAGTACAGAGGATAAAAGCATTATACTTTTCTGAGATTACAAGCAAGCTTTAACAGGTATATAAATGTTAGACAGTAAATAATTTAATAGAAATAAAATGACATTTTATATATACTTTCATTTTGCATACTATATGTAAAATATGTAAGCTTATATTATTCATTTCTCAAGGCATGCTTTTAAACTATTTATTAATAACTCTAAACTCCTTCCAACCCACTTACCAGAAGAGACTAGAGAATGGACACTATTAGATGTCCTCATGCACAGGCCCTTGGGACAACTAGTCAGCAGTCCAGTCAAACAGCATGTACAGGAACAGGAACCAGCAGGAACAGGGACCAACAGCAGTTCTGGGCAGGTTTGGAAGGGACACCAGCAGCAGCAGCAGCAGCAGCAGCTCTGGGAGTGGCAGTAGCTTTGACAACAGCTGCTGCACCCCCTTTTGGAGATGCTATCTCTTCAGCCTGACCTGAGCTGTGATCTTCAGCAGCAAAGGCAACAGGAAGTCTCAGAAGAAGCAAGTCTCGAAGAGTTGTCTGGAGTCTTTTGAAGTGTAGCAGTGATAAGCAGCAGTGAGAAGTGATGCCAAGCAAAAAATCTCTTGTGTTTCTGGGGCCTCCTCTTTATACCTGCATGAGGACACCTTTTATTTGGCCAAGTTCACACCCTCTGCAGAAGGCATTTTCTGTTGACCAAGATCAAAATTTCTCCAAGAAGTCTGTCCATCAAAGGATGTAAACCAAAACAAAAAACCACATTCATTCAACACAACTGTGTTTCCAAAGATATCCAAACTTCCACCACATATTTCATTCAGACAAAGCTCTGGAAGATAAATGCAATTTTATTTGATACAAAAGAGTACAATAATAATTATGCAACTTAAAGAACAATAACAGTATTGGAAATTATGATTGCTATAGAGTTTGTATATTCTTTAATATCATATACCTAACATTAATACAAAAAAGGTCTTTATGTATGCCTTCTGATTTTTGTTTGTTTGTTAAGATAGGTTTCTCTGTGTACCAAGCCCTGGCTGTCCTAGACTCGGTTTGTAGACCAGGCTGGCCTCAAACTCACAGAGATCTGTCTGTCTCTGCCCCCAAAGTGCTGGGATTAATGAAGTGCACCACCATGCTCATGGTCTATTCTGATTTAACATTAGACATTGCTCTCTTTATTGTAATGAGCTAAGAAAAAACATATTCTGATTTCCCTGTCTTATGTCACTGCCAGCCTTTTATAAGTAATTTATCTTTTCCACTAATATCATGATATTGAAAACATTCTATATTTGCTTTCACTTGTCCCTATTTCTACCTCCAAATTTCTGCTAGTTTTCTATATAATTTTACACTGTCAAAAATGTAAATATCCAGAAAGGGGCCAAGATGGCGGCGACCCGCACTGATGCAGTTTGAACGTGGGAGAAAAGAGCCATAAAAAGCACAGAGTTATTGGACACTGTGCAAAATCCGGAGGGGCTAGACCCTCCGGGAACACTCACAGCTCCCAAGGGACTGTTAAAAGTCCCAGGGCAAGGCTCTCCCCCCATCTCTCTCAGACACGGAAGCCACTAAATCCGGGACTCGGGAACTCCCATTTGGAGAGGCGCCTGGAGATTCAAAGCATCCATTCAAGGAACCCAGGGACAACTGGACAACGGAAACCTCAGTAGAAAACAGAATCAGACACCAAAGAAGACGAGTGACCAAGATGATCCAACCTTACAGACTTCCTCAATAGCTGTTTCCATCAAAAGTCTACAACCACAACAACTCAAAATCGCTAAGACCATTCAGCTCTACACACTGCCCCAGCCAGAACTTCAGTAAAGCCTGGAAGATCAGCTTCTGCCTACAAACTCCTTAGGACATCTAAACAGCTGAGCACAGAAGGACTGAACATAAAAGGATTGTACTAACATTTTTAACCATTTTTCCATTCTGGTTCGGGCCCCAAACAGGTTTACTATGACCCAAATCAGCAGGAAGTCATTTTAAGAGAGCGACGTCCCATGCCCAGAGGGTGGGGAGGGTGTTTCTCTGCCCACCCTTTTGGTTATTTGAAGGATAACTGAAAACTCTGTTATTTAGGGGAAGAGATTACAAGCTGTTAAATGGTCTTGTTAAATGGGTTTTGGAGGTTAGACCCAAGGACTTCCTTCTTTTCCTTTTCTGTATCCTTCTTTCTCTCCTATGTAGGAGTGCACAGACTTGAGAAAAATGAGACATAGACATAGTATGGGAAGGACCAAGAAGAAGGGACAGATTATTGAATATGCCCTTATACTTTTGTATATTGATACAAAATTAGTACTATATTTGGCTAAAGTGGTATTGACCATTGTTTACTGTGCAAAATTAAGATTGTATTGGACTACATCGGTATTGATCTTTGTATATTGATACAAAATTAAGAATATTGTTGGCCACAATGGTATTGACCCTTGTATATTGACGTAATATTAAGATTGTATTGGGCTACATAGGCATTGATCTTTTTATATTGATACAAAATTAAGAGTATATTTAGCCACATTTGAATAGATCTTTGTATATTGATACAAAATTAAGGGTAACGCTTCCTAATGGTATTGTACCTAGAGATACTTAAAAATGAAATATGAAGCTCTGGCCTCTTGATACCAACTGTCTTAAACTGTTTAGGATAGTTAAGATAAACAAACTCCTAGTCATGTAAGCATGTCACTTTGTTAGCTACTATGACAGTCTATCACAGATATTCTCTAAGCTACTCAGAAATCAAGTTGTTAAGAGACAAGCAACATTTGCTTATCTAAATACAAGATAGAGATAGGGCATCTTCAAAAACCCCAAGAGATCTGCAGAACATGACATTCAAAGATGTCTTAAATTAAGATTTTTTTTTTTTTTTTTGGTATTGAGACGTATCAGCTCCTTGGTATTGAGACGTATCAGCTCCTGACAGCACCCCTTATTCTACTCCAAGTAGAAGATAAGCATCGAAGAATCTCCAGTGTGAGATGGTTGAATTAGTGGCAAGCCTATCTCTTGGCATGAAAAAACTCCTTGTTTCAACTGCAGACAGACTGCTGTCCAAAAAGGACAAAACTTGGTAGCAGGGAAGTCGACAGCCTAGCTCTGCCAAGACAGGGTAGGTAAGTCCTTCATAATCCCTGCTCTACAATAAATGTCTGTCAGAGAAACAGGACCAAAAGGCTGAAGACTGATGCTGGAATGTATGGAGAGAAAATGGGAACTGTCCAGGCAGTCACTGGTATGTCATTTCTTAGTTTTGGAAGCTGCAGGCCCTGTACTTCTTACATAATCAGATATATTTATTCCTCTCAGGTCTCTGAGGTGGTTGAAGAATAGACAGGTAGAGTCTCATAGTTAAATTTTGAGTTGTTTAGGAATCAAGAGGGCGTTCTAGATCTAAGAAGATGTTTTTAATAGTAATGCAAGTTAGTATGAAAGCTGAGTCAGTTATAGAACTTTAAACTCATGGAGATGGCTAGATGGTAGAATGTTAAAGTCAGGTACCAAATGTATATGGACTGGACATTGGGAATGTACGCTAAGCCATATAACCCTCAGGGGCCAAATATGTATGAACTAGACATTGGGTATTTATACTGGGCCATTTAACTCTCATAAATGTGGCATATTTATTTCTGTTGTTTTGTATAGTATTTACTGCTATAAGAGAAGGAACCATTCGTTATACTGAAAGGGGAAGCTGTGGGGGGGAAGAGAGTGGAAGGGTGGGACAGGAAGGGGGAATAGGGAAGGGATTGTGACTGAGATGTAACTTGAAGAAATAAAAAAATAAAGTATTAAAAAATGTAAATATCCACATTATCATTTATACCCATAATCAGGCTTCCACCACTTTGGTCATAGGTAGTCCAGAAGCTCAAGCTGCATAAATTTCATCCACCTTATCACAGTTGTGTGATTATTATTCATTGCAGGGGCAAATGTTTCAATATGAATGAATTAAATTCTAAATTTCTAATGCGTCAAGCCCTGCAGTATAAAAGTGAGAATGCTGAAATCTATTTTCTACACTTCACTAATTGCTCAAAACCAAAACAATTTATTTTGCTTCATATATGGAGCAAATCCTTCTTACATTGTTTTTAAAACAATTTTACTTTTAAATTTAGACTTTTACATATTGAAGAAGAGAGGCCATGTGTTCTGTCTAGTAATCTTTCTGAGGTTAACATTCACAATGATGATGTTATCAGAAGAGTCACACTGGCATTGGCACAAGACTGTGGAGCCTACTTGGATTTCACTAGTTTCTTCTTAAATCCTTTTCCATCTTCATGATTAAGACCAGGCTTCTCGTTTTATTTAATACCTGTCCCCATACTTTCTCCTGGTCTATGATAACTTTGGTTTGTGTTATCTTGTTTTATTTTTAGTATTTCCTTATTTCTCACAAACTTAAAACTATTGAAGGGTGCTGGTCAGTTGTCAGTTACTTTAGAAGTCTGTTTCAAAGTTGGGAGCTTGCTCATGAGTAAGCTGCATTATGAATTTTGGACTGACTGTCATCCATCTCATTGATTATCCTCCATTGGTACTTGGTGTCAGGGATTTTATTTCCCATGATTCAAACTCACACAATGGCTTTCTTGAAGATTGTGTATGTGTTCTGATACTTCCTTTGTACTTTAAATATTTTGTGGAGATCACTTGACATTATACCAAAATACCCCATTTTCTCATTTTCAACTTCCAATTATAACATTGATCCTTGAATCTCACTGAAATAGTCAATTTCTTATTATTCTAACAGTATTTTTATAGTTCTTTGCTTCATTTTACAGTAACTAGGTGGAGTTTTATGTATAGAAAAACTTCATTATTTAATTTCATTTTTTTCATATTGGTATGAACTCTAGGACATTTTTTATTTATGTAGCTTATAATACTTTGCTATCATTACTGATTTTGTTCCTTAAACTTTTCTAATTTTGACCATTGTTGTATTAGTATAGTTGGGAGTTATTTGTGTTTTGTTCTATTTGTCTATCATTTCACAAAAATACATCTTTCAGGGAATATTGAAATGCTCTATGATGTTTTAACCCAATGAACACAAGATGCAACTTATGAAGGAGACTCTGGGCACAGAATGTTTTCATCATGGCTCCAGAATCTCTTGGTGTTTTAACAAGAAAAGATAAGACTTGTATATACTAACATGATGGTTATACTAACATCTTGGTTGTCAGCTTGATTAGACAATACCTAGAAAAGTTAGGAATCACAATCAATTCTGGCTAGAACTTTAAGTGTATTCTACACAGAACTGATGTACCAATCAGGAAAATGAATGTAAGTGGCACTTCAATGGGCTGTATATCTACTTTAGTAGACATGGGTGAGGGTAGAGGCTCATGTATAAGCCTTCTAGAAGTAGCTACTGTCTGTGGTCTATCTAAATATGTTTTAGAGAAAATTTTAGGTTTTTTTCAGTCCCTGACCCCTTGTGTGGGGGTAGCAGTTTCACTTTCTTTGTTTTCCTTATTTGTATTAGAGTTTTACATTTGTCTCCATATCCTGGTTATTTTGTTTGTTTGTTTATTATGATAGTGAAATAATTGCAATAGCTATTATCATCCTAACTACAAATAAGATTTGTACAGTTTTCTATAGAAATTTATTTGTACAAATGTACAGATTTCTTTAATCATACAATCCATTCTGATTCCCCTGTGCTTCCATCAGTTTCTATTTCGATAACAAAATACCACAAAATGAGTAACTTTTAAACAGCACAAGCTTCTTATTATTGTCTTTTGTAAGGGCTGTAATGTCTGAGTTCAACTTCTTCTGGGGACTGGCTCTTTACTTAAAGGTTGCACCTCCTTGCTTCAGCATGACTCAGTGGGAAGGATGGGAAGGTGAGAGTGTTCCTCCCGCCTTTTTCTGTAAGATAGTGATCCCATTTCTAAGTTTGAGGCCATAGTGACTTACTTGTCACCATCACTTACAAATGGTTGCGTTGTGGATTACATATCAGCACATGATTTTAAAAAGGGCCTGCATTCTGAACATATTAGCCAATCTCTGAGGACAGAATATATGACTTTCTCTAGGCAAAGCACATTCATTACCATCCAGTACTAATCCAATACCCCTGAAGTTTTCATCTCATTCTTGCAGTTAGCAAAACAAACAAACACAAACAAAAAAACAAACAGAAAAAAAGCAACAAAAATAAAAACTAATATAATCCCATCCAAATGTGGTCTAAATAAAATGCAGGTACAGTGTAGGTTACAATTCATTTGAGACCAAGCTTACTGCCAGGCATGAAGCTATGAAATCAAAGATATGTCCTTCTAAAATACAATGGTGAAATACCCTTGGATAAACAATCCTACTTCAGAACACTGATTTTTAACAAAAAGAAAAATCAACTAAGAAAGTATTTCAGTTGATAAAATGCTTGTCAAGGATGGATGAAAACCTCAGTTCAGATCTACAGAACTCATACCAAAATGGAGTATGGTTTCCCTTGTGTAACCTCAGTGGTGGGTCATGATGACAACTGGTCCACCAGAGATTATAGAGAATGTGAAGAGAGTAGGCAGGAGGATCTCAGAATCTCTATCCAGTCTAGTTAGCTTGGAGAGCATAGTGTTCAAGGAGAGAGACAGACACAGTCTAAAACAATAAAAGGTGGAGAAAAACAGAGGAAGACTCCTGACATCATCCTTTGGCGCGCGCGTGTGCACACACACACACACACACACACACACACACACACACACGCAAGCACGCACGCACGCACGCACACGCACACGCACAAACAAGAAGGGGAAGTGGTTAAAGTAAGTAATGGGTTGTGAGTGACAAATAAGCCTAAAATGCAACTAGCTAAACAACACTAAACTTCAAGTCGCTCATATGGCACAGCCCATGGCTCTGCTTCATGGCAGCCATGCTAGGGTTCTTGTGAGATAGAGAAGTGTGGCTGTGACTGTCCCAAGCTTGTGTAGAGACAATCCTGACTATGTGTTTGTAGACCATCTTCATTCAGGACTCACCTGTACAGCAGTGCCCTGGCACATGAGACAATTAGACTAAATCTCTCTCATTCTATGTTCTCTGTCATTAATCAATTGATGGAGCTTTCCTCTTTCTGTCTGAGTTAGTGTTTCCATAGTAACCTTTGTACCTGGTCTATAACATGTGATGGCCATCATGAAATTGTTTTTCAAATATGTCAACAGGGTCTTCATAAACTGTTCAAGTATTTAAGCTCAAGATTCAGTGGGGCTGTTTCATCCCATATTTTGATGGTTTCTTTAGACTTTTTGGCTTCTTTGTGTATGTATTTGTTTGGATCATTGATTTTTTAATTTATTTATTTGTTTATTTTTATTTCTTCAGTATGTGCTCAGTCATCAGAATGGACTGAATTGGTTTAGTACAACATAGAAAGAAGTTTGAGAGAGTTTGCATCGTTTCATCTTTTCATTTATGCCTATTTTTTAGTGTTGGCATTTTCTGTCTTTAAGATATAAAACTGGCATTTTTTCTCATGTTATAGTACCCAATTTGTTTTTAGCTAATGAAATGCACAATATTTGTTCATCTTTCTTACTATCTTGAATTGTATTTATATTTTTATTAAGAAGTATTGATCTTTTGTAACTAAATCAGTTACTTTTCTCATTGCTGTGCCACAATATATGGCAAAGCAATTTAAGGAAGGAAAGGTTATGCCTACAATTGGAAGGGCTGTGTCCTGCTATGATGGAAAAGACATAGTGACAAGAGAGTGGGGTGGCTGGTAACATTGCACCTATTGTCAGGAGAAGGATAAATGTTGATGTTCAGCAAAATTTTCTTCTGTATTTATTTTAGGAAATCTGCCTGTGGCATGGTGCCAACTGCTCCCAAGGTGGATCTTCCCACCTTAGTTCAATCTTCATGTGAACACGCTAAGTGTCACATTCCAGAGTTGTACCTCTCTGATAGTTCTAAATGCAGCCAAGTTTACACTTACTAATACTCACAGAAACCATTTCCAGAATCTTTCTCAACTTAATCATCAAAATATGTAATTGCTGCTATTTATTGTATTTTGAATTATTAAATTTGAAGCCTGTTTGTAATGAATCTGGGCATGTAGAAATCGATCTGTTCATTCATTTTTGCTGATGTTGTTGCTAATATTTACATTTTCAGAAATTGCCCATTACTACTTTCTTTCTTTTCTGACTTCTTTGTTATGCATTTTCTTTCCCCTACCACCCTATAAAGAAGAGTAATGAGGTACATTAATGTGCCTAGACCTAAACTGTCTCTTCAAATATTGCACCCAAAGAGAGATATCTTATCTAAGAAGCACACTTTGGAGAATGATCCAAAGATAAGTTGGTGCAGTTATTGTCTCTCCTTTTCTTCTGATCTGATGTATTACAGAGATGAAACAGCAAAGCAAATCCTTTTTCAGGAATATTTAAAAGAGAAGAGGTATTTAAGTTGTTACTAGATCAAAAAGTGAATGAAATCCTATAACATCTGAAAAGAAAAAAAAAAAGACAGCAAAATCTAAGAGAGCAGAGAAACATGGCCACCACAGTAAGTGAATGCAAATAAAACATGCAGAAGAAAATGTTCAAAGCTCCGTGCAGCGAATTCCATGAAAATTGCCTGTACAAATATAGGAAGAACCTTTGAATGTATAAACTCATAAAAGGGGAAGAACAGAAAAGCTAAGTCCAAATAATGAAGACTTCTTTGAATGGCATTCCAAGGTGGGTTATTTCTTTTCTATAGTATGCATTTTATGGTCTAAATGTTTAACCTTCCAAAATTCTCAAACCCAATATGATGGCACAAGAATGTAGGGTCATTGAGACATGAATAAACCATGGAGGCAGAATGTTTGTGAATAGGATTAGTGTCTTCCAAAAATTAGAGATAGCTTACTCATCTTACCACAAGCAGGCACAGCTAGAAGGCAGGTACTATCTATAACTAGAACTCTATTGGCTCCTTCATGTTGGATGTCTAACCCATGAAACTGTAAGTATAAATATTTTATGTTTACAACCCTTTCTAGTTTATGCTATTTTACTATGGAACCTACACTGACTAAGGCAATAATTTGAGTCTTATTAAACTGAAACAAAATAATTTGAAAATAAATTTCATATTAAAAGATATAATCCCTGCACCCTTGAAAATTCAAGCATCTGGGTAGTTCAGGTAGGAAAATCAAGAGTTCAAGGCCAAATCCAGGACAGTCAAACAACAACAACAACAAAATCAGGTGGTAAAAGAACCACATTCTGCTATATTACATAGTAGTTTCACACAGTATATGGTGTCAAAACAGCTATCTGTCTTTAACTTTGCAAGGAAATACTGTACTATAAATTTTAAGCAATACATGGAAAGTTGTTTCCTCATTGCTCTTGCAAACTTTGTGTAGTAAATCATAGTCTGTGTTACAAATATTGCAGTTTCTATCTTAAGTTTAATCTCTCCCTTTCTCTCTCTCTCTCTCTCTCTCTCTCTCTCTCTGTGTGTGTGTGTGTGTGTGTGTGTGTGTGTGTGTGTGTGCATGTGTTTATAACAACAAAACCTCACAAAGAATATTCTCTTTGGCTTTTAGCCATTGGCTCATTTAGGCATCTTCATCACATCTCTGTAAGGCTGTTGCTTCTCCATTTGTTTTCTTCCTCTAATAATGTATTTATTTTTAGTATACTTAGTGATCTTTACTATTTCTAACTATCTCTCTCCCATCATGTGTGATTTATTGTAATCCAGGTTGATTTATTTTCCAGGAAGTGACATAATTTCATTATTATTCATAACTGAATTAAACTCCCTTATGAATATGCTTCCTTTATCTATCCATTCACTGATGGACCTCTAGGCTGGCTCAACACCTTCCCTGTCCTGACCAGTGCAGCAATAATTATGTGGCTGTCCATGCTCTGTGCTCTGCTGACATAGAATCTTTCAAACAAACACCAGGAGAAAAGTTGCTGAACCATGTGGTATTTCCATTTTTACTTTGATGAGGATCATCCTTGTTGATTTCTATACTAACTGGATCAATTTGAATTCACACCACAAGTGTACAAGAATTGCTCCTTCTTCAAAGCTTTGTCTGTATTTGTTATCATTTTAAACACTTATTTTATATGAAAAATAATTCACCCATTGAAGGAAATATCTTTGATTTTGTATAGGTGAGAATGACATGTGCAATGATGAGTGATTTGCTTTGATACCAAGCATCCTAGAAGTGAGTTCATTCCAGGCTGCGATGCCACGAGTTTTCTTTTGATTCACTTCTAACAGCTATAGGCCAATGTTCACTCTTTCTTTTCCTTTCTTTCTTTGTTTCCTTTTCTTTAATTTGAAATTAATTACATCAAACATTGCCAGGCTGCACCTTGTAGCTGATGTGAAATGAGAAGGCTGACTTGCCTGGTGGTCTGGATTTGTGTGCTTTCTTACTATTGATTGGGACAGTGACAGTCTTGCTGGTTGAATTTTAAATGTGGCCCTATGCACTCAGGCCTGGGAGGCCATCTAAATACAGCCCCAGACATATTAGCAATTAGGGAAAAAGTAATTGCTCTGAAGCTAGTTAGAAATACAAATTGCTTGTCAAATGAACAAAGTGTGTTCTCTTTGTCAGGGAAAGTATGATGGAAAATTCTTCAGGAGATAGAAGCAAGATTCAATAACCAATGTAACCAAATATATATTATCTTTGTGCATTAAAAAATTCTAGTGTTTGATCTATCATAATGGAATGTTTTTTTAACTAACAGTTAAAAGTTTGACTTTTGGAGAAATTCATGTTGGTTAGTAATGTGCTATGATTGAAAAATCGTGTTCACATATAATGTATATAGTTCTATCGCATGTATGTACTTTCTTAAGCATAATATTCATAATAATTAATATATATTTAAATACTTTTATATCACTCTCTTTATAAATGCCTCTCTGGATGACTAGAAAATAGGACATCTGTTTTACATATTCCCTATTTTAACTATATCAAACAACAGGGAGGTCTTGTCACTAGAGGGCAGCCATCATCTGTTCCAGTCCAATAAGACGCAGGAGATCCAAGTCCTGCCAGGATGTGAAATGTAGGAATATGAAGGCAGAATCAGGCCCACTCACTTTAGAAAGAGGACAGCGCTGTCCATGTGTAGATATCTGATCAGAAATGATCTGATGAAAAGCAAAAACATTTGCTTTTCAGACATTTGCAGTACAGTTTGAGTATAGTAAATATATACCCTAGTTATAGAACAAAAATCTGATTGTAATGAAAAACAAAGAGAAGGCACACATTATGTTTTCATGTACAGGGACTGATCTCAGGCATAACTCTCTGTGTGTGCTGTTTTCCTCAGAACACCATAGTGGCACACAAAGGAAAGAAAATCACTGAACACATAATTATGGGATGGATTATCAATCTTTTAGCCAAAATTTACCTCTTTTCATTATGTTCCCTGATCTACTAAAAGGACTTATGCAGATGTCCGTGGTATTTTTAGACCTGAGATAAATACAGGTAAATATGTTCTATGCCAAACCTGAAAAAGGGCAGCTCCACAGGCATTCACATGGCAGAGCAGTTGTTTTCTGATTGTAAAGAGATCTAACTTCATGCTCAACTAATGTAAATTAAACATCAATTATCATGGTCCAAGAATGTCAAGCTTTCCATCAGAACCAATTGACCAGTTCAAAACTCATTTGCAGGACCCGTTGGACCCAGTGGTCAGTAATGACCTCTTTGTCTCACAGCTGTGATTCCTGATACAGGCAACCCATGTTACCATCTATAAAGTATCCAAGAAAGATACAGGAAATGATGAGAAGTCTAAAGCAGTCATGTTTTCACTTAGTGTTTTATTTCATAGCAAATTATAAGGCTAGTGACAGCAGACTGTTTGAAAGAATATGCAGAGATAAATGATAATGTATATAGCAGAAAAATAACTCCAGATACATGCTTTGTTAGCCAATGCTATCTAATGGCTACACTGAGATCAGACTTCCTTTAAAGAATGAATAAACAATTAACAAATAAATAAGATTAAGATTAACTTCATGCAGAGTGTGTATTTTAAATATATATATATACACATATGATACCTTTATCATTTTCATGTTTGTTAGTGCATTATAACTTGAAATACATAGTTAATAATACAATATTGCTACTTTAGACTTTCTCTAATCAATATTCAGGAATACTCATTGCACAGGTTGGCAAAGTTTTCAAGAGATTAGTAACAACTGCTCTCATAAATCCACATAAAATTTCAGATTTTTTTTTTGTGGAAACACAAATGTGGGAGGTTGTTACTTTGCTCATGACAATGTTGAATTTTATAGTCCTTTGTAAATGTATCAAATCAAGAATATGGGGTTAGAAAGTTGTAAAAAGATATTTAATTATTCCTTGTATTCTTCATTTCTCAGAAGAAATTTCAGTGTATTTTATATTCTTGCATTAAACTGTTGCTATTCAATAACAATTAAAGTCATTAAAGGTCTCAAAAGGGAGAACATAATTTAAATCCAAAAGAGCACTTCACTCGACCCTAAAAGACTGAACTTCTAGTCTTCATGTGTTCTAATACACAACATGAGCTTAAATTAAGCATTTACTTTAGACCTCATTTCCTTGACTATAAAAGAGGAGGATTAGATTGGCTGACTGTGTAGTTTCTGTCTAGCTCCCATACTTTTCTTGGTCTCTGCTTGCCTCCACCTTGCAAAGTTTGTTGTATACCCATCAAATCCACCTTATAGAACATAAGCTACATCCTGGAATGGAAGAAATATATTGATCACCTTGCAGCAAATAGTAGAGGAGTCAGCATGTGGTAGGTAGAAGATAGCATCTTCTAATGTTTGTAGAAATAAAAATGGAGCACTTGCTCTTCTCTTTCCATCTGTCAACATGGCAGCATAATGGTGACCAGAAGTTCTACTTCATTAAGACTACAAAATAAAAAATAAAAAAATAAATAGCTAGGAGAAAAACACTCAGTATTCCACATACAGTGTAATATCATGCAGATAGAACTTGAATAAAATATCCAATGTTGTAAGTATATAAAAGTTCAATGTTTTCTTATTTTAATGATCAGTACAGGAAAACTGAATTCTCTTCTCAAGTTTTCTATTTCACTAATAACCTCAGATGCCTGATATTTTGAGTATTTTAACTTCTGTAGATTTATCAACAACAATAAAGTTAGCACATATAAATTATTTAAAATTTGATATTATGAGAAATAATTATATTTAGGTTATCTAATAAATTTCCCCTTTGTGTTTAGAGAATAAATTTTAACATGAGGTATAAACACATCCTCATTTCTTTTGTGTGTGTGTGTTTGTTTATTTATTACTTCAAGTTACATCTCCATTACAGTGCCCTCTTTCTATCCCTCCCAGTTCCACCCCCTCACCCTCTCTCCCCTCTTCCTCCTATCCTACTCCTCCAGAGTGGAGTGTCCCTACATATCAGCCCCCACCTCCAGTTCAGCAATAACATGAGGGCTAAGAGCTTCCTCATGTACTGGGGGCCTACATGGCAGCACCACTAGGGCAAAGTATCTCACTAGCAGGTAACAAAGTCTATGTTCCTTTCCCTTTTGGTGTGTAAGTTGTATAGTTACTGCACTATGGCTAAAATCCTGTACTATATGGCTTAAATCAAATTATAAGTAATAGATGCCATGAGCATCTTTCTGAGACTGGGTTAGTTCACTCAGAATTAGCTTTTCCAGTTCTATCCATTTGACTGAAAATTGCTTGATTTCCTTGCTTGTGATGGCTGAGTAGTATTCCATTGTGTAAATGTACCACAGTTATTTTTTCCATTCGTTGGTTGAGGGACATCTAGGTTGTTTCCAGTTTCTAACTATTACAAATAAGGCTGCTATGAACATAGGTGAGGAGATGTTCTTGTGGTTTGGTGAGGAATCATTTGGTTGTATACCCAGAAGTGGTATGGCTGGGTCTTGAGGTAGAGCTATTCCAAGTTTTCTAAGATATCACCAGATTGATTTCCATAGTGGTTGTACCAGTTTGCGCTCCCACCAGCAATGGAGGAGGATTCCCCTTTCTCCACAGCCTCACCAGCATGTGTTGTCATTTGAGTTTTTGATCTTAGCCTTTCTGTCAGGTGTGAGATGCAATCTCAAAGTTGTCTTGAGTTGCATTTCTCTGATGAAAAAGGATGTTGAGCATGTCTTCAAGTGTCTCTCAGCCATTAGTAATTCCTCCTTTGTGAATTCAGTTTAGCTCTGCTCCCCATTTTTTTGATTGGATTGTTTACTTTCTTGGCTTTTAATTCCTTGAGTTCTTTGTAAATTATGGATATTATCCCACTGTCATATGTGGGGTTGGTAAAGATGTTTTTCCAATCTACAGGTTGCTGTTTTGTTCAAATGACAGTGTTCTTTGCTTTACAGAAGCTTTTCAGTTTCATGAGGTCCCATTTATTGATTGTTGGTCTTAGATCCTGAGCTGTTCGTGTTCTGTTCAGGAAGTTGTCACTTGTGCCAATGAGTTTGAGGATTTCCCCACTTTCTATTCTATTAGATTTAGTGTGTCGGGCTTTATGCTAAGGTCTTTGATCCACTTGGACTTAAGTTTATTTCAGGGTCATAAGTATGGGTATATTTGCATTCTTTTACAAGTTGACATCCAGTTAGACCAGCACCATTTGTTGAAGATGCTGTCCTGTTTCCATTGTATGGTTTTGGCTTCTATGTCAAAAATTAAGTGACCATAGGTGTGTGGCCTTATTTCTGAGTCTTCAACTTGATTCCATTGATCAACTGGTCTGTTTCTATAGTAGTGCTATGCTGTTTTTATTACTATTGCTCTGTAGTACAGCTTGAAATCTGGGATGGTGATACCTCCACATTTTTTTTTTTTTTTTTTACTATTCAGGATTGATTTAGCTATTCTGGGTTTTTTTGGTATTCCATAGGAAGTTGAGAATTGTTTCTTCCAGGTCTATAAAGAATTGCGTTAGTATTTTGATAGGAATTGTAATTGAAGTTAATTTAAAAAATAGGGAAAGGCACTACATACTAGTTAAAGGAAAAATTCATCAAGATGACGTCTCAGTACTGAATATCTATGCCCCAAATACAAGGGCATCCACATTGTAGCAAAAACTCTAAAGCTTAAACCACACATTGGTTCCCACACATTAGTAGTGGAGATTTCAACACCCCACTCACAACAATGGAAAGATTGTCGAGATAGAAACCAAAAAACAATGAGGCTAACAGAGGTCATGAACCAAATGGACCTAACAGATATCTACAGAATGTTTCACCCAAACACACACAAAAAAATACACCTTTTTTTTTTTCAGCACCTCAGGGAACCTTCACCAAAATTGACCATATAGTCAGACCCAAAGCAAGCCTCAATAGATACAAGAAAATTGAAATTATCCCTTGTATCTTATCAGACCACCATGGATTAAAGCTGGACTTCAACATCAACAGATATAGCAAAAATCCTACATTCGTGGAAAGTGAACAACTCTACTCTATGACCATTGGGTCAGAGAACAAATAAGGAAGGAAATCAAAGACTTGTTAAAGTTCAACAAAAACGAAGGCACAACATACCCAAACCTATGGGACAATCATCAAACTTAGGGCTGAAATCAACAACTTAAAAAAAAAAAGAACAATACAAAGAATTAATGAAACCAAGAGTTGTTTCTTTGAGAAAATCAACAAAATACACAAACCCTTATCCAAACTGAGAAGATGGCTGAGGGAAAATACCAAAATCAATAAAATCAAAATGAAAAGGGAGAAATAACAACAGACATCGGGGAAATCCAAACAGTCTTTAGGTCTTACTTCAAAGATCTGTACTCCACAAAATTTGAAAACCTAAGTGAAATGGACAATTTCTTGATAGATTCCACCTACCAAAGCTAAATAAAGATCACATTAACTAATTAAACAGTCCTATAATCCATAAGGAAATAGAAATAGTCATTAAAAATCTCCCATCCAAAAAAAGCCCAGGGCCAGATGATTTCAGTACAGAATTCTGCCAGACCTTCAAAGAAGAGCTAATACCAATACTCTTCAAAGTCTTCCACAAATAGAATCTGAAGGAACACTGCCAAACTCATTCTATGGAGCCACAGTCTAAAGATAGATACCTAAACCACACAAAGATCCAACAAAGAAAGAGAACTTCAGACCAATTTCCCTCATGAACATAGACACAAAAATACTTCATAAAATATTGGCAAACCGAATCTAAGAACACATCAAAAGTATTATACACCATGATGCATGCTTTATCCCAGGAATGCAGTGGTGGTTCAACATGCAAAAATCCATCAACATAATTTATCATATAAACAAGATGAAAGAAAAAAAACACATGATCATCTCACTAGATGCTGAAAAAGCATATGACAAAATCCAACATCCCTTCATGCTAAAAGTCCTGGAGAGGGCTGGCATACAAGGATCATACCTAGAAATAATAAAGGCAATGTACAGCAAGCCAGTAGCCAACATCAAATTAAATGGAGAGAAACTTGAAGCATTTCCTCTTAAATCAGGGACAAGTCAAGGATGCCCACTCTCCCCATATCAGATCTCATGTCTAAGTGTTTGTACCATTGTCTTCTTAACACATGTTTAAAGAAGTCCTCTTAAAAGCTTACAAAGCCTAGTCTCATAACTTGTTACACTGTATTTGATGTTTACTTTTAATTAATTAATAGATTGAAAAGCATAGTTCAAACAAATGTCAGAATTGTTTTGTTTAAATTATTCTAATCTTTTATAAGGCCAAATAAAATGGTCCATTAAAAAAGTTATTTGAGATGCTGATAAAGAAATTCAAAAAGTCATACGGAGAGCACAGAAACATCTCAAATGTTGAATCTACTGCCACTTTCCTTTAAATGTCTGGGGCATTTGTTTAAGGGAAGGAGACCTGGGCTTTTATTTTTGTTTCTTCCTTGCATACAAATAGATAGCTGAAGTTCCATGCCTGAAATCCTTGACATTGCAAGTATATATCTGAGAAGATGACCTTCCCAAGGCCATTGTCTTTTCTTCAAAATTCTTTGCTGCTGTGGCCATAAGATTTAAGAAACCACTCAAGATTCTGACGACCAACCACAGTGACCCAGCTGTCTGCTAAATCATCCCACACACCCTCCTTTGTGTTATTTTCCACTTATTTATCATGACACTCTGAAGGCCCTTTCATAACTCTGAGCATCACACATGAGACATAGGGGAATGTCCCTAGCTTGCCCTTTCTTGATGTGGTTGGCTAGCTTGTCCTAGAGGAAGTTTTCTTCCCTGGGGATAACTGCCTGATAAGAGCCTGCTGTGTCTTGTCTCAAAGGAGAGAACAAATCTCTGCAGTCTTAAATTGACTGGATGAGGGCTTAAATGTTGAAGTGCCCACACCTAAAGACATCGCACTCTCAACCTTCAAGCTGCCAGGTCAGTGAATGACTGCTGAGCAGCTGTGGGTGTCACCAAGAGACTCAGTGGGGATAAGAATTTTTAGAGACTTATGGAACAGGACTCAATACTGAGAACTACACATTTTGGTTACAATATTTTTAAGAAATGATTGCAATACTAAAATTCCGTTAACTGCACTGCCAAAAAATGTAAGCCCGATGATGTTTATTGTGATGATTTGTGCTGTGCACGGGTGCACACACACTTGCTGCTTCCTATGCACCCAGAGCATCACACTGGCAGATGTCATCCCCTCCATCATCACAAGAACAGCTAGCATTTATCTAGCATTTACCATGTGTCACTTACCACCCTAAGAACCTTCTCTGTGTTTCCTTATCAGATTGTCACTGCAACTCTACATTATTTCATGTGTTATAGTTCTAAATGTTGTTACTCTTCCTGTATTTCTCTAGGTGAAGAAAATTATACCTAGAAAGATTAAGATCTAGCCCAAGGGCAACGCTGCTTATAATTGACAGAAAATAATTTGAAATCATCACCTCTTTGCAGCATGTGTTCCTTCTAGAATAGTTGCTAAACTAACACTGTATGCAAACTAGAAACAGAAAGACTTCAGCTAGCATGGACGGTACCTCTTCAGAACAGAATCTAAGGGTCACAGAAACAGTTGTGGTCTCTCACTCAAGAGCACCTGCAGCTGTGATTCTTAGAACACTCAATGACGTACAGATGCTTAATAAACATACACCAAAAATAGCACTGGCACTCATTAAAGGACAAGATGCACTCACTAGCAGTCACTCATTTCAACCTGTTCAAAGGTGACGTGTTTTAAAATAAAATGTGTATTCCAGTTATGGGCATCCCGAAGTTTATAAAGAGCACCACAGAAGGTGGCCTGAGTTACTGAGATTTGCATGCAGAATTAGAGACAAAATATTTGGTGCTTCTAAGCCTTAGGGATAATAATAATGTTACCCAGAGGACAAGGTTGTTATTATGATTAAACAAAATATTTCATATCAAAGACTTAAGAAGTACATGAAATGCATATTATAAACTATGCACTCCAGCTATTTTAATGACTTTAGTTTTATAAAAAGACTTGAAGGAGGCAATTGAAAATCACTTAGATCGAGTAACAGTCAACATAAGACTCTCACTATAAAGCATGTTTGTTACTTTTCTTAATGCTGTGACCAAATACGTGGCAGCAGCAATGGGAGGGTTTACTTTAGCTAACGGTTTGAGGATTCCTCTGTGATAGTGTGACACTAAGAGTGCTTGTATTATGGAAGTATAGGTGTGATACAGGCATCATGCAATGTCAGCATTTGGAAATTAGAGAGAAATGAACATTGGTACCCTTTCGGCTTTTTCCTTTTTAGTCAGTATAGGAAACCACCGGGTTGGTTGGTGCCGTTCAATTCCAGGTGGATGCTCCCTCCTCAGGTACTCTCTGGAGAAACTCATAAATAAGGTCAAACCTATTTCCCTAAGTCTAATACAATTGGCTGTGAGTGGACTGCCACCATGGATGAAGGTTCCCTGTTGTAAGATGACAACTCACTGCTTTACACAGTTTCTTTCATTTTTGATTGTTTTGTTTTGCTTCCATTTCAATAAGTTTCTACATGCTAACATTCTGTGTAATGAGCTTAGTTGTTATAGTCTTCATCCATTAAACCAGACCATGACAGAAAGTATCAATGTTTGCATTAAACAGATTTTCAAACACTCAGAGACCTGTGAATCATTTATGCACTTTCTCTTCCCCTTCAAGGAGATACATGCCCATTTACTTGTTCTGTTTCTTTTCGGTTATGCTTGCTAGATTCTGGTTATTACTCATCTTTCACAGAACATGATTTGGTTTGTAAACGTTCCTGTTAAAATGGAGTGTGTGAAGTGAGAGGCCTCCTTCCAGAGGAGTCTGCTCTCTGAACGTTATGAAATCAGTACCACTCACGGCCTAGACACTAAAGTCAATGTAATCTATGGTGGATCACATGCTGATAACTGGGCAGACCACTCACAGGCTAGACACCAATATCGCTGTAACCTGCAATGGATCACCTACTGATGGCTGAGTAGAAAGGCGGCTGCTGACGTTCCTAATGCTGCCCTCCTAAGCTGATTATGATCGGTGATTTCTATTCTGCTCTTGGTTTTATTATTATGCCTTGCCAGGACAATTTCAAAGTACAATTCTTTCAGAGTACTGGTCTCATGTTCACATGTATTTATATAATAGATATTTATTCATAACTTTTTTGCCCTAAGAGATATGGAAATGAGAACCAATGTAAGACCAAAATACATTTAGAGACACTTTTATTGGTGAATATCTACTCATTAATAAAAATATATGACCACTTCGATTAACTTAGTCCCATGTGTTTTGGCTCTGGATGCAGTTTGAAGCATCCCCTCCTGGAAAAATAAGAATGCAAGTACAGTCATGAATTGTCAGAAGAGTTGTTCTCTCTTTAGAAGTTCTTGCATATTAGGATTCTATGCTTCATAACATTTAGTTCTAAAATTTATGGGAAACATAATTGAGAATCCTTAAAATGTTGGAGTCATTCTCAGCAAAGACAGGAAATACATTATGAAAGCTTCAAGAAAATTGAGATGAGCTAAAAAACAAAATTGATTGAAGTAGCCCATAATATTCTCCTGTTTACACATTAGCCTCATGATGAATCAGGCACAGCATAATTAGGATCACTGTAGTAAGAGGTGGCAATATTCCCCTTGTACATACTTATTCTTTTCCTCTATTATGATGTGATCGTCTCTAAAGAATATTTTGTCACTTTTAAAAGAATGATGTGAATTACAAGAGTTGATATATAGACTACAATACACGTGTAGATATATGCATGCATGTACACACACAGATATGTACAGAATTGACTCACTCCAGTTACTAGTCCAAAGAAAAATAGAAGTGAGTAAGAAGATAATTCTTATCCCTTAAAATTACGTAATGTTTAAATTTTTAATAAATATTACTTTAAAATCTTAAATAATCTCACAAATAAGAATATTAAAGTATCTTATTTCTTATGTTTTTCCAAAAGTATGCATTTGATGCTGAGTTATTTAATAACAACTACAATTAAGTCATCAGTACACTTAGCTCATAGGATTTGAATATGTATTAAGCGTACTCAATTTCTTTGAGAAAGAAAACAGGAAGATTCATGGTACCCGAAAATGTCCTACTTTGAAACAAAGAAGTCCTAAGGAGAGTTACCAAGAACATAGTGAATGAATCGAAGCTCAGGAAAGCCAGTAAAGGTAGCATGCTGCAGTTCACAAGAACACAAGGGAACACTGAGCAGAACAGCTCAGCTAGGTCTCCTGTTCTCTGACATGAGAGATCCAATACTAACAGAAGATGTCAAAAGGACCTCACAGAAGATGTCAAAAGGACCTCGCTGACGCTGCAAAGAGGAGGCCCACTTAAAACATCCCATGAAGCATGCTCTCTAGAAACAAGGGGTAGATAGATGGTTATGCATGTGGTCTTTTTGGAAAGTTCATTGCAGAAGCTGTGTAGAGGCTGATCTGAGTTAGGAGAGAGGGAAGAGCCAGGTGGAGAGGATAAAGGACATAAGCACATTTCTACAGAGAAAAGATGAGGGTCTGGCCTGGAGGGTGGCACCAGCCACAGAGAACAGACATATTCCCGAAGTGAGGTAGACACTGACATCCAGTGATACAGGATGTCAGTCCTGGGGGAGGCAATGCGTCTCTGTCTGGTAATGTGATCTCATTGAGCAGCTAAGTGCTTTCTTACTATCTCTTGCTTGTCAGTGTTGGATTCCTTTGTTTGTCCCACCTTTCCAGTTTGAATATCATTTTTATCCTGATTGAGAAAACACATGCAAAATAGTAGCTCAGTCCTTTGAATGTCATCTGCTAATGTTAAACCATCTGGCCCAGGCAGCAGGCTATCTCTTGCAGAGTCTCTCTTTTAAATTATATTTAAATTGTCCTTAGTGCCCTCAAAATGTCTCATCTCCTCCTGTGGCTTACCCACTGTGATGTTCTTCTTACAGGTTTCTGTTACTCTTTCAATTTGCTCTTGGTGTTTTGTGTCTCCTCTTGGCTACCACTTTCTTCCACAATCCAGAAAACTTGCCTATGTGCCATCAGATTCTTCTCTGGTAATTTACACATCCCCATATTGCACTTTGCAAAGAGTCAATACTAATTATGGATGTAGTGTGGACTACATTTTCTACATTCAAATTATTATTCCCTTTTCAACATATCATTTCTTTAAATTCTAGTTTTGTCCTTTATTTTCATATTTCATTTCTTTAAACTTTGCTTATTCCACTTCTCTGAGTTTTATGTAGTTCTCTTTTTCTAGTGATTCTCTTGCTTTGATTGCCAAGCATTTGTTTCCAAATTTGGGTATCTACATGTTTCTATACTTTCCATTTTTTCCTTCTTGGTCACTTCTTCCCCATATTGTATGTTTCTACCATGCTTGTGTAAACACCTGATACTCCAAAGCCATGCCTTTAGCCTTCACTATCGCTATTTTCACTTCACTAGCATTAAAATATAGTCCTTATTTTAGTTCACTAAAGAAAGGGTATGTGTGTCCATGTATGCATTGTGCCTGCCTCTGTGTGTGCATGAATGCGGGTGTGTGTGTGTGTACGCGCACGAGTGCTTTCTGGCTAAAAAATTTTAGAACTATTACAATTAGCATGGATAATTACTGTTCTTAGGGGGTGTCACTAAAGAGAAGGAATTTTGGATTAGTGGGGATAACATAAATAACACTTAGAACTTAGACTAAAAAGAGAAGGGAATATCTGCTTTTCAATCATGCAAATTGTTTGTTTAATCTGATTTTCTTTAGGCTTATATCTTATAATAAGAATAGTGATATTTTCTCTAGCAAAATACAAACTTTGTTATATTAAGTAAAATGAAATATAATTAAACAAATATAAATAATTTCGGTTTTTGTTTGTTTTTATGTTAATCTCAATGAAAATATTTTTTTCCTAGCTTTTGCACAAAATTCCTTGGAGAAGTTGGGGAAACTAATAAGTGCAAATTATTCATGAAATATTTTTCTTCTTAATGGTTTGAAACTTTTCTAACTTTTTTTGATGATTTTAGCTTCAAGTTAGATTATTTTAATGTTAAAAATGTTCATTTAATTTAATTTAGTATTTAGCATATTACATTGTTTCCAATGACTAATGAATACTCATAAGTCGCTTCTATAATGAACCTATTTTGCATTTTACCTTCATTCACAAAGTGAGACATCAACATAAATTAGTTTTGAATTACCACTATGGGAGAACAAACAGATATATCAAAGTTTTTTTTTTTCAGAAACACACACTTGAATTTGAGATTTTTTTTTTACAGACAAAAGGATGGAGATATCCTTTTTATTAAAAATAATAAATGGAAATTTATGAAGAACTGAAAGCCGTCTTGGAACATCTCTACAAAGACTTAGAGATTGTTCCGTTTTCCCTACTCCTTTTTTTTCTTTATTTTTTATTTCTTCAAGTTACATCTCAATCGCAGTCCCCTCCCTATTTCCCCTCCAGTCTCACCCTCCCACCCTCAACCCCCATCCTCTTCCCTTTTTTTTTTTCTTTTAAGTTTAAGGTATATCTTATTTCTCCCTACAGTTTCCCCTTTCAGTCCAACAAATGGCTCTTTCTCTTATAATAACAAATACAATACAGTACAACAGAGGTAATTAGGCCACAGTTATGAGGGTTATATGGCTTAACGTACATTCCCAATGACCAGTCCATATGTATTTGGTACTTGACTTTTACATTCTACTATCTAAACATCTCCATGAGTTTAAAGGTCTATATCTGACTCAACATTCATACTAACTTGCAACACAATTTTAAAAGTATCTTCTTAGATCTATAACATTCTCTTGACTCCTAAACAACTCAAAATTAAATTATGAGACTCTAGCTATCTGTTCTTCAACCACCTCAGAGACCTGAGAGGGATAAATATATCTGATTTTATAGGAAGTACAGGGCCTGCAGCTTCCCAAACTAAGAAATGACATACTGCCTGGACAGTTCCCATTTTCTCTCCATACATTACAGCATCGATCTTCAGTCATTTGGCCCCGTTTCTCTGACAGACATTGATTGTAGAGCAGGGGTTATGAAGGACTTACCTACCCTGTCTTGTCAGAGCTAGGCTGTCGACTTACCTGCTTCCAGGTTTTGTTCTTTTTGGACAGCATTCTGTCTACAGTTGGGGCAAGAGGTTTTTCCTACCAAGAGATAGGCTTGCGACTAATTCAATCATCTCCCACTGGAGATTCTTCTATGCTCATCTTCTACTTGGAGGAGAATAGGGGTTGCTGTCAGGAGTTGATATGTCTTGATATAAAAAAAAATCTAAAGTTACGAAAACATCTTTGAATGCCATATTCTGCAGATCTCTTGAGGTTTTTGAAGAGGCCCTATCTATCTCTTATATTAGGGTAAGCAGATGTTGCTTGTCTCTTGCGGGTTTATTTCTGATTAGCATAGAAAGTAACTATAATAGGCTGTCATAGTACCTAACTGAATGACCAGCTTGCATAACCATTAATTTGCATTTCTTAATTACCCTAAAGTTTATGACAATTAGTAGTAAAAGGCCGAAACATCACATTTCATTTTTTTTCTTTACCTCCTAACCCTTCCATCCCATTTCTCTGGGGTGGGGTGTCCTTATATAACAGTCCCTCATGTCAGTTGAGAGGTCGTATGAGGGCCAAGAGCCTCTTCATTCATTGGGGATCTACGAAGCAGTACCATCAGTGAAAAGTGTCTCGTTGCCCGGGAGAGAGAACTACTAAACAAACAAACCAATAAGCATACAATAGATAAAAAAACACTAAAAAATAGAAAAAAATATAACTAATGTATAAAAAATAGATAAAGAATAAAAATTAACACAAATCAACAAAATCAGAAATGAAAAGGGAGAAATAACAACAGACATTGAGGAAATCCAGAGAATTTGAGATTTTAAGCTATCATAGACACAAGATATTTATGGTGGTGATACTGGAAATTTTTACAATATCATACTTCAAATACGTAAAATATGAAATAACTATGTTCTGATGGAGATTTCTAATTTCTAAGTGTCTTGCATTAGCACAAATTGTCTCTATGTTACATTAACTATAATTAAAGAGATCTATGAGTGACTACATTTTGAGGTCAGCAGTTCAGGAGCAATGTTTGAAATATGAGCTGATGGGCTTTGGATGCAACACCACAGGTTTCTGATGTAGCATTACCCATATTGGGCATTCGCAGCCTGAAGTTAACCAGACTCAGTATTTCCCATTCAAGCCTTATGGGAAAGATTAAGAGAGTACTTACTTAGGACTTCATGTATGCTCTCCTTGCAGGAATGATGCATATGAGATTCAATCAGCCCTTATCCCATAGTGTTTAAAATAAAAGGAAATTCCAATTGTTGCATAGCCTTCTAGAAAAGAAAAAGAAAAATGCTTCCAGTAGCTGAAGGAGTGGATTGGCAGAGTCAGATTTCTGATGACCCCCCAGAGCATGGATGTAAGTTGGGGTAAGAGACAGGTG
Organism: Lophiomys imhausi; assembly: GCA_907164525.1. Taxonomy (NCBI): domain Eukaryota; kingdom Metazoa; phylum Chordata; class Mammalia; order Rodentia; family Muridae; genus Lophiomys; species Lophiomys imhausi. Next base: position 2,377,967 of record CAJQZJ010033689.1, on the reverse strand, counting down.
CATGGTGTTTTGAGTTGTCTATATTGAGTATTACCACAAAAAATAATTGTGTTATGGCTCAGCTACTTAGAATCTTTCATTACTTTTTTTCTCTTTTATTTTACTTTTTAGTTAACTTAAATGCTCTTTTTATCTAAAAATACAAAACAAACAAACAAAAACAGAGAAGACTTGAGAGATCCATGTTGAAGCTGCCCCCTCTTAGCATACATGGGCCTGAGCTCCACACTGAGCTAATGAGTTGCCAATTCTAAGAGACTCATACGAAGACATGTCTGAAATAGAACACATCTTAATAGACACCAGAAAAAAAAACAATATAGTATTATCTTGTAGATTTCTTTGACTTTTAAAATGTTCAGCCATGCTTCCATACCATTAATGCTCTTGCAGAATTAAATGGAACTCTGTATTTGTGACTGATTGACAAGATCAATAATTTTAAGTTCAAATAGGAACAGCAGTCCTTTTTTTTCCCCTTTAATCGGGACTTCTTTGTTTTATACGTATGCCTACAGCTAGATCCTGTGTTCTGTCTGTAGACAAGTGATTCCTGCTGTGCATTGTTGAGAAAATGAGAAGAGAAAATGGAGAATCAATTTGAAGAAAAAAAGCTTTAGTTGACAAAGCTTTATAGTAGATCAATGGAGTCTTGCTAGTTAAGGTATCTTCAGTGGCTGAGATAAAATTTTAAAATCACTTTAAAGACTTCCACGTTTTTCTCTCTCATTTCAGTAGATGGAGAAAAACTTCATATGTTAGCAAGATTTATTTTATGACATTTGAGTACTTTTTGTTGTATTGTTCATAGCCTAATAACATAATAATTCATATATAATAAAAATCTAAAAGCACCCTGCATGCTTATTTGACATGCATCTCCCTAAAATTATCTTCTTCCAAAACCTGAAAATAAAATTGACATATAGTTTTAAGGTGACAATAATTACTCTAGTATGTAATGATTAAGGAATATATTTCAACTTATTCATTTATTACTTGTTTGTTTACAGAGCTTATCTTCAAATATGAAGGTGCACTTATGACTTCAAAAAATATACTTGTTCATTGGGCAATTCAATAGATATGACATTTATCAAAATATGTTTCACTAATTTCACAAAAGAAGTTTATGGTGTTTAAAACTTGTAACAGCATTGACTATTTTAGTACATTCTTGTTTATTAAAACATAAACAAATGTAAAGAACATCATCACATAAAAACTCCTGGAAATGTTTCTTACCCATGAGCCAGGAGAGTAAATGATTTAGAAACTAATTTAAGGCTTATCGCTAGTTTACAAAATAAACATTATGATCGATACTACTCACTGAGATCTTTGCTTTGGAAATAGGATTGTAGCTGCCATGTAAACATCATTTTTATATTAAGTGATAGCTGTTGTGTATGTAGGCCAGTGGTCTGAGCACACATCTACTAACAATCTGTTAGAATGAGGCTTTGCAATGTTCTGATTGTTAATCACAAGATAATTCAAACTGAACATTCTGAACACACTCAAGTATGTGTAAGTTACAAACTGAAGTACATATTGTACATGACTTTTCACTTAGCAATTCATTATTAGAAATGGTTTCTGAGCCTGAAGAAGCACACGGTATATGCATATTCACAAAACATTCCTACACATGCTCTCTTTAAAAGAGCAAAGACCTACATCACATTGTCCAATGTGACTACATGGCAACACTTGACCATGGTAACTATTGTGATATTTTTCCTTTAGAATATGCCATTTTTAATTTCTGTTATTGAAAACATGCTATCACATAGTTGACTGTGACTGTTCACCCGGAAGAGCTTAAGCAGTATGTTTATCAGATACAGTGGCTTTTGTGATTGTGTTCTCTCTGAAGAATATGCCAGGAACAATCAGGGCTTCTCTGGTGGCTAAGATACATATATATTAACAAATCATTGGCAACTAGTTTTTAATGCTTAATGTGTCCAGAAAACACAAGTGATTTGAAGAGGTGAATGGGAGAAACAGGGGGCTTTAATTAGGGAGAAGAAGGGATATAAATACAGAACAACCAGGAAGGAGGCGAGTAACCATAAGGATATCTGAGAAGTCATAAGAAATCATATTATTGTCAATTGGCCTCAAGTTTCATATAAATTTGTGAATGCATTCACATATGGGGTTCTAGTGAAATTCTTCTACCAGGGCTAACAATGTACCCAGAAAGAGTCATCACAAAGACTCCAACAGTAGGCATGATAGGACTTCTTTTTTGAGTTGTTTAGGGTTGTCTAAGAGACACCTGAAATACTGGTTGCATCTCATAGGTGGAGATAAAGTCCCTGTTGTTGAAAACATCATGGGCTTCAGACAGGACACAGAGGTTTGAGCTGAATATTATCTGAAAGCTACTTCCCTAAGGTCTAGTATTCTTAGTAGAGAAGATGCCGTGCAAACTTTCAAGGGAAGGAAGCAACCACTAATCATACCCAGCTATGATACTTATTAACCACAGCAATTGCCTTCATGGCACAATACTCCTAAGTGTGGAATAGTGGCATAAATATCTTGGTAGAAACCAGTAATTCTCTAAATGGATCTAAGGCTATTCAGCAAGTGAAAAACCAAGTCTGATACTGCATCCCTAAACAATTACCTGAAGCTAAAGAAATTATGGATTTTGTAGGAAAATCTATAACCACCACTTTAATAACTTGCAAAGTCCCTAACTACATTCTCAATATTTAACTTTGTACCACAGACTAATATAGTTCTCACCCTTCATCAAAGAAAGTTCTCTTTATATCAGAAAGAGACAATTTCAGAAAACTACAAATGTTCAAAATCCAAAACAAGAGATTGTGTGCTTTTCAAACACAATTAATGCAACTATAACCAAGCTCAGAGAACATTATTGAATGGGCATAAAAAGATTATAAGAGACAAAGAACAAGAAGTGAGCTGTGAGATTTTGTTTTCTAGAAATATCAGAAAAACTACATCTATGAGTTCACATCATCATGACATCCTAAACAAAACCTGAACAGTGAGGATATCTGTACACATGCTAACATGAAGGGCTGATAAGTCAGAGGTCTCAATCCTATACAAAGTATTATAAGCAACTAAGCAATACTGAGTGTGGGAAGAAAGACACACACACACACACACACACACACACACACACACACACACAAACACACAATTTAATATCCAATAAATAGTAAGTGGTGATGCTTTAAATATACATATAAATAACATCATAAGAACTGACATCTTATATGTATATATTTAGGACTTGTAAATGCAAGTGTGAGCATATGTATATAATGAATAAAATATGTTTTTAAAATACACAATGTCTGATTTTGGAGGCTACATTTTTCATTGTCATGACATAGCAAAAATATTACATAACATATAACAATATGACTGGCAATTTTCAATTATCAAAATTTGCAATTTAAAAATATACATAAATTTATTGGAGTTAATACTTTCAAAAACAGCACTAATTAAATACCCCTTTGTATGACTTCAGAAATATGATAATCTTTTGATTGCCTCTAGTCCTGTTTTGTACTCATGTTAATATTTCTCATTGAAGAGTTGTGTGCTCTTTTTGTTATTCAAATAACTTTACTCTGTACTAAAGTGTTGGGAAATTTGTCCACTCAGTGTTAAAGTTATTAAACTGAAAATAGGTATGTCAGACTTCATATGTATCTAATTCAAAAATGTTGTTTTTCTTTATTTAATAATAATCGAGTAAAGCCTTAACAGAGAAGAAGTATGCCTCTGAAATGGTATTTCAAAGTTTGCATGCTTCTTTGTGATTTTCATATTTAAAAGACATAGAAAAAGAAGTTAATTTCTTTCATTTCATCATTTGTCAATTTTTATTCTTTACTGTTTAAAATAAAAACTAAGAGCTGTAATTTTACATGATTTATCATAAATCCAGAGGTAATAAATCAAAGCATTAAAAATGGCATTAAACACAATTGTCTCTTGGACTGGTCTCATGATTCCAGACTGCCGCCTATGAAAACACAAACTTTATACTTCATTTTGATTATTTTAAAAAATAAATTCTTAGTCAAATTTATCTCACAAGACAAACGACTTTTTAAGTAAATATTTCAACAATATTTTAAAACAGAAAAATTTCAACAATGGCCTTCAGTCTCACAGGTTAATGAATACATGTAAACTTACTTTATAGATGATTAAATTACAGTCTATAATGTGATGAATGCAGTCACCTGGTGATTGTTCAGTGCTATTGTACATCAACAACTCTATGAGTTAAAATTGAAATATGCCATTTTCCTCAGAATAACATTCTACAATAAGAAAAGAAAAATATTGTCTCACAGGCACAAACAAACTCAAGTCTTTGGTGGCAATAACCATATCATTTTGACACAGAGCATTTTCAGGGAACACAGGAGAGTCAGTGGGGACCTTCTGCTTCCTTCTCTTTTGTTCGGCACACCCTCATCATGTGACAAGAAATGAGGAATTCAAGAAAATGCCTCTAGTCCAAAATACAATTATTTGTACACACATCATTAAAACTGCTAAGCAATACATGAAAATACAATATATGGTAAGACATGTACTCTGAATATTGGTAATATTAACAATCACTGTCTAAATTGGCACAATTTCTTGGTGTATCTTGTACCACTCAAAAATACTACAATGTGCATCCTATTAAGATGGCAAGTCTACCTATCCACACATAATTTCTGAAGTAGTCTTATCCTTTGTTTGATTTTGGACTTCAGAATTCTAGAATCTGAAAATTCATCTTCTGAGTTCTCTGCCTTGCACCACCAACCTTCTGAGATTCTAGTTTTGGGCCTTAGCTGGAGAAATACTCCCTTGGTTTACTATGTTCTGGAGGCTTGTAGATTGGGAAGGAGCCAAGCTGTCATTGTCTGATATTGTCTGCATTTTAGATGAGCTGCTTCAAACATCTCAGTATCATTAGCAACCTGACTGGATTCCCTTAATAAATCCCCTTTCATCTATGTTGTTATATAGTCTATTGAATCTGTCTCTCTGGAGAACATTTAATACATAATGGTAGGCAAAAACAAAAACAAAAATAACATTAAGATAAATCAATAGAAAGAAGAGAAGAAATAGAGACTAATCAATGACACATAATAATAGTTTATTATTGTTAAGAATTACACTAGGTTGAGGATACTACATGCTTTCAAATCTCACAGGTCATGTATTAAAGGCTTGCATAATAGCCAATGGGCTTTGGGAAAATTAACAAATCCTGAGGGATCTGATATAATTAACAGATTAAATGCTCTAATCCCTTGGTTGATTCATGATATGACAGAAATTGTTAGGAGGGAGTTGGAAGAAATGTGGCCTAACTGGAGGAAGTAGGTCACGTGTACTCTAGAAAGACATGTCATGTGCCAAGCCTATTGTGCATTCTCTCACTCTCATTCTTGGCTCCTACGAGGTGAGACACCCTACTCCACTATTTCTTCACCACAGAACCTGAACACAGCCCCACAGCTGGAGAGAGAAGCCTCTGTACATGTGAGCAAAAATGAAACTTCTATTCAATTTCCCCAAACTGACAAAAATCAATCTTTCATTTACTTATATGTTTATTTATTAATTCAAGGTGCATCTCCATCAGAGTCCTCTCCCTCCACTAGTAAAAAATGTTACAATTGTTTAAAGAACAGATAAAAATGTTTTTGTCTATCTCTCTTTCTGTCTCTTTTAATTTTAAGCTCTACTTTTTCCAGGTTTCAAGTGCTTTCTTCTTTGACAAATGCTAAAAATATTATTCTTGTTTTCTTGTTCATTTCTCCATCCTCAAATACAACACTTTTTGCCATAATTTTCTTGTTCAAATTGATCCATAGCTGGACCCTCTCCTAAAATATTAAATCACATTTAATGCTGTTGGCTTTTGAATTTTCTGTAAATTGAAATCCAAACAAAATTTCTGAACTTATATGATAATTGTTATTGATTGTAACTTGACAGGATGTGGAATCATCTAGAATAAAAACCAAAAACAAAACAAAACAAAAAAACACCTGAAGGTGTGTTTCTGAAAAAAAGTGTCTAGGTGAGATAAAGAGAAGTGGTAAGTGTGGCCCTGACTGTGATTGTACTGTCCTGCAGGCCAGATTCTAGTACTAAATGCAATGGGGGAGAGAGTCAAGCACTCTCTGTCTTTGTCTGCTTGCTAACTCTTGATGTAATGTGAGGTTTGCCTCAAGTTCCTGTCACCATGACCTTCTTGCCATTGTGGACCGTAACCTCAAACTTTGAACCAAGGTGAACTTCTCTTTTCTTTCTTTTTAAAAACAACAACTCTATAATTGGAGGTAAGAACTGATCAACAGGAGAGACAGTGTCACTAGTACTGAAGACCTAGCCAACCAGCCAGGACTAGTAATGTCAAGGAAGGTCACAGAGTTTGGAAGAGAACTCACAACCACCACTTTCCTAAATCAGTGCAACACTAATTACATTCTAAATATTTGCAATTATGCTCATGGGTAAATGTCTTCCCAACAACCCATCAAGAAACTTCTTTTTGCAGCAGATGGAGACTTTCATACAGACTCTCCTTTTGTAAGCTGACTTTCTCATGTGTTTTGTGGTCTCAATGAGAGAAGAAATTAATGTTATTTCAATTCTGCTTTCTGTACTTTGAGTTGTAGTCTAGCTGAATGTTCATCTACTATCCATTTACACACTTTGTTATGGTCACACTATGACTCACCAATGTGTGTGGGAAAAACCATTGCACACATATTGTAACAAATGATTTATAGGTGCGCGGCTATATTTTTACTTGTCAATTACTGTGCCTGGCAGAGAGCTAAGTGCTGCCAGAATATTTGGAATTGTTCTCTCTTAGCCCATTACCAGCTTTCTATATGTAAATACTTGTCCTTCTCACCTACCCAAAGATGATTCTCTGAGATTGTCTTGTTAAAAGGCAAGGTGCAGGTAAAAGAGAACATGCAGCCATCATCCCAGCCAAAGGGCAAACCAAGGAGATGGATCAGGGTGTTATCTTGCTGCTGATTGGTTCAGAATGGAATATGACTTTTGGGGAGAATTAAGAGCTGGCCACTGAACTAGCGTGGAGAAAAACAAAACAAAACAAAACAAAACAAACAAACAAAAAAAAAAAAAAAACAAGGAAAAGAGGCAGGGAGGCAGAAAGAGATGGACCAGGCCAGATACAGAAACATGGGTATGAATCAGGCAAAGAGGTAAACAGATAGAGCTATGTGCTAGGGACACAGTGGCAAGGACGTTTGGTTAACTTAGGGACACAGTGG